>CM053787.1:335456093-336016093 GCA_028749045.1 Cupressus sempervirens | reverse complement strand
ATCGTTGCAGTCCTACGATGGCAGGTCTCTGCGACTCGTGGGGGTATGGGTTCCATCTGTGCCCCATGTGATTTGCATATATTTTTTTATATAATGTTTTTAATAAAACGTTTCCCATTGATGCAATTTGCGATTGAAAATTTTAATAAAGTTTTATCACTGCGATTTATAAAATACGATTATTCTATATATATATATATATATATATATATATATATATATGATTACGGATTTTAAAAATATGAAACATTTATATTTTACAATCAACATATGCATAATTTAAAGGTTTCAATTTTCAAAAATTTTCTATAAACTATTTGATCTCTAAATTTACTCAATAATTTTCTAATGGATTTGGCTACAATTTAAACCCTAGCCCCGTGATCTATTCAGATCTATGCATATAAAGTTTCTCAAATAAATTTTAACTACCCATATTGAGAATGCATATAATTTAAATAGAAAAATCCTCAGAAAATATGTGGAAGACATGAAGAAGACAGGAAGTGCAAGATGCAAAAATAGCATAAGTAAAATCACAAGAATCTACCTGGATTCTAATGTTAATTTTCTCTTCCTCAAAAAACCTACAGAGCAAGCTCCTCCCTTCTCCAAAGTTCCTGAGTCCTCCAATGCTCCAAAACGCTCTCCAAACACTATGTCTAAGCTTCTAGGAATGCCTAAATATAAAGAGCTCTCAAGAAGCACCTAGAATGTCTCTAGAAACAACTAGAAGGTGTCACCAACTAAGCATGTGTCTTTTCCAACCTTCTAGATGAGTCATAAGGTTGTAGACACCATGTGCTTAATTGATGCACTAACCCCCGTGTTGTTGACATATGAGAAATAAAAAGGTGCGTTAACTCCTAGGCAAGCTTATAACTCTAATTTAATTTTTATAAAACTTCTATTTAAATTTTATAACCTTCATTTTAATTTTTATAACTTTTGTTATTATTATTTATTTATTACTTTATTATTATTTTATAATTATTATTAATTTTAATTTCTAATTTTCTTTTATTTAATTCTTTTTCCTTAATTAATTCTCATTTAATTAATTATAATCAAAATATCAAAGATCATGATATTATATTAATTTTCTCCAAATAATTAATTTATTAATTAAATCTATTTATTAAGAATTAATTAATAGAAAATTCACCATAGAACTCCAAGATAAAATATGAAAACTCATCATAGAACAATTCACACAAATCAGTCTAAAGGGTTTAAAAATCACAAAATATGTCATTTGACACATTCGGTGTGTAAAATATCCAGATACATCTCCTACCTCACTAGGACAAATGGTTTAAGGGTTTGAGATTTGGACTTGAGAATTTATCTCCCTTCTCTTATCATTGAGATAGTCTAATAGGTAATGCTCATCTTGGCAATTCAAGGAAGTCGATACCCGGTACCTGCAACTTGTATAAAAAATCATGCATGTACATAATATATATATATATATATATATATATATATATATAATACTAAGCTAAACAGGCAATGGTAGGAAGTTGTGCATCGTGTAGATCTCGACTAGTAGGTGACTACGACTCCCTTCCTTAACCATATTAGAAATGCCATACAATAAGAACAAACATCCACACCATACACATGCAAGTATGGAGTAAGTATCCATAATAAAACACATGAGATAATAAACCATCTAACTAATCATCATCATAACTGAAAGCAATGTTATGATTATCATGCATACATGAAATGTAAAGTCTAAATGATCTCATCATATATCCATTGAATCCATAACATAATGTTTGATAGTCTCAAAACAATACTACTAATGCATAAAAGTAGTCTAGCATAGTTTGATAATAATAGTAACAATGTGTCCAGAAAGATGTGAATGAGGGTAGGCACTACATCCACCCCCACTTGGCTTAGGCTTACTCCTAGAAGCCTAGAAACAAGTAGGGATATAACTCTTATAATCTAGCTGCATCCTCCCATGTAGCTAAAGAATCATCAGTAGGGTCCCATTAGACCCTTGCTTGATGGTTTGACCCCTAAGGGTTAACTCCCACTGCTCCAACATATGAACCAGCTCCAAAGCCATCTGCCCATCCTCTACCTACAACGCATTCTAATAAAGAACATGCACAACATCAGGAATATACTGCCGAATTACTAAAACATGGAAAACATCGTGAATGTGAGCTAGGCTGGGTGATAGAGCAAGGCGATAAGCAACTGGGCCAATCCTCTCTAAAATTTTGAATGGTCCCACAAAGAGAGGTGCTAGCTTAGAACCCTTTCCATATTGGATTGGACTCTTTCATAGATGCACTCTCAAGAAAACTTTATCTCCCACAACAAACTGCTTATCTATCCTATGTGCATCAACATACTTTTCTGCCTATCCTGTGCCATAGTCAAGTGCTCATGGATACGCTCTACCTGTTGCTCCATATCAAAAAGCATCTTAGGACCCAACATGATGCGATCCTCAAGATTTTCCCAACTCAAGGGTGTACAACAAGGATGTCCATATAATGCCTGAAATGGTGCCATGCCAATAGAACTGTGATACCCATTGTTGTAAGCAAACTCCACTAGGTAGAGATAGTCCTCCCAATGTGTCTGCCTATCCATCACATACATCCGTAACATGTCCTCCAAAACCTAATTCACCCTCTCTGTCTGACCATCAGTCTTTGGATGATATGCAAAATTGAAATTTAATTGCACTCCAAGCTCATGCTGCAACAATGTCTAGAATGCAGATGTGAATATAGGATCCCTATTAGAAATGATCTTTCTAGGAATACCATGTAATCTCCCAATGTCATGCATGAAGACATTGGCTATAGAAGCTGCTGTGTAGGAAGACCTTATCAGTGAAAAATGTGCCACCTTAGTCAACCGATCAATGGTGACCATGATAGCATCATGACGAAAAATAGTCATAGGTAATCCTACTATGAAATCCATGGAGATGATATCCCACTTCCAAGAAGGAATGACATTTGGCTACAAAAGTCTAGCCGGGTGCTGATGTTCTGCCTTGAATCTCTGACACTCACGACACCTAGCCATAAAATCAGCAATGTCTCACTTCATCCCAGACCAAAAGAACAAACATCTCAAATCAGCATGCATCTTCTTGAAACCTAGATGTGCTGAGTAAGGTGTATGATGGGCCTTTGCTAGAATCAAGGTGCGAAGCACATCCAGTAATGGCACATAAATCCTCCCCAAATGTCTCAGAAGACCATCTTACTCTCGAACATAACCTGCAAACTTACCTTCCAAAGGTCTTCCTGAATCTATCTCTCTGCACACTTCCTGATACCAAGAATCTGTAGGAAGTGCTTGAAGAATTTGACTCCTCAAATCCACACTAAGAGTCATAAATGATACCAAATGTCTCCTACAACTCAAAGCATCTACCACCGCATTCTCCTTCCCCTAAATGTACTTTACCTCAAAATCATACTCGCATAGAAATTCCATCCATCGTCTCTAGCGAGCATTCAAATTAGGCTGAGTGAAAATATATTGAAGATTGCAATGATCACTATGTAGCTCAAATATGTGCCCCAACAAGAAATGTGTCCACTTTTCCAAAGCATGAACTATTGTTGCTAACTCAAGATCATTCATAGGATAATTTAGTTCATGATCCTTGAGCTTGCGTGATTCATACGCAATCACCTGTCCATTCTGCATCAAAACTACCCCAATCCCTTCAAGAGAAGCATCTGTACACACCATGAAATCTCCTTTTGGATCAGGTATGGCTAAAATCGGTGCACTAAGAAAAAGCTCCTTGAGCTTCTGAAATACTTCCTCACATTTCTCTATCCACACAAACTTCTTTCCTTTCCTCTGAAGAGAAGTGATAGGATGTGCTATCTTAGAGAAGTTTTGGACAAATCTACGATAATAACCAGCTAGACCCATGAAACTATGAATCTCTGACACATTAGTCGATGTAGGCCAATCTATTATTGCTTGAATCTTTGCAAGATCCACTGAAATACCATCACTGAAAATGACATGCCCTAAATATTGAATCTCTAATTTGAAAAATTCACACTTAGCTGCATTAGCATAAAGCTGATTGTCTCTTAAACACTGTAAAACCAATCGCAAGTGTTCCTTATGCTCCTTCTGAGACTTAGAATATATCAATATATCACCAAGAAAAACCAGTACAAACCTGTCCAAGTAAGATCAGAACACTCCATTCATCAAACTCATGAAGACCGATGGAGCATTAGTCAACCCAAAAGGTACCACTGTGAACTCGTAATGCCCATAGTGAGTTCGAAAAGCAATCTTGTGAATATCAGCTTCCTTAATGCAAAGCTAGTGATATCCTCACTTAAGGTCAATCTTGGAGAATAATGTAGCTCCCTTGATCTGATCAAATAAGTCATCAATCCTAGGTAGCGGATACCTGTTCTTAATAGTCACCTTATTCAACTATTTGTAATCAATACAAAGGTGCAAAAAACTGTCTTTCTTCTTCACAAAGAGCACTGGAGCTCCCCATGGCGATACACTAGGTCGAATGCTCCCTTTGGCTAGAAGTTCCTCTAGCTAAAGACGTAACTCACCCAATTCCTATGTAGTCATACAATAAGGAGCTTTAGAGACGGGCTCTACTCCAGGAATTAAATCAATACTAAAATCGATGTCCCTTTTTGGAGGCATGCCTAGAATCTTAGCTGGAAAAACATCTGCGTACTCCTGTAGAATAGGCTGATCTAAAGTCTTCCTCATGGGATCTTCCTCATCAAGATCATTTACCATAACAGCAAATATCTGACATCCCTTACCAAAACTTTGCTTCAATTGCATGGTAGAAATCATCCACAGAGATATAGGCCTTGGTATCCCAACTATCTTCACATCATTCCCTTGGTCATCTTGGCACATAATAATCTTCTTCCTACAATCTATACTAGCTCTATGAGATCCAAGCTAGTACATGCCTAACCACATCATAGGAACCAAGGGGTATGACTCGAAGATCCACTGCAGTATCAAATCCTCCTAAGCTAAGCCCACACTTATGAACTACAGAATCTGTGGAGACCTTAGTGCCTGAGGCTAGTTCCACTTACCAACCATGATCTTGCTTCACCACATCCATCTTACACTTAGAAACTATAGATGGTGAAATAAATGAATCTGTAGCTCCTGAATCAAATAATACTAAAAGAGATATACCTCGAATATCACTTGTGGTCTCAACCATTATCCACTGATGATCCACCTGACGATGATCTACCATTGCAAACACTTTATGAGCTCTACCTCCATCATCCACTGTAGCCTCTAAAACTATAGGCCTAGGTCCTAAAAATTGTGGTGCTCACTATAGACACTGAGCTACATAATGTCTAATCTAACCACATGAAAAATATTCTATATTTTTGCCAGATCCTTTACCCATAGGTGGTACATTTGATTGCTGACGACTGTTCCTGCTAACAAAAGACTGGCTACTCTGAGCTGGCTAATTGGGCTGATTTTGTTTATTGCATTGAGTATTGCGATTGTTCTTGGAGTTAGAACCTTTTCCACCACCTTGAGCCTGAGAATTCAATCCCTTCTGCTGCTGCATCTACTGAGCCTACTGCTGATATTATTTCCCCTTAGAAAAAGAAGGCTTCCTATTACCACCTAAATTGTAGTTGCCTTAAGATCTTGATGTTGTTGGTGCTCCTACAAAGCCTCTTTGACCAAGGTTGACACTTTGCTCAAAAAAGAATAGCTCGATGTACCGCATCCTTGAGGGTTTTTGGCTCAAATACCTTGACACCCCCAATTATATGATTATTCAAACCCCTAATAAAGTGTTGAGCTGAATTTTCACTGAAACCTGAAAATGACATGAGCTCATAAAACTTATGCTCATACTTGGTCACTAACATAGTATACTACCTGAGATTATGAAATTGATCAGCCCTTTACTGCTTCCATTCCTCTAGTAGGAATCATTCGCAAAAACTCTCTAAGAATAGTTCCCATGTGACACTGCTCATATCGATTCCCAGCTTCTTCTCCTCAATTGTCCACCAAGTGGCCCAAAATTCTCCAAATTGGTGATCGCAAATCTTGCCTTAACATTGCTATTGAAATCTTGCATGGAAAAAATACTGTTGAGGGAAATAAACCACTGTTCGACCACATAACCAAAACCTTTCCCATTAAAAGGCTTAACCTTGGATCTTGAAGATCCTTCATCTGAGTGGACACAATGGACCTCTGACAACCCTTTCGAGGGCTTCTAGACTTGGTTCTATGCTCTTATTTTGTCTGATGTGCTTTGGGCTGATCTTGAACAGGAGGTAGACGTTCAAGAATAGTTTGCATCATCTATCTTAAATCAACCTCTTCAGACTTAGCTTGGTCCTCTCTACGGCTCTCTTCCTGATGCCTACTAGTGTGCTCTCCTTTGCTCTCTTCATGAGTAGATCCCTCATGGGAAGACTCATGAACACTGATAGCTCTGCCATGACCATGGCCTCTACCATGACCTCTACCATGGCCTCTAACAGAAGACCTAGTCCCAGATACCATCCTACAACAATACAAAGTACTATTATAATCAAAAGACACATGTTTGCAAAAGTATAAGTTCAATTTCAATTTTGTCTATGTTTAGGTTTAAGTAAGATTTTTAGTTTTGAAACTAAGTGTTGAAGTATGAAAAATACAAGTAACAATTCAGGTTCTATTTCAGTTCACCTAGTTTCAAGTTTGAAAAGATACACTTAATAGTTCAAAGTTTCCTAGTTGTTCCAAAATACCTAAAGCTCCCAACGTAGAAACTCAAGCTCTGATACCAAATGTAATGCCCCGCCAAGGGATCCAAAGAATTAACCTAGAATTTCACTAAGTTTGGTAGCATTTTTTATTTATTTTTAAACATGAAAGTAAATACCTCAAATAACTTATACACAATAGCAATGTCCATCTAAATTAAACATAACATACATAATAGATTACATTCTTTAAAGATCCCTTAACATTGAATTACATCTAAATCAACTAACATTACTGAATTCATCTAATACAACAACCACATGAAATAATAATGATAAGTCCAATGCTTATACATTACATTTCTAATTGCTCAATCATCCACTATACATGTCACAAGGTATGAAAATTTTAAAAGAATATACATATATGAAATAAGGTACATCATCCTATTCTAATCCAAGATACATCAAAGTAAAGATAATCACATGATACACATGATACATCATCATAGAAGACATATACATCCATCATAAAGATCAAACATAATAGACCAAGTGCATGGTTCCTCCCAGCCGTTAATAGCATCATTAGACCATCGTAGGCCCTAGCCATCCCTCTATGCATAACATTCCAAATCATTGAAGAGATCATCGGTATCATAGTAGAAATGTCACTCTTAACATATACTACATCATATGCAGAAAGTAATCTAACATGCAAATATAAACATAAGATAACATCATCTAACATATGTTAATCATCAATGAAAGGATATATATCCACCATCATGAGGATGCATTAGCCATGATGTCTCAATAAATCTGTAATGATAAGAGTGGAAAAATATTACCACACGACTACATGGTACATAAGTGGTACACTCCCAGCGTTCTGAGGAGATAATCTCAAGTCCCAAATAGGGTATCCAAAACATATAGCATAAATCTCTGTAAGTCCAAGAATCCTAAAAGTATACTAACTCAAAGGTTCCAAACAAAAAACTAACATCTAGTTCCCAAAGGCACACAAAGACATGTAGGAACCTACTATACAAGTGGGAAAGTATCATCGCATATATCATGTACAAGTTACCCTAGCAGTTAGCTAAACTCCATGGGTACATACTGATCCTCATGCGGCCACTAGTATCCTCTCATACTGACGAGGCATACTATGGAATGCTAGGTCGCAACCATGCATTCTCTCTACTCCCATCCTAGTCTGTACAAGAACTCGAGGCATGGGTGAGAAACAAACAATTATCTTTTTAGGTTCATTTAGTTAGTATTAGGTGTGAATATTTTCACTTTTTAACCAACTTACAATGAGTTACCCTAGCAGCCTCTGAGGGCCTCAGCCTCCATTGCAAGCCACTTCCTAACACTACAAGCAGATAACCTACCCTAAGCTCATGGAATTATAAATCTCAAAATCACAAAAGATAATCCATAATAAGAACATCAAATATGCATAAAAGCATCAAATCTCCATGAGTAAGCATCCATAGAAAATCATGACCACAACAGCCCTCTATTAGCAACTGAAGTATCACTGATAATCAAAAGTATCCATTGGTTCTCAATAACAAAAATATATCTCAAAATCATACTGATCGAAGACTCCAAAATGTTTGAGTCAAACATGTCAAAACATGACATCATAAATCAACATTTTAGTCCCATCATGGCGGCTAGAAAATATCCCAAGGATAACTGATTGATGACTCAAAAATGGTTAATTCAAGTGTCTCATACATAAGAATCTCAACTATAACAATCAGTAATTGCAAACATTACATAGAGCATTCCATCACATAACCATGGTTGGGTTAGTAAAGGTCGAAAATAAGACATCATCACGACATCACAATCATAACCCCCAAGCCTCTGGTAGACATCCTATAACTGGTCAACACTAGTCAACCCAAAACCCAAAACAATAGCATAAAGAAAACACAATGCAAACACATGTTTTGGTTTTGCTAAAATTACATATTTGAATTTAAATGTGGAGGTTTCAGTTTACGTTTTCCAATCTAGATATCAAGTGGAGAAATTTCACGTTTTACCTAACCCATGTATTTGTTTGGTAGATAAAAGTTTCTCCCCAAAACCATTAGACTCAATTTTCTAATTGATCTAATAATATTTTGTTTATATAAACATTGTTTGAAAAAAATGACATTCCCAATGAATCCAATATTATCAACAAAATTTGCATATTTCAAAACTTTGATTTATAACACATTCTAATAATTAACCTTAATTAAACTAAGTTTAATTAAGTTAATTATTAATATCTGTCCATTTTAATGATAATTGATAAGTTATTATTCATATTTTTAAATCATTTATCTTTTACAGAATGATCCATCTATACAAATCATTTTTAATAAAATAATTATTTATAACTAATATACATATACTTATATACATATATATATATACATATATATATATATATAGATAATATACATATATTATAATATACAATAATAACATTTTATAAAAATGAAATATCGAATTATCAATATCAATTTTCATCCACATAAACCCCAACATCCATATTAAAAAAAATATAAATATAACCCCCTCGCTGCAGTATGCAGTACCTGCGACCACATGCACTGCGCCGACAGCAGGTATAGTGTACCCCTGTCGTCGCAGTCTTACGATGGTAGGCCTCTGCAACCTCCGGGGTTATGGGTACCATCCGTGCCCAATGTGATTTGTAGTATATTTTTTTATATAACGTTTTTATTAAAACATTTTCCATTGATGCAATTTGCGATACAGACTTTTAATAATGTTTTATCACTGCGATTTATAAAATACAATTATTCAATATATATATATATATATATACATACATATATATATATATACATATATATATACATATATATATGTATATATATATGTATATATATATATATATGTATATGTATATATATGTATATGTATATATATGTATATGTATATATATGTATATATATACATATGTATATGTATATATATATACATATGTATATGTATATATATATATATGTATATGCATATATATATACATATACATATATATATATATATATATATATAGATACATATGTATCTATATATATATATGTATACATATACATATATATATACATATACATATATATATACATATACATATATATATATATATGTATATGTATATATATATACATATACATATATATATATATATGTATATATATATATATATACATATACATATATATATATATATATATATATATATATATATATGCATATATATATACATATATACATATGTGTGTGTGTGTGTGTGTGTATTTATATATATGTACTCGCAGAGTTTAATCAAGTATCATAGCATATATATATATATATAAATGTGTGTGTGTGTGTGTATATATATGATTGCAGATTTTAAAAATATGAAACATGTATATTTTACAATGAACATATACATAATTTAAAGGTTTCAATTTTCAAAATTTTCCTATAAACTATTTGATCTCTAAATTTACTCAATAATTTTCTAATGGACTTGGCTACAATTTAAACTCTAGCCCTGTGATCTCTTCAGATCTATGCATATAAAGTTTCTCAAATAAATTTTAACTACCCATATTGAGAATGCATATAATTTAAATAGAAAAATCTTCAGAAAACATATGGAAGACACGAAGAAGATAGGAAGTGCAAGATGAGAAAATAGCATAAGTAAAATCACAACAATCTACCTGGATTCTAATGTTAATTTTCTCTTCCTCAAAAAACCTACAGAGAAAGCTCCTCCCTTCTCCAAAGTTCTTGAGTCCTCCAATGCTCCAAAACGCTCTCCAAACACTATGTCTAAGCTTCTAGGAATGCCTAAATATAAAGAGCTCTCAAGAAGCACCTAGAATGTCTCTAGAAACAACTAGAAGGTGTCACCAACTAAGCATGTGTCTTTTCCAACCTTCTAGATGAGTCATAAGGTTGTAGACACCATGTGCTTAATTGATGCACTAACCCCCGTGTTGTTGACATATGAGAAATAAAAAGGTGCCTCAACTCCTAGGCAAGATTATAACTCTAATTTAATTTTTATATAACTTCTATTTAAATTTTATAACTTTCATTTTAATTTTTATAACTTTTGTTATTATTATTTATTTATTACTTTATTATTATTTTATAATTATTATTAATTTTAATTTTTAATTTTCTTTTATTTAATTCTTTTTCCTCAATTAATTATCATTTAATTAATTATAATCAAAATATCAAAGATCATGACATTATATTAATTTTTTTCAAATAATTAATTTATTAATTAAATCTATTTATTAAGACTTAATTAATAGAAAATTCACCATAGACCTCCAAGATAAAATATGAAAACCCATCATAGAACAATTCACACAAAATCACTCTAAAGGGTTTAAAAATCACAAAATATGTCATCTGACACATTCGGTGGGTAAAATATCCAGATACTTCTCCTACCTCACTAGGACAAATGGTTTAAGGGTTTGGGATTTGGACTTGAGAATTTATCTCCCTTCTCTTATCATTGAGATAGTGTAATAGGGTATGCTCATCCTAGCAATTCAGGGAAGTCGATACCCGGTATCTGCAACTTGCATAAAAAACCATGCATGTACATATATATATATATATATATATATATATATATATATATATATATATATATATATATATATATATATATATATAATACTAAGCTAAATAGGTAATGGTAGGAAGTGGTGCATCGTGTAGATCCCAACTAGCAGGAATAAAACACATGAGATAATAAACCATCTAACTAATCATCATCATAACTGAAAGCAATGTAATGATCATCATGCATACATGAAATGTAAAGTCTAAATGATCTCATCATATATCCACTGAATCCATAACATAATGTCTGATAGTCTCAAAACAATACTACTAATCCATAAAAGTAGTCTATCATAGTCTGATAATAATAGCAACAATGTGTCCAGAAAGATGTGAACGAGGGCAGGCACTACATACATACATACATACATATATATATATATATATATATATATATATATATATATATATATATATATATATATATATATATATATATATATATATAATATATAAAAAATATATATATATATATGCATATACATATAAATCTATACACATATATATGTATATACATATATATCTATACATACATACATATATATATATATATATATATGTATATATATATATATATATACATATATATATATATATATATATACATATATATCTATATATGTATATATATTTATATCTATACATACATAAATATATATACATATATATATATGTGTGTGTATATATAGATAGATAGATAGATATATATATATATATATATATATATATATATATATATATATATATATATATATATATATATATGCACATATATGTATATATGTATAAGGGTAGTAGTAAAAATAAATTTGTTGTGCCTCCTAGTTAGAACATGAAAATCCACACCAATAATTTCTGTTCACATTCAAAAATATCATTAATAAACCTTCTTCTCTTGTTACTAATATCACTTGTGATTATAGGTTAGAAGAAGCTAATCATGTGGCTATTGATGCTCAATCTCAACCTAAACCTTTTCTTCTACCTCCACAAAAATGACATATTTTCTTCCTATCACCATGTAACTTTATGAGAGAATTAAAGAAATTGATTTTCCCTTTTACATTAATGCTAGGGTCATTCATATCTCTTCATGTAGCTATTTTGTTGATCCTTCATCCTTAGTTAATATTATCGTTTATGAGTATTTATGTTAAATTATTTCATAAGGATACTTATGACATATTTCAATTATTGATTTAAAGTTGTATTGAATTCCTTTCTCATCTCCATCTCTTCATGTGACCCTTTATGGTAAAGTCATGGATACTACATTTCTTTTTTTGAATTCTTTAGAATAAATAAGAGTAGGGGGGTGAATTTGTTATCCCAGGTCTAGATGTATAAATAAAAATTTTTATAGCTTAGTGAACCCATAAAACATTTATCATCATGCATGCATCAATAAGATTATGCAATCACTTAAAATTTGTAGCTAACTATCAAATCAATTTTTAAAAATGTAAACTTGAAACATAATAGATTTAACAACACATTTAGCACAATGATTTACATGGAAACCTAATTTAGAAAAAACCACCAATAACATTCTACTCATTCTCACTCTTCTGAAGTGATGCCCTGTAAAAGGCCAACCCTATTAAAGGTTATAATGCACACTATTAAATGTGACCCAATTAAAGGATTTCAATTACCCTATTAGGAGTGAGCCTTGTTAGAGGACTTTAGACCATTCACTTGGAATGTCACCCAATTATAGGATTTACAAATGAATTTTAGGTCAACCTTAATCCAAATTATTTACCCTAGAATGATACAATTATTAGAGAGTAATAGTAGGGCTTGATCTAATAACAACTTACAACTCCATTTGTAGATCACAGATCTTTTTTTCATTCATCCATTCTACTTGGATTTCACACACTTCATCTTTGATAGCTTGTTCACCCTTCAAGCATCCACACCATTGAGCCTTCTTGCTTAACTTGCTAATAAAAAATCTTCACTTAGGTCACTTAATAAAGAAATATATTCCTTAGGTTCTCACACATGACAACCCTTGCTTATGCCTAGCCATTCCTATAAATAGAAAATTAAGATATTTTTATGTTCATTCTCCATCATCCAATCTAGGGATTAAAGAATAGATTAGGTAGGATTCAATTAATCTACCCCTCATTCCATTTCATTTCTAAAAACTTCTCCTTTGATCAACTTAGAAATTGTGTCAAAATAGTTTACCATGAATTTTGTGCCACTAGCTTATCAATCTTATCTTCCACCTGGTTCACACAATCTAAGGAAACAAAATTTTTCACTCAAATCCATCAAATTCATAATCTTTCTAGTAATTCTGACACATGGCATTAACTTACTTCTGATTCTTGACACAAAATGTGTTTGTCAACATCTTGTGAAAAATCACTTGACACGAACTAAAATTTACTTGTGCTTGGTATAAACTAAACTTTACTTAGCATCCTCTATTTTGCTTAGCATACACTAAAATAGACTTTTATTTGGCCACATTTAATTTTCTGGTGCACTTACTTCACTCAACACCTATTGTCCATTCAGTCAAGCTAGGTAGAAAAACATTGTTTAACTTGTTCTTTTGAACTTGTTTAATGTAAGGAACCTTTGCAACCTTAAGTAGATTATCAATGCACTATGATATCATTGTCTTAGTTGATTCTTTATCTACTTTTCATATCATAACTCAACCTTTCATCTAGGTGCTATTGTTATATCATTTAATAAAAATCACCTTCATCAATCAAATAGGTTATAGTACTCAAATTATATAAGTTGTTGTCTTACTAGCAAGATTTTAGGTTTGATTTTAGTGACAAAATAATGATTGAAACACATTTATCATACTTGTATCAATTTATTTTCAACAATCTCCCCCTTTGGCATTGATGGAAAACCAAAATGATCAACCAAAATGACTTGGTTTAAATAGTAAGACGAACATAATACCAAAAAAAAATTCCTCGTATTGAAATCTCTCCGTCTATTAGAAACATTCATCTTTCGAATAGGTTACAAAAGTTTGGTCTATTTTAATTAGTATACAATCAACTCGGCCTTATGATTCTCTCTAAATTACTTCTTATATCTCCTGATACATTATCTTTATCTTATTAGATGGATGTAATCAACAAATACACTTTCTTTCTCAGCAGTCAAAATTTCTCCTGCATATAGTGTTGTGGGATTTCTCTCTCTTTGTTTAGTTCTTTTATGTCTATTTTCAATATCTCTTTTTATTAGTTCCAATATCCCTTATCTTATATATACATATCTCTCCTTAATTATATGTCCCTTCTAATCAATTCCAATCTCCCTCTTTGACTACAATGCTAAAGACTTGTTATCTTAATATGCAAATATGAAATTCTTTAGTTTCTCCCTTTCTCACCTTTCTTGTGATTGATTTGTAATTTTAGCACTTTAATTACTTTAGGTAGCTCCTTTAGGAAGATCTTTTGCATCAATGTGTAACATATGTTAGTCAACTTCCTTTATGTAGGGCACTTCTTTTGTTTCTTAGATTGCCTTTGATAAGGGTATCACCACTAGTTTACTTCTTAGATACTCATGAGCATCCTTAGGTAATGCTTTTGTGAAAATATCAACAATTTTCTATTTTGTGTTAACACATTCCATCTTCCTCTCTTTACCTTGAACTAATTGTCTCAATTAATGGTACTTGATTTTAATGTGCTTGGTCTTTGTGTGCATCACATGATTCTTTGATATATTTATAACACTTGTATTATCAAAATAAAGTTTCACTAGTTTAGTGATCTCTTTCTTCATACCTTTGATTAGCTATTTGATACATATAATGTTTGTATAATTCACTATAGAGATGTTATTTTTACTCTTAAAACTTGACTTTTTCATTTTTCCTAACTGACATTGTTTGCACATTATATTATTAGGCTTCTTCAACTTTGACAAACTTCTAAATTTTATCATGTTAGTGATACTAACCAATTTATCAAAATTAACATGGCATAATGTCTTATGACATAGCTATACATCATCAAATTTTACAACTAGATAAGTAGCATCGTCTATATCAAGGTAGAATAGATTACTCCTAGTTTGATCACCCTTTCTAATCAGTTTTCCATTAGTATCATATATCTTAGCAATTATTTTTTCAAACTCAACCTTACATCCTAAATTATTCAGTTGTGACACACTCAACAAAATATAGTTAAGTCCTTCAATAGATTAAGCATTGTCACATAAAATATTTTCTATGAGTTTGACAGAACTTTTTTCTTTTATCAAACATGGTGCATCATTACCAAATCTTACAGTATTTCCATCATTACAATTCAAAGTAATCAACTTACTTTTATCTATAGTCATGTGATGTGAACATCCACTATCAATGATCCATCTATCATTCTTGTTCATACAAGTCATTAGTGAAGTTTCCTCATCTTCATCAGATTCATCTCTTGTTTCCTCTTTAGCAACATAGCAAGACTTATTTCCTTTGTCTTTCTAATTTTTGTTGTCTTGATGCAGAAGCAACTTGGGTTTTCTTGCAATCTTGGATGTTTGGAGGCACTTTGGTTAATTTTTATGGAGCTTGGTAAGTACTAGTGCTTCGCATACACTAGGAGCTTGGCATGGCCTATGGAGCTCATCATGGTCTGGGAGCTTGGCATGGTCTTTGGAGCTCACCATGGCCTATGCAGATTAACATGGTCGAGGAGCTTAGCATTGTCTATGGATCTCAGCATGGTCTTGGAGCTCAACATGGTCTATGGATCTTGACATGGTCTTTGGAGCTCAACATGGTCTTTTGTTACTTGGCATGGTCTTTGGTTGCTCAGCATGGTCTGGGAATTTTGTGTCTATTTTAGGCCATATGACTAATTTTCCACAATGAGTTAGATGATGAAAATTTTAAGGTTTGAAGTGGGCCTATATTTCTACCTATAGTTTGAAGCACGACTTCTAGTTCATTTATAGTTAGGAGATATTGCAATTTTACTAGGACATTGATTTTGGGCATTTAATTGTTGTTATAGGCCAACTTGTAGCATTTAATTTATGTACTTGTATTTAATTTGTGTTCTAGGAAAACTTGTGGCTTAGATTGGTATAAGTAGGGGTTGTGAGGAATTATTTAGTCATTATTCATACATTGTGGAGAAGTGGAGGAGCTTGGAAGAGAAAATTTGGAGAAGAGCTAGTAGCTGTAGCTTGGAAAACAAGGAGATTGCTTGGTGGGCTTGCAAGCACAAGTTGAGATCTTCCTTGAGGGTTTCTACCAAAGTGTGGATCTATACTAGCTAGTGTTTGGATTGGATCTTGAGGGATCTTGTAGAACTATTACTTGTCTTGTATGTGGTTGTAACTAGGAAGGTCTTATAGCTTGACAGATTGTATGTAATAGTTATTTTATAAATAAAGAGTTGTGATTTGGTATTAGATCTTGCATTATTGTTTCTTGTTATTATGTTTCCCATGCATTGTTGTATAGTTGGGGGCTAGGAAATCTCCTTTTGGGGATTCTCTTGTCTTGCCCTACATTAAGTGGTATCAGAGAAAAGGTTGTTTGTGAGCATGTAGATAGATTTCTAAAGCTGAGGTAGTTTGCACCAGGAATTGAGGTGATAGAGGTTGATCATGTAGTTGATTGATCTTTTGGTTAGTTTATTTTTTTCTTAGGGAAGATGCCTCCAAAAATATTGGACCCTGGGGAAATTTTTGATCTTACTAATGCTATAGAAGAATGGATTTTAGAAAAATTTAAAGCAGATTTTAGATCTAAGATGGAGGATGCTAGAGAAAAATTTAGATCTTAGATAGCATAAATGAAGAGTGGCATGATTGCTGAAATTGTGAGTGCTTTAGGTGGTGTACCTAGGAATGTGGGTGTTGAAGTTTGTTATGAGGAAGTTTCTAAAGACTTTGAAGTTGCTAGATCTAGTGGTGAGGATAGATTTGATCATGTGGAGAGACCTATTGGAATTAGGGTTGGTTAGTTTGCTCGAGCTGGATCTTAGTTGAAGCTAAAGCATAAGATGGGGGTTTCTAATTTTTCAGGCACTTTGAATCCTAAAGAATTGGTTTATTGGATTGGTGAATTGGAAGAATACTTTGAGCTTGAGGATATTGAGGATCCACTCAGAGTAAGGATGGCACAAACTAAACTAAAGGGGCATGCTGCTCTTTGGTGAAAAGAACTACAAAGAGATAGAGAAGAGGAAGGTGAAATGAATATAACTAGATGGAAGTTGATGGTGACTAAGTTGAATGCTAAGTTCATTCCTATTGATTATCAACTTGAGTTTTTTAAGAAGTTGCAAAATCTGAAGTAGAAGGATATAATTGTGAAAGATTATATAGAGGGATTCTACAAGTTTACTATTTGGTCTAGGCATTCAGAATTGTCAAAAGAGAAGGTAGCTTTGTATATTAATGGTTTAAGATTCAATATTTAGGATGACGTTGGTATGATAAATATTTCTTCTATTGAGGATGCTTATAAGTATACTTTGAGAAGAGAGGAGAAGCTAAAGACAAAGAATCAAGGTAGTTCCCGAGGGAAGAAGCAAGATAGTTTAGCACAAGCTAAAGCAACAATAGAAGGTGAACTAAAACCTATTGAACAGAAAAGGAGGATAGGTGGAGGTGGGTTCAGAGGTAATTTTCTCAAGTGTGGTCAAGAAGGGCATAGATCTTTTAAATGTCCAATTGGTAGGACAACTATAGTTGTGAATGATTTTGAATTCTAGGATAGTCAACCCAAGCAAGGAGAGAGTTTGTTGGCTCGGTGAGTACTTGTTGTTGACAGGACATTGGATCCTTGTCAGAGGACTAGTTTGTTCAAAACTCATTGTAAGTCTGGTGGTAAAGTTTGCAAAGTGATTGTGGATGGTGGTAGTACTGATAAACTTTTTGCTGAAGAAATGATTTAAAAACTTGGTTTGAAGAGAATGAGACACCCTTATCCTTATAGGATTGGCTAGTTGCAAGGTGAGCATGCTTTGCGAGTGAGGGAGCAATGCCTTGTTGATTTCTAGATTGGGTAGTATAAGGATCAACTGTTGCATGATATTGTGGATATGAACAATTGTCATGTGTTTCTTGGTAGACCTTGGAAGTATGATTGTAGGGCTATAAATGATTGTGTTAGGAATGTGCTTACTATTGAGAAAGGTGGTAGGAATTTTTCCTTGATTCCTTTGCAAAATGAAGAGCTCAATAGAGGGAACTTGAGTATTGGCAGTCGAGTTGAGTTGGTGGATTCTAAGAGGATTGGAGATCAGCATGGAAAGCAGACCTATGGAACACCTATGGTGGATGTGAAGAAGAAGAAAAGAAAGGGAAGGAGTGTGCAAGTTGAAGACTCAGAGGATATGTATGTGAAGAACTAGTTTGGGATTTATGTGTTAAATCTCAGAAGATGTTCTTCTAGTTACTAGAACATCTTTTCAAACTTTGGTTGTCTGATGTAAGAGCATCTTGGGTTTGCTTGCAATCCTATATGTGTAGAGGGACTTTGGTTAATTGTTATGGAGCTTGGTATGTACTGGTCCTCGGCATACACTGGGAGCTCAGCATGGTCTATGGAGTTTAGCATGGTCTGGGAGCTTAGCATGGTCTTTGGATATTAGCATGGTCTATGGATCTTGGCATGGTCTAGGAACTCAGTACGGTCTTTGGAGCTCGGTATTGTCTATGGATCTTGGCATGGTCTTAGAGCTCAACATGGTCTATGGAGCTTGACATGGTCTTTGGAGCTCAACATGGTCTTTGGTTACTCAGCATGGTCTGGGAATTTGGTGTCTGTTTCAGGCCGTATAACTAATTTTCCACAATGAGGTAGAGGATACAAATTTTAGGGATTGAGGAGCACCTAGATTATTGTTGCAAGTCAACTTGTGGCATTTAATTTATGTATTTTTATTTCATTTTTATTTTGGGCTGACTTGTGGATTAGATTGGTATAAGTAGGGGTTCTAGGGAAGTATTTAGTCATTATTCATCCATCGTAGAGAAGTGGAGGAGCTTGGAAGAAAATTTGTGGAGAAGAGCTATTAGCTACAGCTTGGAAAACAAGGAGATTGCTTGGTGTGATTGTGAGTACAAGTTAAGATCTTCCTTAAGGTTTTCTACCAGAGTGTGGATATGGAATATCTAGTGTTTAGATTAGATCTTGAAGGATCTTGTAGAACTATTACTTGCCTTGTATTTGGCCATAATTGGGAAGGCCTTACAACTCAGCACATTGCATGTAAAAATTATTTTATCAATAAAGAGTTGTGATTTGGTATCAGATCTTGCATTATTGTTTCTTTTTATTATTTTTCCATTGCATGGTTGTATAGTTGGGGGCTAGGACATCTCCTTTTGGGGATTCTCTTGCCTTGCACTGCATCATGTCTTCATCTCTTCTACTTTTGTACTTGTCACTACCTCTGTAGTTCTTCTTCTGTGGACATCTAACAGCAATATGGCCAACCTCATTGCAATTGAAACAAATGATAGGTATTTTACCCATAAAATTTCCTTTACCTCTAAGAAATCTCCTTGCTAGTAGTGCCTCAAGTTGATCGACATTCTCCACATCTATATCACTGTCACCCAGCACATATTTTGTCTTCTCCTTCTTCTTCTCACTAGGTTCCTTCAATGATAGCTTTTCTTTGCAAGAAGATTCAATATTTTTTAGGTTTTTACTTATCAAAATTAGATATCTCAAAACAAATCTACCTACCTACCAAACCTTCAAGAGTTAGATCATTCACTGGTACACATATTAGTTCTTGTATTGTAGAAAATCTAATAGCATATAATAGTGTTCTAAAAACTTTACTTAGTATAGTATCATCATCTATTTTACCAGTAGCTCCTCTTATTGTATTAACAACATCTTTGATCCTTGAGCAATATTTTTATCTTCTTGCATTCTCATATCATCAAACTTACCTCTGAGACTCTCAAATTTTTGTCTTAAAATATTCTTGTCTCCTCCATAGATGGTGTGAAGAGCATCTAAACTTTTATTTGCATTGTCAAGACTTTTGATATCATCAAATTCAAAATATCTTATGGCAGAGGAAATCTTCAACATTTCTTGGTTGTGTTCTTTCTTCTTTTTTAGATCCTCGATGGTTGGGGCTTTAGTAGGAGTAGCATGCTTAATAGTAATGGTATATTGTACACAATTTTCAAGTCCTCCAAGGTGTATCTTTATTAGACTTTTCCATGGAGGAAATTTATTTCTATTAAGCTTAGGAACTTCTCTTTTTGACATCTTGATCTTTGTGCTTCTAGTACCTTCAAACTAGTCCTCTTAAGAAGATGCCTCTAATACCAATTTTCAAAATCCTTTAGAATAATTGAGAGTAGGGGTAAATCGTTTATCCAAGCTCCAGATGTATAAATAAAACTTTTCACATCTTAGTAAACCCATAAAAAATTAATCATCATGCATGCATCCATAAGATTATGCAATAACTTAAAAACTTGTAGGTTACTATCAAATCAATTTGTAGAATTGTAAACATGAAACATAATAGATTCAACAACACATTTAACATAATTATTTATGTGGAAACCCAATTTGGGAAAAAACATCAGTAACATGCTACTCTTTCTCACTCGTTTGAAGTGATGTCCTATGAAAGGCTAACCTTGTTAAAGATTATAATACATACTATTAAAGATGAACCAATTAAAGGATTTCAATCACCCAGTTAGTAGTGAGCCTTGTTAGAGGACTTTAGACCATTCACATGGAATGGAACATGATTAAAGGATTTACAAATGACTATTAGTTCAACCTTAATCCAAAGCATTTACCATAGATTGATACAATAATTAGAGAGTAACAGTAAGGATCGATCTGATAACAACTTACAACTCCATTTGGTTTGACTTTCATACACTTCAGTTTTGATAGCTTGTTCACCATTCAGGCATCCATACTCTTAAGCCTTCTTGTTTAACTTGCCAATAGAGACTCGTTCATTCTCCATCATCCAATTTAGGGCTAGGATAGATTCGGTTGGATTCAATGAATCTACACCTCATTCCATTTCATTTCTAAAAAAATCTCCTTCAATCCTCTTTGAATTCATCTCAAAATGGTTTACCATGAATTCTATGCTACCAACTCATCAATCTTATCTTCCACTTGGTTCACACATTCCAAGAAAATAAACTTGTTGGCTCAGATCTATTGAATTCATGATCTTTCTAATAATGCTAACACTTGGCATTAATGCTCTTCTAATGCTCACCATAAATTGTGTTTCCCAACATCCTATGAAAAATAACTTGACACGAACTAAAATTTACTGGTATTCAACATCAACCAAACTTTACTCGACATGCTCTATTTTTCTCAACATACACTAAAATAGACTTTTACTTGGCTCCAATTAATTTTCTTCTCAGCTTGAACTAAATTTTTGCGACACCTACTATGCATTTGGTCAAGTTTGGTAGACAAACTTCATTTAACTTTTTCTTATGAACTTTCTTAGTGTAACCAACCATTACAACCTTAAGTAGATTATCAATGCACTATGTTATCACTATCTCAGAAAATTTTGGTACTTCTTTTTATATCACAACTCAACCATTCCTCTAGGTGCTATTGTTACATCATTTAATCAAATACTCTTCATCAATAAAATAGGTGATATTACTTAAATCATATAAGCAATCATCTTACCAACAAGATAACAAGTTTGACATCGATGAAAAAATAATGATTGAAACACATTTATCATACTTCTATCAATCTATTTTCAACATTTTAATCCATACTTTAAATAAATTTGTATTTAATCATCATATCCCATTGATTTCTTCCATGCAATTTGTAGCTTCTCATAACCAAAAATGCCTTAAATTTCCTCACAGTAGATGAATTATCACTATCACTCATTCTCTTCATCACACTACTTCTCCTAAGATTGTTCTAAATTAGATGCCTTCTATCCATTAAAATAATCTAATCATCCTAGTCATCTTTATTGATAATATAATCAATATAAAAAAAATGATAATATTCTTAAGCTTATTATACTTAAGGTCAATCCTTTATTGGCTATCTTTCCTACACCACCTATCCCTTCTCTATTAAATATCTCTGAAACTATAGTAGTTTCATTTTTTCTCATAAGACCATGCATAATCAACATTATCATTAGCATCATAAGAACCATCATGCTAAAGAAAAATATTACACCTTTTCATCCCAAACTATGTCATCTTATAAACCCTTTCCTTCTCTAAATCAAGCCATTTTTAAGACCTTTGAGGTGGTTAATCATAATAATAAGATGTAAAAAAGAACATAATGATTCTATTTTTATACTTGATTATAATGTGATTAATCTTGATCAATAAGATTCTCTTTGTGAAGATGTTATTGATTCTTATGATAGTGGAGATGTTGATTATGGTGAATACAGGCTATTTGATTGGATCATGATTTTCAAAACATTATTTGAAATAGTTAACACTTACACTTAGTATTAAGCATACTTTCTCCTACTAGATTCCTTTCTTGGAACTTGTTGTTTTTTTTGTTGTATTTGATTTTAGTTGTTATTCCTCATGTGATTTTCCTCACTTTCCCTAATGATATCAATAGAGATAAGGGATGGGTAAGATTCTTGAAGAGGACATCTTTACGATGGTAATATTTTTTTTTTTTGTATTTTATTTCACTCATTTTATGTTTCCTATCATATATTCATTCTAGATTACTTTGGATGAACCTTTTTTTTTTCATTGCTGCAATTTGATAAAGTAATCAAAAATTTTAATACACATTCTATGTGTCATTGCATATTTATTTGTGTATGCTCTATTTTTTATAAATTTATCCTTAGTTAGTCTCTTTAGATGCTTGCAATATGATATTAGTGATTCCTTTTAGTCTCCATGATTCTACCCCAAAATGACTCTTCTTTGTATCTCTTAGATATTTTGTCCTTTATTGTGTTCTATATCTACTTACTTTTTTGGAATGATAGACTAAAATTCTTGATATAACATTAAATATAATGACATGATCATAGAAAACAAAAAATTAGTACATCCCCCTGCTCTCTCTCTCTCTCTCTCTCTCTCTCTCTCTCTCTCTCTCTCTCTCTCTCTCTCTCTCTCTCTCTCATATTCAGTTACTTTGAAGCATTATTTCTTTGGGAAAATATTTAGTGGAAACATTTATTATGGATACATGTATGCTTCTTCTAAATCCACATATCACATAGAGGCATTTAAAATAACTTTAACATGGGGACATATAATATACTAACTTGTGCACACAAGTACTTTTATGGTTGGTTCCTTTTATGTTTTTAGATCCCTCTATCTAACTATTAATAGTTTAGAGGACTTGATCCATGAAGCCTTTTTAATTCTTTTATCAAACTATTAATATTTTGGGGGCCTTGCTCGATGTTTTTTAGTACTCTTTGGATTACTAAAAGTTTGAGAGTCTTGTTTCATACTTTTGATCCATCCTTTGATTACCTAATATTTTAGAAGGTCTGATCATCATATATATATCCCTATTTTGATCAATAAAACTATCTAAGGAGTTATCCTTGTTTTTTATCCTTCTTTAGGCTACTAATAATCTAGGAAGAATAATATTATTTCTAAAATCCTAAGGATACACACATCCTTATGCTTGGATCATTGTTGACAAATCTTTTGAGACATAGAGTTACCGTTTTGATGAATCTTTAATCGATCAAATTTCATGCCACATACACTTGCTATACCATTCAACATCATCATTTCGTTGTAGCATTCCTTTTTATGTAGTTTAAAATAAGGAACAAAAACCTTGTTCAGTGTGTTAACTATGATTTTTCTCTTTCTCACTTGCTAGTAACATCTCTCTTGTTATGGTTTTGGATATGATGAAGACATGACTTTTTCTTGAGGTCTTGATAGTTTCTTTGTCTTCTTAGGCATGATAAGCCTATGTCTTTCTTTTGTTTTACTATACCACAAGTGTGAGGTAGCTCATGCTTATGCTAAAGTGGGGGATAAATATATTGTCTTAAAATGGAAGCACCCATCATGTAAGGTCATTTATCTCCTATCCTTTATTGATTTTATGGACCATTGATGAATTTTTTCGTAGCTTATCTTTTCTCCTACTTAGTTACTCCTATTTTGATTTCATCAATGCTATTTTTGAGACATTGGGGTTACCCCTTCTCAAGATAATCATAGTACATGACAACTCTATCTACCTATGTTGGTATAGGTTGATCAAATCAATATGTACCATGGGTAGTTTTTGTCCTAGGGCTAGTTTTGTTTTAGGGAATAAAATTGGAAAATCTAGTGATCTCATTAGATGTCACTATTTCAATCCCAAATTTACTATACAATGAATCCCAAGAACCTCATTTTCATATCCATTGATATATATAGACATCAAAAAAATCTCTTGGGAAGACTTAAAGATACTTTAGTTAGAATATTTCAACATATTTTCAAGTATTCATTAATAATTTGAGGCATTTCAAATTATTCAAGAATCCTTCTAGATAATTTTCTATTAAAGATATAGAATTTTGTAGAGCACCTATGGAAGATATTTACTTTATGGGATTCACCATCTTCCCATTGATTTTTGTACATCTATGTCTATGGATCCCTGATTTTATTTTGGTTAGATCCATTGCTTTTTAGAGATTTTGTTAATCATTCATTGAAAATTAAGCATAATCAACATTCAAGCATTGAAAAATCCTTATTGATAAAGGTTTCATCAAGTAAGGTGAATATTTATTTATGTCTTTCTTTGTTACATTCTCTTAATTACGTCTCTTTTAAGGCCAGTTCCTAGATGAGGGCTTTACTAAGGAAATCCCATTCCACCAATAAAAATCAATTTTATTTTTATGTTGGAATAGGGTACAAGTATTGAGGATTCAAATCTAGAAAGTATTAGTTGTAATATTTTAGAAAAATAGACATTAACTTGGTTTTTGTACTTTTGTAACATGTTTATAATCCCACAAACCTACTAGTACATGTCACCCAAAACAACCAATAATGAGATTTAGTGTTTTAAGATATTTTTGGGGCTTTCTATTGTAATAATTGAGCCATAATCAATCTCTTAGTCATAGTTTCCTATCCACAATTCCTAGAATAGATAAACACTTTCATTTTTTATAATTTAAGGTTACATTTAAATATTCTCTCTTAGCTCTTGTCATATATCTATTTTCACATTTCAATTGGGTCAATTGCATACAAATTGCTCCTAGATATAAATTTTTTTGGCAAAAAATTATATTTATATTAATAATAATTGGTTCAAAAGAGCTCCCAAAGAAAAGAACCAGAAAAGAAAAACTTCAATCATTGCTTGATATGAAAAAGGAATGCAAACCAAGAAACATTGCATCAAGAGAGACTATCTATCAACACTAATGAATATTTTCCAAGAGATTCTTAGATCGAGAATATAGTAATTACAAAGGGCCCAAAACTCATATGAATACAATTCATTGATTAGTGTCAGAGACAAGACCTAGAGCCCAGTGAAAAATGCCACAGAGATTACCATCCCTAAGATACATCCAAAACTTCAATTAAGAACATGATATTAGAAAGCCATCTAATGCAAGTGTAATCCAAGACGCTCACCTACATATAATATCTCAAAAGAACAAGTGAGATCCATAAAAGGAAAACATGTGAAATCATAGAGAAGTCATGGTTTACTATCAAATAAAAAATGAGGAGGACTAAACCTTATTTTGAACATATTCTTTTTTCATAATATTAACCAAGTTGTGGAGATCAAGGAGGTCAAGGGCTATCAATACCCAAATTAACCTGAGAATTAGCTAAAATATTGTCTTCTCTATATGTATGCATGATGTAACATTCAAAGATTGAATCAAGAAGAGACCATACTTGATGTAGTATATAGTGTATGGAGCAATTACATACATGACATTTAATACATGCATTAATAATAATTAATGAATCCCCTTCAACATGTAACTTAGATATAAAAATTGATTTTGCAAGTTTCAAACCAAAAAGCAAGGCCAAGGCCTCAACTTTGTTATTACTAGATTGAGGGAGAGAAGATGGTTTTATATTTTCTATTTAATTAATTTGTTCAATTTATATTCACATTGCATATTAAAAATTAATTAGCATTGCATAAGAGAGGACTTTCTTTCTTACTTCCATAGAGTAATTCAAGTTTTATAATGGAATTTTTTAATCTTACTTGGGTTTTTCTAGTATTACTTGAGTTACATTGGTAGTTATGTTTGGAAGCTCCTCATTCTTTGGTCTTTTAGTGTTAGTACATGTGGAACTCTTATGTTTACACATCTTATTTAACACTTTCATTTGTATAAATAAGAAATGATAGACTTTAAACAAATCCCTTATCTTGAAAATTTCATCAAAAGAGAAACACTAGTAAAGGATTCCTTCTAAAATTATTTTAGGATGTAATAAAACAATTTATGTATCACTTCCCCAAGTCTTGGCAGCTGACAAAACATTCATAATACAAAAAAATAATTAGCCAATTTATTAGATGTGTTGACAAGTGATCAATATTGAAGAACTAAGTTTTTTTTATAGATGGAAGCATAATTAGTTTATAAGATCGCTTCAATTAATGGCTCATTTATATACTATGAATATACATATAAAAATGCCAAGTATAGTGCTGGAAAGTAGTGGACAATCTGATATTTTTTGGAATATGGTAATATCTGATTTATATATGCCTCAAATATTTTCACATATGGTAAGACTAGGTTTGGCACATGCTTTGATTAAGAAATGTGAAACTAGTATAATACATAGTTATCCATAAAACTTTTTGAATATCGAAAAAATTGGCATGAGGGATTATATCTTTTCACCAATTAAATTACTTAGTATTATAGGGATGTCATTCTATATGTTACCCCTTTGATATAATTTCTAAATAATTATTTTTGGAGATTGTACCACATATTTTCTATTGGTTTTTTTCTTGTTGATTGACAAAATAATTAAGAAGGGTATACAAGAAAGTTAGATATTACATGCAAGCATGGACTTGTGATGTGTATTAATTCTTTGACAATATAGTTTTGGTTATTTTCTAGCCTTGATGATGGATTATATGAGATATGAGATACATTATAGACTAATTATACATTGTGTTATTTCTATAATCATTTTTAGTATTGTAATTACTATCTTTGTAATTGAGTATTGATTTCTTATAGAGTATTGATTCCTTATAGAGTATTGAGCTTCTTTTATTGTAATAAAATTTGCTAATAGGATTGAGAAATCTAGAAAAAGGTCAAATCATTTAAGAAGGACTAATGCACTAAATTTATGTAATGAACTACAATAGGGTCATAAATCCTAATATAGAATTTTAATATTAGTATATATTTGTGGGTACCATCCCCACCAAGGTTTTATCTTGTCTTTTATATCAAAAAAAAAATGGTCTTATGAGTTGCTTATTTCTTTATGGTTTCTTTCTTGTATTTTTTAATGTCATTTTTTGTTGTTATTTTCAAAGTTAATTAATACATGTGAATGTATGACCCACCCATCCACTCACTATTGCTTGGTCCTAACAAATTTTAACATATCATAGTTTCTTGGAAGTCTTATTATAACCTAAGGATGATCCTAATTGATTTATGTAGTTTACAAATCAACCTTGATTTTGATGCAATGAAAGGTAGGATAATCCCCAAAGTATATGTTCTAGCCCCTAGTAGTTAACCAGATACTGAAAACACAACACAAGATACTTGATATATGATACCAAACTCAACTTTGTATTCATAAATCAATTGATTACATGCAATATGTCAAATTGTAAGGCATTACCAATTACAACCAAATACAAAAAAAGTAAAAGTTTTGCAAGATCCCTTAAGATCCAACCTAAACCCCTAAAGATCCAACCCAATCCATAGCTAGTCTAGAGATATAGCACAATAGTGTTTTGATTGAAATTTCTAGTGAGATCTAAATTTGGGCTTGCTACAACTACTAGCTCTACTACACTTGGCTCCTCTTTGCTATTCCAAGATGAATGGACCATAATTCAAGACTCCACAAAACTCTCTCCTTATACCTAACTATGCCACCAGTCATTCTTGAATGTCACAAATGAAAAAAATCCTTAAATGAAATATATATTGGAGCCACAAGTCAACTTGCAATAGATATTTGATAAAAAATTCCTTAGTTAGCTTACAACACCCATTAAATACACATAGGATAAAGATACAAGGCCCAAATCAATATGCATACACACATGCACACACATGTGTGCGTGCATTCACACACACCTGTGCACGCATGCACGCACGCGCGCGCGCGCACACACACACACACACACACACACACACACACACACACACCAATCTGCATCATGATCATATACATTAAATTAACTATTATCTAATCTAGTCTGCTAGAACTCCATTCAAAAAGCCACACTACCAAGCATTAGTGAAAACCACAAGCATTGTCGAGAAACAATATATGTTGATCAAGAAACACATGTTGAGAAAATAGTAGAGATTGAGAAGTGCATTATAAGAATAGAAACATATTATTTTCCAAACTGCCTTAGCTGATTGAGTACCTTTTGTAACCTAAGTCCTTCATTAACTAATCTCTTCACTCAACACTACATCCTAAACTACCCAATAATGACCAAGTATCAACCCCTCTTCGACCAATCCTCCAAATCCAAGGTCGGAAAAACTCCATCATGCAATATTTCAAACTATGGGCTAGGAATTTCATGCATGCGACACTTGAGGTGTGAAAAAGATGTTCTTACATGATGGAAGAACATGTTTTGGGATTCAATATGTAAATCCTAAACTAGTCCTTTAGTTACATGTCCTCCAAGTTATCATCTTTCACACTCTTCCCTTTATTCCACTTCTATAATTCCTTTCCAACAATAGTCATATGGTTTCTCTACTTTTGTACATCATTTCTCAGTGTGGCACAAGCCTTTTTTCCACATTGATCTCTATCCCTCTCAGAACCCTTCACTTCAACTTGGCTCCAAAAGCTAGGTTTCTCCTATCAAGTCATTCATTCTGAAAAGGAATCAATGAAAACATTGTGCCATATTTCTCAACTTTAAGTGTGTTCTTGACCCAATTTAATACATAGTTTTGCAATCATACTGCCAAGGTCTACCAAGAAATATGTGAAAATTACACATGTCCGCAATGTTACAAAACTCTTTATCCTTATACTACCCAATCTAAAAAATCAATAAGATACTATTCGCTTACTTCCGAAGCATGATAATCTTGTAACTAACTAATCCCATAAGGAAAAGGATGTCTCATTTTCTTCAAGGAAAGCTTCTAAATCATCTCCTAGGCAACATGGTTATTAGTAGTACCACCATCCAAAATCACATTGCTTATTTTACTACAAGACTTATAACATGTCATGAATAAATTACTCCTTTAACAACATTCCTATACCATTTTTCCAAATAGTACCCATTGAGCCAAGAATTTCTCCCCTCCCTCTAAGGTCCATTAACTAATTCTTCGACCTCATTCACAATATCATCTCTTCTATCATTAGGCTTTTAGGAACATTCATAAACTTTATGTCCTTCTTCACCAGATTGAATAAAAATACTTTTAAATTCACCACTACCTATCCTTCCCTTCTTCCCAACAAGTTTGGTTTCACCTTCTACACTTAGTTTATCCTATGTCGAGCGATCTTTCTTCTCTTTTTAATAATAACTACCTTGATTTCTTCTTCTTAACTTATATTTTTTCTTTAGATCATAAAGATAAGCATCCTCTATCGAATCATTCTTTAGTCACTATTGCATTTGGGCCCAAATTGTGACAACAAGCCATCATAATTACAATAGTAACACATCACCCAACTGATATTAGTTAGAATTGGCTCATGTTGGATGGGCATCAAACTTTTTTTTTTGTAAGTCACAATTAAAAGGGTTAGTATCACAATTGCAATGGCTACATGTGTTGTAAATTCAACTACCATTCTAACAAACCATTCATTTTCAATGTTAGAATTGTGATAGAAATTTGTTGAAGACACCATCACAATTATGATGTCTGTGTGACAAAAATGCTATGGGTCCTATAGCAAGCCATCAAAAATGTATGTTGTAATTTTGATGGGCATGTGGAAGGAATGTTGTAGGATTGATAGCCTACCATCACAATTGTGATATCATGTTATATTAATAAAAACAAATTTGGTAGTGAACATAATCATAGCTTAATATTGAGCTTCACTTGGTTTTGACAATAGCTTAATATTCTCTACTAATTAGGTACAACCACATGAAGGTTGAAGCTCATTTGGCCCCACCCCCTCCCCTAACCCCCTCACCCCCTGAACATCTAAATTCCCTGTTAACATCTAAAGTATTTAAGAAATGATTAATGTTTAAAGTATAAATAAAGGTTCCAGATCTACAAAAGTGACATCATTTTCCCATCTTCTTGTGCATGCCATTTTTCTATCGCATCCAAAATAAGATTCTGCCACTCTGAATTGAGAATGCACATGAAACTATGATCTTTATGCATGGACAATAGGTGGAACTAAAAAAATACAACATGATTATATTTATATAATAGGTCTATTAAGTTTTTAAAATTATAGACCATCATCATGAACAATGTATGTTATGGTATATAACTTAAAATACCTAATTAAAGACCTCTAATGAAAATGCAAACTTGTGTTTTTCAGCTCTACCTAATGTTGTATGCAGATGAATTGACATTGCATATTAAAGTATGGAATCCTTTTTTATTGCTTGAAACCAAGAGATTCACACAATTAGTCATAGATTACATTCATAGGTTATTGTTGAGCTTCACTTGGTTTCAAGAATAGTTTAATATGCTCTACTAATCAGGGCCAATCACATGAAGGTGGAAGCTCATTTGCACCCCACCCCCTCTACTGAACATCTAAATTCCTTATTAACATCTAAAATCTTTAAAAAAGGATCAATCTTTCAAGTTCCATTACCTCATGCTACTCTTAGAGGAAGTTAATCTTCATTGCTCATGGGCAATTCATCACACAGGTACATCTAGGAATGTCCTCATCACCTAGTGTATAAAACAAAATCCAATATTAGAAAATATCCCCTAAGAAATAATAGTTCAAGTGAAATAAACACATGAAAAATGAGGGAGAGAAAGAGAAATATACTTACCAATAGGTGTTCCCATCGCATCTATGGGCATGCTACTACTTGAGTAAGTTTTATTTTTTACTATTGTCCCAAGATCTCTCTTTTTATATACATACATGGATACATATACATAATAGACATACATACATACATACATACATACATATACAAAGATCACAAGAGAATGATAATGAAATGCAAAGATCACAAGGGTATGGCAACAAAATGCAACAATTACAAGGGCACATACATGCATACATATACATGTACATACATACATATATACATACACATATACATACATACATGTATGCATCTATGTATGTATGTATATGCATATATATAGAGAGAGATCTTTGTTAAGGTGCTAAGTGACTAACCTTGAGATGCTCTGCAATAATAATGCAGACCAAGAAAAATGGGTAAAGTTTGCAAGAAATTTTACAAAAATATATCATCCAAGATATATTTGAAAAGAAAAAAGCCATAACCCATTTAAATGGGTCTAGATACTGATTAGGTGTGTTCATATATATATATATATATATATATTCAACTAGGTTATGGCTTCTGCAAGGGAATGAGCCTTATGATTATGTTATTTACATAGAAGTAGAACTTGCTTCTTCATTCCTTACACTTAACTCTTCACTCAAGTTATTCTTCTAGCAGTGAGAATAGATACTAAAAATTCCTAGGAGGCAAGGGACCCTAAACCTATGCTAGATTTTCTAGAGACATGGGAGAAGTTACTACCGGCTCTAGTACTTCATAACATTCTAGATCAAATATTGAAGCCCATTTTAACAACAACTAGTAGATACTATTGGAAATATAAGAGGGGAGGGGTGAACCAATTACCACAAAAATAAATACTATATCCCTTAAATGTTGGTAAAAATAAACTCTAAAAACTAGATATTGTTGATGCCCAGCAAACAAACATAAAATGTTGTAGCTTGGTAAATATTGAATATACTATGTAATGAATTAACGTGTAGATCTTAAGATGTTATCTATTACTATCATTACTTTAACTTAGTTGTAAGCATAGAAAAAGAAAATAGCATGAACACATTTGACACTAAGATTTAACATGGAAACCCAATTTGGGAAAAACCACCAATTGCACCTAGTTACTATTTTTCACTCTTCTAAAGTGAGCCCTATTAGGAGCCAACCTTGTTAAAGGTTACAAAACACATTGTTAGTTGTGACCCTATTAGAGGATTTAATCACCCTATTAGGAGTGGTCTTGTTAGAGATCTTTAGATAATTCAACAGAACTACCAATTTGTTTGTGGATTTACAAATGGATGTTAAACCAACTCTGCTAAGAGATTTAGATCACTACTACAATGGTTAGAGAGTAACAATGGATTGACCTAATTTTGATGCAACTAAATTTATAATTATAGATCTCTAATCTATCTTGTACTTGATCATTCCTAATCAAATGTATCCTTTCACCCCCACAAGAAGATTCTTCTTATCCTTTTGATTTGCTTCCTCTTAGCATTTATCAAAACTTTAATGGATTCACATACCACTTTGCACACTCTATCCCACAACTTGACATTCTACTTATATCATTCACTCTATCAAGTCAGCTAGAATACAACTTAGAGTAACTAATATTCATATTTTGAGTTGGCTAGAACCAATAGATAAATCAATTAAACTTGATATGCCAAAATAAAAAAATCCTTTGATAGTCGACTGATATGGAGAAGTAGGGATGAACCAATCACTGATTGATGCTTCTTGTCTGCCACTGAAATGTAGGGTGTCTTACTAGACTACCACATGGACCTATAGGACATTTTTCAAGCTAGGATCCCCCGATCCAAAACCCTACTCCACTTCTTGTTGTCTGTTAGGCTCTTATACCAGATGAAGAGCATTCAAAGTTTTTAACAAAACTGGGGCTTTATGACCATTCTTCTCAACCACTCGTAGGATCATGGAAGGATTCTTAACACCTTGAAATTTACTCCTTTCACATCTTAAAACATCTCTCTATGGTTAAGTTTCTACCCAATTTCACCCCTTTTCCCCAAAATAGGGCTACAAGGAAGAGCCCAGTTACCCCTATTTCACCTACAAAATAGGGATTTTCTTACTTTTCTTCCACTAAACCATCCAAGATGTCTTCATGGATCTCTATTAATTTTGTGAGGGCTTTGAGATTTTGTAGGTTTTAGGCCCTAGAATGGTTGTACAATGCCAATACTGAAATGAAGGGTTTACTAGGCCAAATTGTTATTTGGTCTTACTAGGTACCAAGATGGATTGGTGGAACCTTCTTCTTCCACCCAAGGGGTATCCTAAAACTCCTTTGCAATCTCCATATTCAACTTTCAAAAGTTCTCCATCACCTTGGAAGAAACAAGGTCACATAGTGCAAGAGCTTAAAAATGCTTGCTAGCATTTTGAATGGTCCTACTTTAGCCATAATATAGTAAATTGAGTGTACTAACTATCCCCAAGAGGTCATACAATTCCAAAAGTGGGATAGTGAGTTACACCATTATTCGCAAAAGTTGCTTAAAATAGGATAGCAAACTATTAAAAATGGACAGATTTTTAAAATTATCAACCAAAAGACTTTCAAAGAAAACTTCCTAAAGAAAAAACATTTTAATTAACCCTATTTGTGATTCCCTTAGGTACAAAAAATAAGAACAATGTTTGAAGCATCTTAAAAATTAGATAATCAATATTTTTCCTTCAAAATGTCATGCTATAGTGCTTGTCCATATAAATGGCAATTCCTTATGTGACTTTTAGGGTTTGGAAGGTATATATATGTCTTAATAGGTATTTTAATTTCCTATTATGGCTTGTATCAGCCTTCTCCTTGTGTTTTATGATAAATCAACATTTTTATTGCTAGATCAACATTCTTGTAAAAATTGCAAAATTACAATATAACAAATTTTGCAAGTTGTCTTGCTTGCTATCCCTCAACAATTCAATCTTGGGGACCCTTCCCTACACTAATGACTCATCCCCTAGGTTACTCATAACCCTATGGTAAGGTATATCTTACTTTTTAGGCCATTTATGACTCTTCTAAAGAAATTTTTACTTCCTACACCCTAGCCATCACACTTAGGTCTAATGACCCTTTTTCATACTTACAAAATCTCTCTTCGAGAATAAAACAAAAAAATTAAAGGTGACGGCCCTATGTTTGAAGATGCCCCTACACCATACTCACCACCAAACAAGCTAAGTCCCCTCTAGAGATGAAAGGTGGAGATCTATGTCTTGAAGCTTGAACTGGTTCTCAGGAATCCATGTAAGTCAAGTTTTCCATGCCATTTGACAAGGTTCTCTATGTATGTGCCATGGCTGGTCTTTGAATGAATCCAAGAATCCAAAATCTTCTCTGCTTGAAGCTTTGGCTTAGGAGGTAAAGCTATTGTATGAGCATCCTTCTGAGCTCCCTCCACTTTTTGATCCACCTTAGTAAGATAGCTTTGATACTTGGTTAAGTTTATTGCATTGAAGATGGGAGAGATAGCTAAATCATCTAGCAATCCAGCCTTGTAACCATTCTACCTATGCTTGCCCAATATTGGATATGGTCCAATCATCTCATTTTCAGATTTATAGAGGTTCCCGTGTCCATCCTTGCCATGTTAGGGTGAACCATGACTGAGTCCCCTACACCAAAATGGGCTTCTTTCTTCTTGAGGTCACCTTTATCCTTGATCTTCTTGGTGTTATCAATAAAGGACTATTTTACTTGCTCTACTTCTTTCATTGATTGACTAAAATCTATAGGATAACCATTATTAGGTACTTGTCTATCTAGGTTTCTCAACTCACATACACCCTAGGATGTATCCCGTACACAATCTCAAAGGGACTCATGGTCGTAGTTCTACTAATGCTATCATTATGTTGGTGCTAAAAATTACATGGTCATTTTTTAGCACCATTGAATAAATTGAGCCCTATAAACACTTTTTCAATGCCTATGTATCTGACTATACCTGTGAGCCCCTAAGGTGTTTAATGTTTCTAACACCCTCCATTTAGCATGTCCGCATGTTCCATGAAGTTAAAATATCATTCTGAGTCATTTGGCAAAGTCTTATTTTTGAGCTAATGTCAAATCTGCATTTTATCCTAAGTGTCAGACAACGACAGGAGGCTATGTTTGTCTTTGAATATCTCAAAATCACAAATGTGTCATGACTTTCCACTTTGAGATTATCTATTATCCTTACCCAAGAATCTATGTTTCAAATTTTGAGTCATTTCGAGTTTTTTTGATTACATTTTGAGTCCCTCAAAGTTGACTAGTTACTGTTTTCATGCTGATGCACTTTGCACATAATTCTGGGAAGCCCTATTTGACGAGTAATAACTTTTGGCCAGTTAACTTTTGACCCTTGTTCGAGACGTTATATCTTGAGATCCATGATTTATGAGATTGAATTGATTGTACCCCTATATTGTCCTCTGAAAATACTCTAAGTGTGTCAGTTTATAAACCTTGACGAATTCATCTGCACACTTTTCCAGGGCCTTTTCATTCACAAGAACCACTTTTTTGTTGTTGTCTCTTGTCCTGTAATTCTGAGTAGCCAACTTTAGATGCTCGCCAAATGCACCCCGTGATTCATCATGAGCCCAAATCATATAATCATACTCTCCTCATGGAAAAGTACGAATGTCCTAGTTTTCAGAACTTGAAGTGCCTATTTGTCTAGTTTTCGAGGCCATTTTCAAATGCACTTTCTAGTTTTCTAACATGTTTATCTGCAAGTGAATTTAAGTTGGCAACTTCAGAGGTCGATATATTTTGAACCTGATGTCATCATGCAATGAGTTTTTGTAAGCTTGTTGAACATGTCAGAGAGAATAGAGATCCCAATTTTTAGAGCCTGATCAGGTTTTTGGATCAGTTTTTAAAGCCAGGCAACAGGCCTCTAGACACAATTTTCACCGTGGTACAGAGGTGATTCAAAAGAAGTTTTTTAATGGTGATTTTGTGATCGAATTGATTCCAGTCAGTTCAATAAGGTTAAATGGATCAGTTTGCATGTTCAGTTGTTCAGAAATGAAATTTTTTTAAGTCAGACCCACTTGGGGCCCGATTGATCTGCATCAGATTGCTAAGAGATTGTGAGTGGAGATCATGAGAGCATTTTGAACTTTGTCCCTGATATAACATTCTTTTCTCTGAATCAATTAGGGGATTGGATCCTTATTCAATAAGTTTGACATGGCAATTGATTAATCAGTAACAAAAAGGGAAAATATTGCCATTAAGAAATATAATTGTATTAACTTACAATGCAGATAATTCCAAAACCTGAGGAAGTGGATGGTGTGAAAGTCCTTCTAGCAGATTGTATGAATCTCATGCCCAAATTTTAAAATATAAATTGTTCTATCAAAACTAAAGTAAACTTTCCATCAAATTCTATAGCTTTAGATGCATGATTGAGCAAGATGAAGAATAGTGCCCATGCAAAAGGAAGAAGTCTTAACCCTCCTCTCCAAGTAATGCACATCAGAAAGTTGGAGGTGCAAAGATGTCTGTTGCAAGCCCAAGTGAGATACTATGGAGAAGAATAAGGGAAATAGATATATAAATTGCTATATAAAGGAGTAGGGAAGTTACAAATGTCAAGAAAGCCTCATGCAATGAGGGCAAGATCAAGTTTTGGAAAGGGAAAGTCACAAACTTTGAAGTGTAGGGGAGGCAATCAAATTTTCCAATAGATTTTGAACTCATCACACCAAATTAAGTAGCCATCCACGCCTTCTAAAGGGAAGCTCATGTCCAACATAAGAAAATGTCATTGCAAAGCTACAGGGTCCACATGAGCAGAATGAAGCATTCGGCATAGAGAAAACGTGTAGGATAACTCACGCTATGGAGCCGCAGGAATATAAAAAGCCACAACATCCTTGGGGGTCCATGTTGAAGTAGAAAGCTGTAGGAAGAAAAAATGAAGTAGTCAGCTAATATGAAGATAAAGCCGAAGTTGGAGAAAAGGAAGCCTGCGAGTAGTGAAGGCAAAGATACCTAGAGTCGATGATAGATGCAAAAGGGAGCACACATTAATTAAATTTTGCCAGTTAGAAGCATCCCATGCATGTCAAATGGAATATGTTGCCAAAAGTTTCAAAAGAGGAATGCACCAACAAGTAAGAAGTTGTGAGGAGCTTGGAGAACATTAATAAAAAGTTAGTGCCAACGTAAAAGACCTCACACAGAAAGAGCAGTGTAAGTAGAACAGGAGAAAAGATAAAAACTAAGTTGTTGCCTGAGCATCAGTAAAAGAATAATCTACAGTCTATGAAGAAAGGAAACCTAAGAATGAAGAGGCCCATGCTAAGCAAGCAGGGTCATAATTTTGTGTGAGTAAAAAGGTGCTAGTTTTAAATAAAGCTGAAGCCATAGCAAACAAAGGGAAATCAGAGTCAACATCAAACTGCACCAATAAAAAGAAAGAGCATTCATGTGGGGAAAATAAAGAAGATCCATCCCACGCAGTAGAGAAGGGTGTGAAGAGAGTTAAAATAATTTGATCCCACATTCAATGGGAATTCAATTTATAAAGCGTTTAAATAAACTTGCACACCACCACACTAATGTCTTCAAGACACGGCTTTTTCAAATTCAAAGAGGTGCTTGTGGGTCTGACCTGATCGGATAGATGGTGAGATGCCTCATAAAATTTTGAAGTACTAGGCAATTCAAAGAGGATGATCTCAGCAAGGTTGAACATGATAGAAAAGCAAAAATCTGGCTAGTCGCTATGGCGCTAGCCAAAAAATCCTAGAAATTCGGCTAGCGACTTAGCAACTAGTCAAAAAATTCAAATAAATCAGCAAGGAGATAATGAGCGACGTGGGTCCCATTGCAGTGCCATCAGCAAACTATTCAATGACAAGTGGCAGCGACAGAGTGACTGGGTTATGATGTGGCGAGCAAATGTCAGGAGTGCACTAGATTGCGCTACGTGGCAAATCTCACGGTTCTCGCTAACTCACCAAGCAAAAGATGAAAGAGTTTTAGCATAGCAAGTTAGCGAGAAGATGACACGTGGCGGATGGTGCAAATCAAGTAAGCCAATCAGCAAGTGACATGTGGCACCAGTCAAACAAAGTTTGATCACAAATTTGGAGGGGATGGAAAAATGAAATGGTTTTAAAATTTTTCATTTTAAAATTGTTTTTCAGAAAATGATGCATGCAAACACTTTTAAATTTAAAAGAGGGGTCATTCTCTATAGTTCTGACCTTAGACTTTTTAAAAATTTTTGAAATTTAAATTTATAGTTGCAGGCCCTGAGTGTTCTAGCAGAGGAATCATTTTTCAAAAAGAGATTCTGGGCATTTTTGGGAGTCTAGATATACACTCCAGTATATCGTTGGAACCAAGAAAACCTGAACTTTCCAAATTTTAAGTTTTTTTTTTGTACAGGTGCTTCCTAGTTCAAGTTATAGGACAATTTGTGAAATCAGAGGCATTGGCGACAAAATAGGCTGAGTTCTTCAGTGATGATTAAGATTGGTTAGAGGATGGTTTTAAAGGTCTATTGCAATCTGAAAGTGAAGAAAATCAACTTGAGGTTGCTTTCTTGTCTTCTTAAGGCATTTTCAATTGATTTGTTACTTTTACGGTGAATTCATTTTAGTATCAAGAATCAGTTACATCCTTTCATCATTACATTTTGAGATATTTTATGAGCCAAAATGAAAGGATTTGATTTTTAGTTACAGAGCGAAGGTAGAGAGAAGCTTTTGGTTACCTTGGGAAGGAATTTTGAGGGTACACTTGTCGACTGCAAACTCAATCCGAGAATTTCCCTCTCCATACATATTCTTTCTTCTTCTCTGAAACAGTGGTTGGTTGGTTTTCTATTTTCTAGTTCTTGGAGTTCTGTTCAGGCTGTGAAAGCCACACACCTAGCATTTCTCTTTTGTATTGAGAAAAATTTATGTTTTATGCAGATAGTTCTAGTTTGTTAGGTGATTTATGAGTTATTTTTTGTACATTCCAAGTATTTGGTTTCAAGGAAAGCAAATAAAGAGCAACAAAGGTTTGAAGTTCAGTCTGAATCTTGTCTCCTGATAATGGATCTATTATTTCTTCTAATTTGTGATCAAAGAGCATGAATTAGGTTGCATTTCATTTTGGAATGTATGTGGTTAAAATGTGTTACAGATGGAACAAAGAACCATGTAGTTGCTTGGTGTTTATCATAGGGTTTGTGGATTTCATGATAGGATGTTTTGAGTATGAGATTCATTCTGTAGTAGATGTTAGTTCACAAAGTGAAGGATAGATCAAGGATCTTGATGTAGAGATATGTCTGAGATTTCTAGGAGATGTATGGTTATGATTCATTTAATTTCCCAAAAGATAAGGCACTGATCAAAGATAGGATAATTGAGTTCTATTACTCATACTTGCGTCTTGTTGATATCAATGTATTAAATCATTTTCCCCTTTTATGTTGAAAGCTATTCAATGTTAACCCACACTTAGCTTGCCAGTTTCATGAAGTATGTTCTTAGCTATTTCATGCTTGTGATTCTTGGTTAAGTAAAGAAGACTTAGGGGTTTTTATATGCTTTATATTAGATTCAGTGTATGCTTTGATAACTGGTACCATATAAGGAATCTATAGGTTCACCCGCCTAGGTTTTGCAGAGCCTAAAGTGCAGAAGGAGTGTAGCCTTATAGTTGGCCCAGGTTCTTGGTGAAGTGTGTCCACTATTGGAGATAGCTGCCCATAGATGCATTCTTGCCTTGCATACTTGGTTTTTTAAACACTGTTAAATCAAGAGCCAACAAAATGGCAACTCTGCTAGGCACATAAGATGGCAATCCATTTTGTTGAAGGAATAGGAGTCTCTAATGTGAAACAGATTGGATATAGCATATCAATAGCAAGATGTCTTCCTTTTTTTCTTGTTGAAGTTTCATGTCCCCCAGTTGAGCTTTATTCATTGAAAGCAGTATGTTGTAAAGCTGGATGAAAAATTTGTGCTATGACTATTATAGGTCTATCTTCAATCAGTTTAGTTTGCAATTGTTGTTGACGAAGTCCACAGTCAAGAATTGATTTATAAAGTATATTTTCTTTTCAAGGTGTTACTGATTTGCAGGTATTTCCTACATTGAAGGTCTAGTTCAGATTTGTCAAGTGACTAATTGTGTTTTATTTCTCACAAAGTGTGAGTGGTGACTCTCAAATCTCTGTACCAGTTGTAGACACCTAAAAACCTTTAGAAAATAAAGTATTTTTATTTTCTGAAAAAGTCCTGATGACATCATCATTTATTAATTAATTAATTAATTAATTAATTAATTAATTTTTATGCCATTAAATCCCTTTATCTTAATTAAAAATATTTAATTAAGGAATCCCTCCCAAAAATGTTTAAATCTTATTTAAACATTATTTCCTTATTTATTAATTATTTAATTAATAAATTGACCAAAAATCCTAAAATAAATAAAAAATTTATTTTTTTCCCAAAAGTTGGCCAATTTCCTTATGACCAATAACCTCTTCCAAAATCTTCTAATCCTTCTTTAATTTTGATTAAAGGCTAATCCCATCATTTCCTACCCCTAATCCCAACTCAAAATATTTAATTAAAATTAAATATTAATCCTCATGTTTATTAAAAAAGTTTTAATAAATATCTCCTCAACCCAAACCCTTGAAATAAATAAAACTTTATTTATTTCCTAAAAATCTAATTTATCCTCATCCTAAGAAGTTCTAGACTCTTCTAGAAAGTCTTCATCCTCATCCTAGGAAATTCTAGACTATTCTAGAAAGTCTTTATCCTCCTCCAAAATCTAGACTCTTCTAGAAGATGTCTTTAAACCTAATCCTAATCCCCTCCTAACCTTGTCACATTCCCTAAACATGGGTTAAGACTTACTAACCCAAGCCAAAGTTAACAAATATCTCCTCCTTCACCCACCCTCATTAAATGCCATCCACTTGCCTATCCCTAAGCTAATCTTAAACCATCCTAATCCATCCTCTAATCATTTGCACAAGCCTAAGCAAGCTTAAAACCTTCCTAATCAAGTCCAAGTCGAATTTTCTCTCATCACCCTCAAAATATCTCAACCATAAAACTTTATGAAGTCCACTAGGTCATAAATGACTCTTACAAGCCCTTTTATTGCTCTTACAAGTCATTATGAGGGTCTTTATGAAGATTTTATCCCTTGAGCCTCCTTTGTTGACTCATCCTTCCCCTTTCCTCCATCCTCTCACCATGTGACATGTGTCACTCCTTGATTGGCTATAAGGAAGCACAATCCATGTGCTCTCCTCTCATGCAATCTAAGCCTTCCATGAGCTTTTTTCCATCCTTGCATCCTAGCCCTTGATCCCTCAAGCCCTTTGCCTATTTAAGGAATCCTCTCCCAAGCCATTTTAACACAATCCATGAAGTAAAGTTATAATGCTATTTTGAGAGCCAAATCCATACTAAAGCCATCTATCCACACCAAAAATCCACAATCATCCATTGAAGCCTTTGGAAGCATATTGAGCATACATCCTATCTTTTTAGACAAAGCTACTCAACAAGAGAGCTTCTCATTGAGAGAGCCCATTAATGGCTCATATTTTCAATTGAGAGCTCATCTTAGTCTATCTTGAAGTTTATGAATTTTGTTTAGTTTGTAGAAGCTTTATTTAAATTTGGTTTCTATTAGCATACTAACATTGCTCATATACATTTTGGCACGCCCGGTGGGACCCCGCATGGGTCATCTTCATTAGCTTTTTTAGTCAAGTTTTGTATGTCATTTGCTGATTTTGGCTAATTTTTCTTGTTTTTGTGATTGGTAGGATTGTATAAATTGGTTTTGTAGGTCCACATGAGCATGAAGAAGACAAAGGAACTCATAATCTATCTCATAGTGTTTGCAGATTTTTCAAGCTTATAGGTGGACAAAGAACTTGAAATTCTTCTTCTTCTTCTTGTCTATATTCTTCTTATTCCATCTACTTCTTCTTCTTCTTCTTGTGGGAGATCTTGGCCATTTTTTTTAAGAAAGAAAAATCATACACACTTCTTTTTAGTGCTTAAAATGAACCCCCAAATCATACTTAAATCCATTGAAAAATTAAAAATTTGCAAAAAAGAAAAAATCTTTTAACAAGTGAAACTAAACCAATCTAATCATTTGCATCCTTGCAACATCAAGGTTTTAGATACATTCATGCAAAATTAGGAACACTTCATTTTTGGGAATTTAAAAAGAACTTCAAGTTTCCATTTCAAAAGGTTCAAAATCAACACTAAGTGCACACTAAAGTTCTTTTAAAAAATCTCATAAAAACTAAGAGTCCTAAATGGTTGCCAAAAATTGTCCTAAAAGCTTTGTTATTTGTTCCAAACAAATGTCTTATTGCAAAATCTTGAATGTTTCTTAGGATTTTCATGCATCAAAACAATCTAGGAATATCATTTTTGGGCTTAAAATATGCAAACTAGAACACAAAATCTTGAATGAAAACCAAAGTCCAAAGAGTCATTTTCACTTTTGAGTCCAAAACAATCTTGAATGATCTAAGGTTAAAACAAATCACTTCAAAGTTCTTAAAACAACACACAAAATCTCAATCTTGAATGCTCAAAGGAAAAAACTTGAATGTTTAATCACTTGTCTTTGAATGCATGTTGCTAAAATCACTCTTGAATGCCATGGATTACAATCAAATTTTCCTTGAACGCATGATTAAAACAACAAATCCAATCTTGAATGCCTAACAATCAATGAACATCGCATGGTTTTGATGCATTTTCAATGACGCTCGCATTTCTTATGTTGACGATCTCTCGACTTCCATTATGCTAATGACGCTGTCAAATTGGAATGAACATTGTATGCCATAATCACAAGTGTCTTCAATCATAGCTTACAAAATCTAAATCATCAATTGGAATAAACGTGTGTCTTTTAAAGCCCAAGATCATGTGTGTGGTCTTGTTTTACACTTTTTAGGAGGTCTACTTGGGGATTTCATCACCCCTTGGGACGACCTCAACTCCAGCGTTCCGGTGGAGTATAAAAATTGGGAGGTGAATCCAAAGACACCTCTCTTGGAATCAAGATTTTGTCACTCGGGCTAAGCCTCAAGGAACTTTATACCCTTGAGAAGTGAAAGAGGAGAAGTGGGTTACCGCTCCTCTCGGCTGTGTGACATCTTTTTGGTTTCATCTACAGATTTGGGCCTCATGTACCTTGCGTATATCGAGGACTCCCTAGCTAAACCAAATTTCATCCTTGTAGAAAGCTTCCTAAGATGTTGGTGTGTTTGACGTGCTTGCTCAAAACTTTTGTCTGCTTGTTTGTTCATAGCTTTTGAATGAATGTTTGCCAACTTTGGTCAAAATCCTAGAAAAGCAGAAATCTCCCAGCTCAAGGCATACTTAGCGTAGTCACTGCCTTATCAGAAAATCATCCAAGCTCCCCCACTGAAACAGAATCTATCTAGTTCTTTGTCTTAGAACAATCCCAAATCCAAAGTCCATCCAAATCATCCCCCCAGCCAGCTAGCAACCCAATCCAAAATCACACCCAAGCCTTTAGAGATTTTTTGTCATTCTGCTAGAATTTGCTATCCAATGAATCCGACCAATCCACCAGCCTCACCAAGGTTATCCCTTTGACAGAGCTTTGTCTAGGGTAATCTAGCTTTGTCACTTGTTATCCCTCATCACCTTGAGCTAAAGGTTGGGATCCACAAGTGGTCAATCTTGTGTCATGCCCATAGGATCATTAGTCTATCCTTAAGTTGACACAATCTCCACCAATCCAGCGCATAGGAAAGCAAAACTCTCACCTTTTGATAGCATGCCCTTGAAGTCTTCCATCCACAGGAAATCCAAAAATCTCCAGCCAATCCTCCTTAGGTCTGTCATGCAACTTTGACTCTCCCTAGGAAATCTTTCATCAGCCAATCCAAAATTTGTGCTTAACCCAAATCCAACCATGAGCTTCCATGTTCATCCATATGCAAGACCCCATCCCCATCAAACTCATCATCAAAGCATGAAGTACCAATCCTATCATGATGTGTTTGGTCGCATTGTCCTTGCTCCTGCCACCTCCTATTCCAATGATGATGAAAATCTTGTTGACTATGACGAGTATATTGAAAGCCTTAGAAACATTCCCCCAAGTATCCCCCAAAATCCAAGAGTTATTCCAAACTATCTAGTCATGCCATCTAATATTCTAGCTTCCCCTCCATCATCCCATCAACCAAGCTTCCAATCTTCCACCCCCATCACACTAGCTATTCTTGTCAATCCACCTCCACCTTCAACACACGAGTCTCCAAGGAATCTCCTAGAGGAAATACAAGAAAAGTTGCCTCCAACAATCAATAAGCCATGTCATCTAATCCAACCATGTGAAGTAGTCAGTGATGAAGCTTCCCCATCTATAATATCACCTCCATCTCCCATAGCTATCATCCCCATACCATCCATCAAATTTCTTAAAATCCTTCCACTTCCCACAAGCATCAAAATCCCACCACCTATCAAATCCCTCCAAATCCTATCCACATCGCCTCCAAGCATGTCCCAAATCTCTCGTAATGACCCTTATGTATCCATCTTCTACTCACCCATCTCCACTACTGAATCTCCCATCTATCCATCCGCTGCCTTTGAAGAATCCATCCCTTCACCTCCTATCGCACCATCCACTCCAAACCAATCCTATCAAGATCCTGCCCAAAAGCATGTTGACATCCCCCAAAGCATAAATGAAGATATCATCGTACCATGTCTTCCATCCATAGTGCAGTCACCATCTCCTGCATCTCCAAAACCTCGAGCCATATCTCCTCCACTACAAGATATCTTGTCATCCCACCAGCTACATCAAGATCCTATCCTTCCATCTCCCCCGCTCTATGCTTCCATCTTACCACCTATCCAAGCTATTCCACCATCTATAATCTACCCTCTTGGTTCACTTACATTCATCCACGGTGGCCCTCTCTCAGCAGAAGAATTAAGAACAATATCTCCCCATTGCAATACACCTAATAAATCACTTCTACCATTTTCTGGAAGCAAAAAGTTTCCTCAGCTTGTTCAAATGCTCAATCGATGGCATTATCAAGGTCAAGGTTTAGGACCACAAGAGCAAGGAATCAGAGAGCCCATTATTGCACAAAAAAATCTAGGATTTCATGGTCTTGGATATGTATCCAAAGGCTCACCATCTAAAGGTGTTGGTACACCACACCGCCAAACCAAGCCTATCTCCAAGCCCACCATGCCAGCCTCCCATCACTCCTTCAAGAAATCTTATGTCATCCCCCCTCCACCATCTTTGCAACCCAAAACAACCTACCATATCCCCCCTTCATCCGCTAAATCCATTTTGGGTCCCTATGTCCCAAAATCTACCATCCTCCATCCTCCTATTAGCCATCATAAAAATCCTATTCCATCCATTCCTATGCAAGATCAACAAAGGCACATATCAGGGCACATCATCCATCATCATCCCCCTACATGCTCTTTCATATCCTCTCCATCTCACAAAGCTTCTCCTAACCATCTTCCCAAATCTTACCACAACAATGTAAATTCCAACTTCAAAATGCATAAAGCTAAAAATCCACATCCTAGGAAATCATATGTCTATTCTAAAAGACATACTCCAAAAAGGCAAAATCCAATCAAAGAATGCAAAACAATGCAAAAGCCTATGAAAAGAAAATCCAAAACCATGTGGATCCCCAAGAAAAAAGTTGAAACCCAATGCATAATAGCATCCACCATTGCTAATCCCCCATCTAGTGACTCATGTCCCCCATCTCCTAACTCCATCTTGGGTGCCTATATCCCCAAGCACGCTTCCAAAAATCCTCCATCACGCCCGCATCTACCATCTATCCCCCATATGCTCTTTTCACACCCATTCCAACATGTGCCAATTTTGCTCTTGCAAGCATCCCCATCTCATGCTCCTTTCCAGCATTTTCATCCCTCCATCTCCTACCATCAATCCCATCTAATCCGATCTATTGCATAAATCACACATCCGGTGTACCAACAGCTAGCAACAAAATTGAACATTCCAACAGCCAGTGAAAAATCCCAAAAAAGCTAAAATAGCTGAAGAAAGCCAAAATCATTCCAGCTAAGTCCAAAGTCAAAAAGTCAAAAAAAGAAATAAATAAATAAAGCATCCACTGGTGAAAACTTGACAATTCAAGCACCTTGGACAAGTACCATGATGAAAACTTGGCAAACAAGCATCATGCGTAATCCTGCCATCCCCAGCTTAGCCTATCACCCTCATGCTTTTGGTCATCTCTTGACATCCAACTCCATCTTCCAATCTATCCACCTATCCTCCATCCTCCAGCTTCCATCTTACACCATCCACTAATCTTATGCAGCTTCAGCCAATTATCTCAGCTATCATCCATCTCCCTAGCCCCATCAGCTTTTTCCATCCTAGCTTCAATCCTATCACATCCATCATAAGACCTCCTTCCACATGTTATGTTCTGATTGGGGGCACTATATTCCTTGGAGATCTTGTCTTGTCCATCCTCCCTTGTCATTGGTATCTAGCTCTAGGCTATCCTCATGCAAACCCAATGTCATCTCTTTATATCCATCATAATCCTAGCTATCTACCATCCTATCCAACCATCTCATCCTGCTCCTCTAGCTATCCTTGGTCACAAAATCTCTCATCATCATTGGATGCATCCTGCCAAATCCATATATTTCGCTATCACCCCACCCTTAGCTTTCGCATCTTGCACAACATCAAACCATCCCGCTATCCTATCATCCTGAGCTTTTTATCCATTTGTATCATACCTATCATTGGTCCATTAGCTTGTACCATATCTTGATTAGCCTGCTTGTAAATATCTTGGTCCGTCAGCTTGTACATCCTCTTTAGCTTAGTACCATTGTATCTATCCAGCGTTCGTGTCAGTTCATCCTTGATCAGCATCTTGCACCCATCACACATCTTGGTTAGCTATTCCAACGCATCCTTTAGCTAGATTTCCTATCACCAAAGTGTTATCTTTCTTAGTTCAGCTTGCCAGACGCATCACTCATCCAAATCCACCAGCTTCGGTGCTCTCCGATAGGTCCTTGCAGGATATAGCTTTCCTCATGTCTGATCTTGGTCCGTTAGTACCTTGTCCTACCCATCTCGTTGGCAAATGGTTCTCTTTTGGATTTTCACTTTCTTTTGATTTGGGATCTTCCCTTTTGGGTCTTGAAGTATCTTTTCCAAGCAATCTCCTTATTCCCTCCTCAAGGTTGCCACGATCTTCCATATCATGGTATGCTGCGAATGGGGCAATTAGAGCGTAAGGTCTTGATCAGGTCTTTCGTTTGTTTTTCTTTTCTGCTTGCGGGTTCTCCAATGTCGTTTCCATGCTGCTTCCTCTAGGATTCATGTGTGATGTTGGGGCAATCCTTGCGTGTTTGTTTTGAGTTAGTTTGTCAATCCTTTGGACGGTTGGTGCAAAGGCCTTGATGTTCTTGGTAACTTTGGCAATTAACCAACAGTCCTATAGCAAATTTAGTGCTCAACTACATGGTGGTACTTCTCTTTGAAGTATCCCCCCGCTCAAAAAGCTTCAATGGGTTTCCTTCATCTCCATTATCCCCCATCTATATCCAGCATCCGTCTCTCCTACCCCAGCTGATGCATCAATATCTCTTTGAATCACTCATCACTCTTAGCTTTAGGGATCCACAATCCTAGTCTTAGGGATCCACCAATCAAATCAATCCACCAAACCTCATCTTTTGAGATCCACAATCCTAGTCCTAGGGATCTCCGAAACCCATCTTCCACTAATCTGACTCTTTGAAATCCTGTTGCATCAGCTTTATAATCCCCTCATCCATCTCCCTATCCTGGATTCCTTTTTATAGCACTCTGCTCCTTCATCCTCCACCTTCCCTAAGGTCTTAAGCTTGCTTCCTCTTGTGCATCTAATTCTCCCTTTATCATTCTCCCATAGTGAGAGTTTGAGCTAATTCAGCCCCTTCTCTTTGCCAAACCTGTGTCTTAGTTCATCTCAAATTCTTGTACTTTTCAAGAAGCCATCGAGCCTCGCTTTCTCTCCCCGCTGCCTTCTTGAGGGGGCATCTCATAGTCCATTCTCTCCTCTTCTGCTCTAGCCTTGGGCATCTTATTTTCTTATCTTTGATGCCATGCCACTTGCGACATCACATCAAAGAGGGGCAAAATGTAGACACCTAAAAACCTTTAGAAAATAAAGTATTTTTATTTTCTGAAAAAGTCCTGATGACATCATCATTTATTAATTAATTAATTAATTAATTTTTATGCCATTAAATCCCTTTATCTTAATTAAAAATATTTAATTAAGGAATCCCTCCCAAAAATGTTTAAATCTTATTTAAACATTATTTCCTTATTTATTAATTATTTAATTAATAAATTGACCAAAAATCCTAAAATAAATAAATTTTTTTATTTTTTTCCCAAAAGTTGGCCAATTTCCTTATGACCAATAACCTCTTCCAAAATCTTCTAATCCTTCTTTAATTTTGATTAAAGGCTAATCCCATCATTTCCTACCCCTAATCCCAACTCAAAATATTTAATTAAAATTAAATATTAATCCTCATGTTTATTAAAAAAGTTTTAATAAATATCTCCTCAACCCAAACCCTTGAAATAAATAAAACTTTATTTATTTCCTAAAAATCTGATTTATCCTCATCCTAAGAAGTTCTAGACTCTTCTAGAAAGTCTTCATCCTCATCCTAGGAAATTCTAGACTATTCTAGAAAGTCTTTATCCTCCTCCAAAATCTAGACTCTTCTAGAAGATGTCTTTAAACCTAATCCTAATCCCCTCCTAACCTTGTCACATTCCCTAAACATGGGTTAAGACTTACTAACCCAAGCCAAAGTTAACAAATATCTCCTCCTTCACCCACCCTCATTAAATGCCATCCACTTGCCTATCCCTAAGCTAATCTTAAACCATCCTAATCCATCCTCTAATCATTTGCACAAGCCTAAGCAAGCTTAAAACCTTCCTAATCAAGTCCAAGTCGAATTTGCTCTCATCACTCTCAAAATATCTCAACCATAAAACTTTATGAAGTCCACTAGGTCATAAGTGACTCTTACAAGCCCTTTTATTGCTCTTACAAGTCATTATGAGGGTCTTTATGAAGATTTTATCCCTTGAGCCTCCTTTGTTGACTCATCCTTCCCCTTTCCTCCATCCTCTCACCATGTGACATGTGTCACTCCTTGATTGGCTATAAGGAAGCACAATCCATGTGCTCTCCTCTCATGCAATCTAAGCCTTCCATGAGCTTTTTTCCATCCTTGCATCCTAGCCCTTGATCCCTCAAGCCCTTTGCCTATTTAAGGAATCCTCTCCCAAGCCATTTTAACACAATCCATGAAGTAAAGTTATAATGCTATTTTGAGAGCCAAATCCATACTAAAGCCATCTATCCACACCAAAAATCCACAATCATCCATTGAAGCCTTTGGAAGCATATTGAGCATACATCCTATCTTTTTAGACAAAGCTACTCAACAAGAGAGCTTCTCATTGAGAGAGCCCATTAATGGCTCATATTTTCAATTGAGAGCTCATCTTAGTCTATCTTGAAGTTTATGAATTTTTTTTAGTTTGTAGAAGCTTTATTTAAATTTGGTTTCTATTAGCATACTAACATTGCTCATATACACCAGTTGTTCCTAATTAATTTCATTGCAAAATTTTGAAGGACTTTCAGTTCTATGGGCAGATCTGAGACTGTTGATAGATCTTGGAAAAGAAGTTTTAAATTCTTGATAAGCTTTTTATGTGTTGTTTGCAATCTGTTGTTATAAATAATTGAAATGTAAAGAGGTGGCGGCTCTACAAAGTTTGATCAGTGGTGTAAAGAATTTCAGTCTTGCACTTGTGCCAAATCAATAGATCGAAGTTCAGCATCAGCACTTGAGGTATTTTGATTTTCATGTTTCTTTTCATGAAGGTCAAGTGTTTTAAAAGGGTTGCCTCTATTCAATGGTTTTTAGCACTAGGATAAAGAGGTAGAAATTTCATTCTCAAAATGGATTCAGATTGTAGATCTAATAATACTCTATCAAGCTATGAAGAGGTACATGAAAATTTGTTTATGTTGTATGGAAAGCTTCATAGTCGAGTCATTTCTTCTATCCGAAGGAATGTGGGAAGTGTAGATGACTTAGATGCAATTCAAATTTACATGTAATTCAAGTTGGAAATCTTAGAGGTTCCCATTTCAGCAAGACCCAGTGAATTATCATGGGCTTTTGTGTTTTTATTAGTCTTCATGCCTAATTTAGTACATTGGACAGCGAAAGCAAGATTTGAAAAGATCAAATACTTTGAGAGAGTATTTAGAGAATGTGAAGGCTATTTAGAAAAGAATGGTTACTGTATTGTTGAAATTGAAAATGTTGATAGCTATAGTGAAAGTGATGAGTCCTATGACAATATGTTTGAGAATGAAAAAAGTTATAACAGTAGTCTTGAAATATCTTCCTACAATGAAATTGAATGTAGCGAAACATCTAGTGTCCAGATGTGGTGTAAGGAAGAGGATATGTATTGTGAAAGTACTACTAATGGTGTCACTATTATAAGTTCTTCAGATTATCTAGGAAATAATTACAATCAAGATGAAGAAGTTTATGAAAGAAATCTATTGAATACTAATGAGGTCTCAGCCTTGTTGCAACATGAGTTTGAAAGGTATATGTCAATGTGTGATTCAACTTCGCCTTTATTAGTGCATGCATCTCGTAAGGATGATGTATACCCCTATGCTTTTTCTCCTACATATCAACATTGTTATTCTTTTGAAGACTTTCAGCATAAGCATGAAAATTTGTTTGAAGAAATGAAGACTAGTAGAGATGTATTTACTACTATCATGAGTGATGTTAAATTAGATCTATGTTATAGAGATTATAATGAGAGGTTGTTGATATATTTTGATTTTGAGTTAACATTTAATGAAGAAATTCCTATGATTAATGTTACTAATGATGATGTGAGATCAATTGGTTTTTTATTTGATCCAGATGGAGTATATGACAGTAATCTGCAGTTACTTGGGATGAGATTTGATGATTCATGCAATAAAGTGAATACTGACCATAGTACACATGAATCTATAGTTAAATCTTCTCTATAGGTTGGTGAGTTTTATGCTAATGAGTTTGATGCATTCACAAGTATCTCTAGCAATTTCTTTGATAAGAATATCGATGCCAGTAGAGTTCCTACTGATGAAAATTTTAATGAAGATTCTTTTCATATGTTTGATGAACCTTTGTTTGAAGACTATGGTGATAATTTTTCAGTAAGATTCAAATCTGATTCGATATGTGATGACATGATACATGAAGCTGATTAAGATCCATTGTATTTTTTGAAGCCGGAGGCACAAGGTGAATTGCAAGCCTTTAATACATGCAACTTGGTGAATGATGTAGAATATGAAGTCTTTGTGTTTCCGATCAGCATGCATGAATCATCATTGGATTTTGATTCTTAGTTCATTTTGTGTAGTCATGAGCATGCTGATGCTTTTTCTTATAGTGAGCATGAAGATGAAATGGTCTTTGAATTTTATATGCACTATGAGAATGAAGGAAGTTGTTTTGTTTTGCCAAGTTATTTGTTTCAGTATGCTGATCTGATTGGTGAAACAAATGATAATGAGAATTTTAGTTTATCTTAGGATAATGTAAATGAAAATAAGGTTTATGATAGAGGTAAGGAGTTCTGAAACTTTCCAGTGGCCTGAGGCCATCACTTGTACACAGTAGAGTAGCTTCCCTATTTTCAATAAAGTTGTTCGAGAAAGTTTTGCTGTTCAGGTGTGTGGTCTGCTTCTTCCAGAGATTTGAAATTTTTTCATGCCTACAAGGGGCATGCTTCCCAAGATAGAGCCACTGTTGGCGCTAAAAATTACATGGTCATTTTTTAGCACCATTGAATAAATTGAGCCCTATAAATGCTTTTTCAATGCCTATGTACCTGACTGTACCTATGAGCCCTTGAGGTGTTTAATGTTTCTAACACCCTCCATTTAGCATGTTCGCATGTTCCATGAAGTTAAAATATCATTTTGAGTCATTTGGCGAAGTCTTGTTTTTGAGCTAATGTCAAATCTGCATTTTATCCCAAGTGTTAGACAGTGACAGGAGGCTATGTTTGTCTTTGAATATCTCAAAATTAGAAATGTGTCATGACTTGCCACTTTGAGATTATCTAGTGTCCATACCCAAGAATCTATGTTTTAGATTTCAAGTCGTTTCAAGTTTGTTTGATTAGGTTTTAAGTCCCTCAAAGTTGGCCAGTTATTGTTTTCATGCTGATGCACTTTGCACATAATTTTGGGAAGCCCTATTTGACGAGTAATAACTTTTGACCAATTGACCAAAATGCTAAAATTCCTTCTGTGTTGCATTGTAGACATTAGAGACCTCCTATGTTTCAATATTTAAGTCTTGACGAATCCGTTTGATATGTTTTTTTAACATGATTCCAAACACAATTTCTAAAGTTATACTGGTGTCAGCATTTGAAGATTTATCAGGACCCCTATTCGAGACGTTATAACTTGAGATCCGTGATTGGTGAGATCAAATGGATTGTACCCCTATATTGTCCTCTAAAAATACTCTAAGTTTTTCAGTTTATAAACCTTGACGAATCCGTCTGCACACTTTTCCAGGGCCTTTCCATTCACAAAAAACACTTTTCTACTATTGTCTCTTGTCTTGTAATTCTGAGTAGCCAACTTCAGACGCTCGCCAAATGAGCCCCGCGATTCATCATGAGCTCAAATAATATAATCATACTCTCCTCATAGAAAAGTACCAATGTCCTAGTTTTCAGAACCTCAAGTGCCTATTTGTCTGGTTTTCGAGGCCATTTTCAAATGCACTTTCTAGTTTTCTAACATGTTTATCTACAGGTGAATTTAAGTTGGCAACTTCGGAGGTCCATATCTTTTGACCCTGATGTCATCATGCAACAAGTTTTTGTACGCTTGTTGAACATGTTAGAGAGAATAGAGATCCCAATTTTTAGAGCCTGATCAGGTGTTTGGATCAGCTTTTAAAGCCAGGCAACAGGCCTCCAGACACAATTTTCACAGTGGTACAGAGGTGATTCAAAAGAAATTTTTTAATGGTGATTTTGTGATCGAATTGATTCCAGTTAGTTCAATAAGGTTAAATGGATCAGTTTGCATGTTTAGTTGTTCAAAAATAAAGTTTTTTTTAGTCACACCTACTTGGGGCCTGATTGATCTGCATTAGATCGCTAAGAGATTGTGAGTGGAGATCATGAGAGCATTTTGAACATTGTCCCCAATATGACATTCTTTTCTTTGAATCAATTAGGGGATTGGATCCTTATTCAATACGTTCAACTTGGCAATTGATTAATCAGTAACAGAAAGGGAAAATATTGCCATTAAGCAATATCATTGTATTGACTTACAATGGAGATAATTCCAAAACCTGAGGAAGTGGATGGTGTGAAAGTCCTTCTGGAAGATTGTATGAATCTCATGCCTAAATTTTCAAATATAATTTTTTCTATCAAAAGTAAAGTAAACTTGCCATCAAATTTTGTAGCTCCCAATGCATGATTGAGCAAGATGAAGAATAGTGTCCATGCAAAAGGAAGAAGTCTTAACCCTCCTCTCCAAGTAATGCACATCAGAAAGTTGGAGGTGCAACGATGTCTGTTGCAAGCCCAAGCGGGATACTACGAAGAAGAACAAGGGCAAAAAATATAGAAATTGCTTTATAAAGGAGTAGGGAAGTTACCCATGTCAAGAAAGCCTCACGCAATGAGGGCAAGATCAAGTTTTAAAAAGGGAAAGTCACCAACTTTGAAGTGTAGGGGAGGCAATCAAAGTTTCCAATAGATTTTGAAGTCATCACACCAAATTAAGTAGCCATCCACACCTTCTAAAGGGAAGCTCACGTCTAACATAAGAAAATGTCAGTGCAAAGCTACAGGGTCCACGTGAGCAGAAAGAAGCATTTGGCATGGAGAAAACGTGCAGGATAACTCACGCTTTGGAGCTGTAGGAATATAAAAAGCCACAACATCCTTGGGGGTCCATGTTGAAGTAGAAAGTTGCAAGAAGAAAAAATGAAGTAGTCGGCTAATATGAAGATAAAGCCATAGTTGGAGAAAAGGAAGCCTGCGAGTAGTGAAGGAAAAGATGCCCAGAGGCGATGATAGATGCAATAGGGAGCATGCATTAATTAAATTTTGCTAGTTAGAAGCATCCCACGCATGTCAAATGGAATATGTTGCTAAAAGTTTTGAAAGAGGAATGCACCAGCAAGTAAGAAGTTGTGAGGAGCTTGGAGAACATTAATAAAAAGTTAGTGCCAACGTAAAAGACCTCACACAGAGAGAGTAGTGTAAGTAGAACAGGAGAAAAGATAAAAAAACTAAGTCGCTGCCTAAGCACCAGTAAAAGAAGAATCTATAGTCTATGAAGAGAGGAAACCTAAGAATGAAGAGGCCCATGCTAAGCAAGCAGGGGAAAAATTTTGCGTAAGTAAAAAGGCACCAGTTTTAAATAAAGCTAAAGCCACAGCAAACAAAGGGAAATCGCAGTCAACATCAAACCGCGCCAATAAAAAGAAAGAGCATCCATGTGGGGAAAATAAAGAAGATCCATCCTGTTTAGCAGAGAAGGGTGTGAAGAGAGTTAAAACAATTTGATCCCACATTCAATGGGAATTCATTTTATAAAGCGTTTAAATAAACTTGCACACCACCATACTAATGTTTTCAAGACACGGCTTTTTAAAATTCAAAGAGGCACTTGTGGGTCCGACCTAACTGGATAGATGGTGAGATGTCTCATAAAATTTTGAAGTACTATCTAATTCAAAGAGGATGATCTCAGCAAGGTTGAAGGCGTTGGAAAAGCAAAAATCCAGCTAGTCGCTATGGCGCTAGCCAAAAAATTCAAGAAATCTAGCTAGCGACTTAGGGACTATTTGAAAAATTCAAATTAATCGACGAGGAGATAATGAGCAGTGTGGGTCCCATTGTAGTGGCATCAGCGAGCTATTTAATGACACGTGGTAGTGATAGAGCAACTGGGTTATGATGTGGCGAGCAAATGTTAGGAGCGCACCAAATTGCACCACATGGAAAATCTGACGGTTCTCGCTAACCCACCAAGCAGATGATGCATGAGTTTTAGCATAGCGAGTTAGCGAGAAGATGACACATGGTGGATGGTGCAAATTAGGCAAGCCAATCAACAAGTGACACGTGGCACCAGTCAAACAAAGGTTGACCACAAATTTGGAGGAAATGGAAAAATAAAATGATTTTAAAATTTTTTATTTTAAAATTGTTTTTCAAAAAGTGATGCATGCAAACTCTTTTAAATTTAAAAGAGGGGTCATTCTCTATAGTTCTGACCTTAGACTTTTTTAAATTTTTCAAAATTTAAATTTATAGTTGCAGGCCCTGAGTGTTCTAGCAGAGGAATCATTTTTCAAAAAGAGATTTTGGGCATTTCTGGGAAGCTAGATATACACTCCAATATACCGTTGGAATTGAGAAAACCTGAACTTTCCAAATCTGAAGTTTGTTTTTGCACAAGTGCTTCTTGGTTCAAGTTATAGGACAATTTGTGAAATCACAGGCATTGGCAAAAAAATATGCTGAGTTCTTCAGTGATGATTAAGATTGGTTAGAGGATGGTTTTAAAGGTCTGTTGCAATCTAAAAGTGAAGAAAATCAACTTTAGGTTATTTTCTTGTCTTCTCAAGGCATTTTCAACTGATTTGTTACTTTTACGGTGAATTCATTTTAGTATCAAGAATCAGTTACATCCCTTCATCATTACATTTTGAGATATTTTATGAGCCAAAATGAAAGTATTTGATTTTCAATTACAGAGAGAAGGTAGAGAGAAGCTTTTAGTTATCTTGGGAAGGAATTCTGAGGGTACACTTGTCGACTGCAGACTCAATCCGAGAATTTTGCTCTCCATACATATTCTTTCTTCTTCTCTGAAACAGTGGTTGGTTGGTTTTTTTATTTTCCAGTTCTTGGAGTTTTTCTCAGGCTGTGAAAGCCACACAACCACCATTTCTCTTTTGTATTGAGTAGCATTCATGTTTTATGCAGATAGTTCTGGTCTATTAGGTGATTTATGAGTTATTTTCTGTACATTTCAAGTATTTGGTTTCAAGGAAAGCAAATAAAGAGAAGCAAAGGTTTGAAGTTCAGTCTGAATCTTGTCTCCTGATTATGGATTTGTTATTTCTTCTAATCTATGATCAAAGAACATGAATTAGGCTGCATTTCATTTTGGAATGTATGCGGTTGAAATGTCTTGCAGATGGAACAAAGAACCATGTAGTTGCTTGGTGTTTATCATAGGGTTTGTAGATTTCATGATAGGATGTTTTGAGTATGAGATTCATTCCGTAGTAGATGTCAGTTCACAAAGTGGAGGATAGATCATGGATCTTGATGTAGAGATATGTCTAAGATTTCCAGGAGATGTATGGTTATGATTCATTTAATTGCCCAATAAATAAGGCACTGATCAGAGATAAGATAATTAAGTTCTGTTACTCATACTTGGGTCTTGCTAATATCAATGTATTAAATCATTTTTCCCCTTTTATGTTGAAAACTATTCAATGTTAACCTGGATTTAGCTTGCCAGTTTCATGAAGTATGTTATTAGCTATTTCATGCTTGTGATTCTTTGCTAAGTAAAGAAGACTTAGGGGTTTTTATCTACTTTATATTAGATTCAGTGTATGCTTTGATAACTGGTACCATATAAGGAATCTATAGGTTCACTTGCCTAGGTTTTGTAGAGCCTGAAGTGCAGAAGGAGTATAGCCTTATAGTTGGCCTAGGTTCTTGGTGAAGTGTTTCCACTATTGGAGATAGCTGCCCATAGATGCATTCTTGCCTTGCATACTTGGTTGTTTAAACACTGTTAAATCAGGAGCCGACACATTATAAGAAAACTCTACTTGATGAAGCACCAAATCCCATGTCAAAACATACTCCTTGGATAAGCATCTTAGCAAGTTTCCAAATGTCTTGTTGACAACCTTAGTCTAACCATTAGTTTGAGTATGGTAAGGTAAACTAAAAGAGAGATTGGTTCCTAACCTCTACCATAAGGATCTTAGAAAATATCCCATGACTTGGCTATCCTTTTCAGATACAATGGTATTTGGAAAACTATGAATCCTCACAACTTTGTTGAAAAACAAGTAGGCAATATGACTTGCATCATGAATGACCTTGCATGTAATTAAATGATTCATTTTGCTAAATATTTCCACTATGACATAGATTCTATCAAAACCACTTTTTGTTCTAGGTAGACCAACCACAAAATCTATACTTACACATTCCCATGGTGTGCTTGGTATTGGGAGAGGTCAATAAAGTCCTACATTTGTAGAAGTGCCCTCTTCTCTTTGACATATGGTGCATTTCTCAACATAAACTCTGAAATATTGCTGCATTTTAGGCCAATAATAGTACCTTTGAAGCAACTCCATGATCTTATTCAAGCCAAATGGCCACTCAAACTTCCATTGTGTTTTTCCTATATAAGATCCTCCCTCATGGAACCTTTTGGAAGACAGAGCTTCCCACCTTTGAAGAGTAATCCATTCTACAATGCAAAGTCTACAAACCCACCATTAAAGTGATTTTGATGCTCTTAAAACACCTTCTATGCTGGTAAAAAATCTTTATTGGTTTGATAGTGTTCTTTGAAATTATCCAACCCTATGCTTCTTGCCTAGATTTCTTGAACAATAAGTAGCCTCGTACTCAAAGAACCAAAAAACTTATTGAGCTACCCCTTCTTGTGCTTTTTTTTGAAGGTAAAAGACTATAGATACTCCACCCACTTGACATGTCTATAGCTTAGCTTGTCTTGAGAGTTAAGAAAACTCAAAGTTTGGTCATCTGTAAACACTACAAACTCCTTGGGCAAGAGGTAATGCCTCCACTTCTTGAGGCAAGTGCATAGAGTTCCAAATCATAGGAAGAGTAATTTTGTTTTGCTACATTTAAATTTTCACTAAAGAAAGCCACTAGTCTATTTCTTTGGCTTAAGAATCCTCCAACTACTATATTACTTGCTTCACATTCTACAACAAAAGGTTCATTGAAAGTAGGTAACTTAAGAATAGTCTTAGTAGCTACCTCCTCTTTAATATTTCAAATCCCTTCTTTCCTACTAATGTCCACACAAACTTAGTTTTTATTCCACCTTTGATAGTATCCATCATGGGAGCACATATCCCACTAATGTTCTTGATAAACTTTCTATAGTACTAAGATAGGTCATGGAAAGTCCTCATTTCACTGGCATTCTTAGGATTTGGCCAACTCAATATTTCTGTAACCTTGTCTTCATCCATTTTTAGATCTCCTTGTGAAAGAACAAAGCCTAAATAGACTAGTTCCTTTTCATGAAATCACACTTCTCTAGATTGATGGTTAAGTGTTCTTCTTTCAATTTAGACAATACAGTCCTAATATGTTCTTAGTGTTCCTCTTTAGTCATGCTACAAATTAATATATCATCTAAATAGACTACCAAAAACTTACTTTTTAAGTCTTTCAACACCTCATTCATGAGCCTCATGAATGTAATTGGAGCATTTTAAAGGCCAAATGGCATAACTAGCCTTTCATAGAGTCCTTCAGTGGTTTTAAAGGTTTTCTTCCATTCATCTCCCTCTTTTATTCTAATCCAATGATAACCACTCTTAAATTCTATCTTGGTGCAGTACTTATACCCTTCTAAGCAATCCATTAAGTCTTCAATCCTAGGTATGGGAAATCTATATTGGATCTTGATCTTGTTTATGGCTCTAGAATCTATGCATAATCTCAATGTTCCTCCTTTTGTAGGTGCAAAAATAGTAGGTAGAGCACATGGATAGATTTTTTTCATTATCAACCCTTGATCCATCAACTCTTGTACTTGCTTTGCACCTTCTCTATTCTACTTACGAGTTAGCTTGTAATGTTCTTTTTTCTGGAGGATATGCTCCTAGAACCAAGTCTATTTGATGCCTAATAGCTCTTTTAGGTGGTAGTATTGTTGGTGTACCATGTAATATAACATTCTTAAAGTCATCAAGAATTTGTTGCACCTCATGAGGTATTGCCTCCTTAGCTTCTCCATCTTCCTTGGGTTTCACCACAATGGCATCACCCAATCCCTCTTCTTTGTCAAGAGTCTTCATGAACTCTTTCCCCTTAAATAATAGCACATTAAGTCCACTTCCTTGGTTTTCAAATTCCAGTAATGACTAAATTTTATAACTTACCCCATCCTTCTTGAAGGTGTATGATTTGAGCTCACCATTATGTATGGCCTTCCTATCAAACTACCATGGTCTACCTAATAATAGGTGGTAGGAATCCATGGGTAAAACATCACATAGAATGTTATCTTTGTAGCCTCCTATGGTGAACTCAATTTGTGCTTGCTCATTCACCAAAACATGTTGCTCCTTGTTTACCTGGGTGACATTTTAGTGAGTGCTATGAGGTATTTTTGGAATCTTGAGTGTAGCTATGGCTTCCTCTAAAATAATGTTATTAATAGACCTTGATTCTATGATAATTTTGCATAAATTTCCCATAATCTTGCATCTCACCCTAAAGAGTGATCTTCTTTGCTTTGGCTCTCCTTTGACTAGTTATTTAATCAAGATCCTCTTTATCATCAAGTTCTTCCAACTTTTAGAATCCAACTAGATATTAGGTGACTTCACACATGAAGAATCTTCATGGATGTAAGCTATCTTATTTTCTTCTTGTGATGCTGATCCTTTTTTATGACACTTATAGGTAGGATGCCCAAGTTGATAAAAATGATAACATTTCATTGTAGAAAAGTAGGGTGGTCCCATTCCTCTTGGTGATCCACCTCAACCTCTACCTTTATTTGAACCACCTCTTTGATTGGTTTCTTCATTTTGTTTAGTCAGGTTGGGCTCACCTTGGAGTCTTCCTTTATTTCTCCTACATCCATAGCTTCCTCTTTGTCCTCTACAATCTATACCTCTTCCTCTATTCTTTGAGGTACAATTTTGATTTCCTTTTCCTTTCTCTTCCACCTTTAAATCCATTTGATAGCATTGGTGGACTATTTTAGGAGTGACAACGCTCATGTCTTCTTAGATAGACCACTTGAGTCCATTCAAATACCTTGCCAATCTGATGTTTTTATCTTCTACCACCTTGAACCTCAAGCATAACTTTTGGAACTCTTCAGAATAAGAGTGCACATCCATTTCTTTTGCCCTCAAAATTTTTCTCCTCCTATGAAGCTATAGTTCATAATCTTTAGGAATCTACTCTTATCTAATTTTAGCCACCATTCCTTTCCAAGTGACAATGGGATTTTTTCCTTCTTTTCCATTTTTTGTTTGAACAAACTTCCACTAGGCTAGAGTAGTACCTCTTAACCTTGGTTTTTGCACCTTGACTTTTTGATGATCAGAGACACCATCACATTGAAAATGGTTCTCCATTCCTTTAATCCATTCCATGATGAGGTCTAGATCCATCTTGCCACTGAATTGAGGAATGCCTTGCAAGGCTTTACTATTTATTGCCTTTATTTCCTTCAAGAAAGAATCTTCTGGAAGAATAGGGTCTTGTGTTGGAGTTTTTTCTTCCAACTTAATCTCTCTCTTTGGCATCTTTCTCTTCTTTCTACTCTATCTTGTCCTTGATTATATTATCTATGTCTTGGACCTCACTCAACAAATCTTCAAATTGTGCTAATCTTTCTCTCAAAGACCTATTGTTTTCCTCTTATTGTTATACTTTCTTCTCTTTTTCTTCTACCTTCTTGGCCAATTCAAAATTTCTCACCATTATGCTAGAATGACTAAATTCACTAGGTGATAGAATTTAACTTTCTTTGCACTGACTTTGCCCACACCTTTTGTAGGCTCTAATACCACTTGATAGGGAGTAGTAGGCATGAACTAATCACTAATGTATGCTTCTTATCTTCCTTTGAGACTTAGGGTGTCTTGCTAGACCACCACATGGACCTATAGAAAATTTTCAAGATATGACCCACAATCCAAAACCCTACTCCACTATCTTGAACAATTTGCACTTCTTGTTGTTTGTCAGGCTCTCATATTGGATGAAGAGCATTCAAAGTTTTTAACAAAATTAGGTCTTTTTTATCGTTATTTTCAACCAATTTTATTATTATGGAAGGAGTCTCAACACCTTGCAATGTACTCCTTTGGCATCTTAAAACATCTCTCTATGGTTAAGCTTCTACCCAATTTCACCCTTTTTCCCCAAAACAGGGCTACAAGAAAGAGCCCTTATTAACCCTGTTTCACCTACAAAATAAGGATTTTCTCACTTTTCTTGCACTAAAGCTTACAAGGTTTCTTCATGGACCTCTATTAACTTTGTTAGGTCTTTGATATTTTGTATGCTTTAGGCCCTAGAATGGTTGTATAGTGCCAGTACTGAAATAGAGGGTTTTTTGAGGGTTTACTAGGCCAACTTATTGTTTGGTCTTATTAGGTGCCAAGGTGGATTGGTGGAACCTTATCCTTCCACAAAATGTGTATCCTAACACTCCTTAGGAGTCTCCATATTCAAATTTCAAAATTTCTCCATCACCCTACAAGAAACAAGCTTTGCAACAACATTATTTCCTAGCCGGGCATGCTTTAGCTCGCCTAGGGCAACAACTTAAAAATGATTGCCAACATTTTGAATAGACCTAATTTTACCAAAATATAGTACATTTATTATCTCACTATCCCCAAGAGTTCATACAATTCCAACAGTTGGATAGTGAGTTACACTGGATTATTCCTACAAGCTACTGAAAATAGGATAACAAACTGTCTAAAATGGAAAGATTTTTAAAACTATCACCCAAAAGACTTTCAAAGAAAAATTCCTGAAGTAAAAATGTTTTAATTAACCGTATTTATGATTCCATTAGGTACAAAAACCTAGAACAATGTCAAAAATATCTTAAAACTTAGAAAATTAGTATTTTTGCCTTCAAAATGTCATGCTATAGCACGTACCCATACAAATGACAATTGCTTATGTCTCTTTTAGGGTTTGGAAGGTATATATATGTTTTAATAGGTCTTTCCATTTCCTATTATGGCTTGTATCAGCCTTCTCCTTATGTTCTAAGAGACATCAACAATTTTCTTGCTAAATCAACATTCTTGCAAAAAATTACAAAATTGCAATATAACAACTTTTGCAATTTGTCTTACTTGCTTTTTGTAACATCTTTAACTTGTCATTTAAGCTATCCCTTAGAAATTCCATGCTAGGTACCATACCCTAAGCTAATCACTCATCCCTTAGGTTACTCATAACCCTACAATAAGCTATATCTTGCTTTTTAGGCCACTTATGACTCTTCTAAAGACATTTTTACTTCCTACACCCTAGCTATTGCACCTAGGTCCAAAGACCCTTATTCCTAATTTAAAAAGCTCTCTTGAAGTATAAAAAAACAAAATGAAAGGTGAGGGACCTATTTTTTAAGATTCCCTTATACCACCAACCTTACTTGATAGGCACTAACTCTGAAGCGATTTTCCTATGTTAACCAAATGAAGCTTGGTCAACACTGCATACTAGAAAATTACTTTGGTAGTTGAGTGAGATTGATTAGTATTGGTTCCATCCAAAATTTTCTTCATTAACCAAGTGATATTACTTAGCACTCATCATCAATAGACTTTCCTTTGGTGCCCGAGTGAATTTGGTATACACTATCTTCTAATGTAGGCAAACTCTAGATTCTTTGGTAGCCATAGAAAACTATCTTCAATAACTAAATGAGCTCGACATATACTGATTGATAATGATATGAATTTTTTTTACCATAAAATATAATACACAATTAATTAATTGTACCCAATAATTTCCCTCTTTGGCATTAATGGAAACACAACATATCATAACATAATGAAATTTTGGAGTAAGAATAAAGTAAGGAACATATCCTTATTTTCATTTAAATTCTTATTTATGAGAACTCCCTTTGTTAGTGTCAACTATGCCTTTAGTTTTCTCCCTTCATCTACTAGAACTTCTATCAAATTCATTCTCCCTCTTAGACAATTCTTTTCTTCATTTTATTTTTTAAAATCAAACTTTCTATAACAAAAAACTTCTCTCTTCTTTTCAACAAGATTTTATGAGATATGATAGTGTACTTCTCCCTCTTTGACATCTCATGAAAAAGAAAATTCTTAGTGAATATTAATGTACCTTAAGTACAGATTCATTTGTAATGTGCCTTTGTCAATACTACACCAACTAATTGATCTTTAAAATGTTCTGGTCGATGCATCAATAATCTTCATTTAGTGAGCTTTAGATAGGGGAATGAGCCCTAGCTTACTTCTTAGATAGACAAATGTATCCCTAGGTAATGGCTTTGTGAATATATCTACAATTTTTTCTTTTGTATTTACATATTCCAATTTGACTTCTTTATCTTGCACAAGTTCTCTTAAGAAGTGATATTTTATAGCAATGTGCTTTTTTTTGGTATGCATTATTGGATTCTTTTATATATTGAGTGCACTAGTGTTATCACAGTATATGACTATTGGATCTTTGATCTCTATCTTCATTCCTTCCAATAGTTGTTTGAACCAAACGATGTTCAAACAATTGACCACAGTAGATTGAGAGATGCAATTATGTTTCTTGCTTGTCCAAGACACTGGAATTTTACCAAGAAAGAATTCTCCACCACTAGCGCTCTTCCTATCATCAATATTTCTTTCCCAATCAGTATTAGATAATACTTTTAAGTCCAAATTGCCTCCTCTTTTATACCATAAGTCATATTCTTTAGTACCTTTCAGATATCTCATGATTCTTTTGATTGCCATCATGTTATTTTCTTTGGGATTTATTGAGAATCTTTCCACCATACTGATTGCTAATATAATATCAAGCCTTGTATGTACTACATACTATAATTTTACAATCATCGATCTGTATGTGGTTTGGTCTACCTCTTTGAAATCATCATTTTTGGAAAGCTTATGTCTAGTAAACATAAGGGTTCCAACTGGTCTTGAGTCTTCCATTCCAAATTTCTTTAGTATCTCCTTGATGTATTTGGATTGAGTAATGTAGATACCATTTTTCTTCTGCTGAATTTATAATCCAACAAAGAATTTTATTTCTTCAAACATAGACGTCTCAAATTCCTTTCTCATTTTTTCTAAAAATGCCTTGCACAAGTCATCATTTCCTATGAATAATGTGTCATCAAAAAATATTTCAAGAAACACAATCTTCTTTTCTAGTCTTTCTTTAATATATAGACTACTATTATCATGTGTTCTTTGAAAACAAATTTTTATCAATTAATTGTGAAGTCTTTCATACCAAGCTCTGGGAGCTTTCTTGAGACAATATAATGCCTTGTGCAATTCGTAGAACATGTCTCTTTTGGTAGGATCTACAAAACCTTCTAGCTATTCAATATAGACTTTCTCATCAATAATTCCATTCAAGAATGTAGATTTAACAACCATTTGATAAACATTAAATCCTCTGTGAGCTGGATATGTAAGTGAAGTTCTAACACCTTCTAATCTTGAAATATGGGAAAAATTTTCACCATAATCAATACCTTCTTCTTGAGAATAACCTTTGCATACCAACCTTGCTTTGTTTCTATATACTTTTCCATCTTCATTTAGCTTGTTTCTAAATACCCATTTTGTGCCAATTACATTTTTATCCTTGGGTCTAGGAACTAGAGTCTAGATTTGGTTCTTTTCTATTTGTTTTATTTCTTCATTCATTGCTTCAACAAAACTTTCATTATTCAATGACTTGGGTCTATCAGACTTATTTCATGGTTCAAATTTAGTAAGTGAACATGTACCTTTCAATTTTTTTCTTGTCATTGTTCCATTAGATTTGTCTCCAATAATCTGATCAGGTGCATCATACCTTTTGACATATCTTGTTCACATAGGTTCTTTGGATTTGGAATGAGTTTCAATGATTTCATCATTCTTAAGTCTCATTGCTTGCTCTTGAGGTAGCTCAATAGCCTCTAACTGCGACTTGGATCCTTCAGGTCCAGTGACTCAGGTTGCACTATCTGCAACTTGATAACTATTGGAGATTTTAGGGACTTAGGGAGTGAAGCATCTTTTCTTTTAGATATATTTGGTAGGGTATCAGGTTCATAGTAAAAAAATCTTCTATAATCCTCTTGCTCTTTGTTTCTTTCTTCTTCACTCTTTTCTACAAACTCATCAATTCTCACATGTGCACTTTATATTACTTTATGGGTAGACAAATTCAAACATTTGTATTCTTTAGTTCTGCAAGAGGATCCTAGAAATATGCCTTCATCACCTTTGACATCAAATTTTAATTTTATAGATTCTTTCAAGATACTTTTAGATAACTTACATTAGGTTTGTAGTCATACCATAAATCATGAGTTTTACTGTAGTCTTTCTTTAGCTATACTTTTTTCAAGGTATGAGTTGTAGTACTAATAGCTTCCTTCCAGTATTTGATTGCAACATTTTTTTCTATCATTAATGTTCTTGCACAATCCATGATGGATTTGTTTCTTCTTTCAGCTACACCATTCTTCTCTGGTGTATCAGGGGTTGATACTTGTCTTTTGATTCCTCTTTCAACACAGAATTCATTGAATTCTTTGAGATGAATCCAGCACATTCGTTTGATCTTAAACATTTCAACTTCTTTCTAGTTTATTTCTCTACTCTTGCCAAGTACCACTTGAATTTTTGAAACGCTTCAAATTTTTCTTTTAGATACATTATAGTTATCATTATAGAATACTCATCAACAAAAAGAATGGAAAACTTTTCTCCAGTATAAATTTGTATTTCAATAGGTCCATATAAGCCTATATGAACAAGCTCTAAGAATTTTTTAGAATAATAAATTTTTCTTTTGAATCTAGTCTTTTCCATCTTACCAATTTGGCAATTCTTGCATAGACCCATATTGGGTTTCTTCAAACTAGGAATACCTCTCACCTTTTTTTGTTTGCTTATCTTAACCATATTATCAAAGTTTACATGACATAATCTTTTGTGCCATAGCCAACTTTCTTCTGTATGAGAAATCAAACATGAACTTTCACTAAGATCAAGATAAAATAGGTTACCTTTCGTTTGTTTGCCTGATCCAACCAGATTTCAATTTTCATCTAGAATTTTCACCTTTCCATCCATGAATTCTACCTTAAATCCAATGTTGTTCAATTGTGCCACACTCAGTAGATTATGCTTTAGTCCTTCAAGCCAATAAGCACTATCACATATAAGTTTATTGGTTAATGAGATATGACATTTTGCTTTTATGCAACAAGGTTCATTGATTCCAAATCTTACACTACCTCCATAATAATGTTCAAAATGTTCAAATTTTGTTTTATCTCTAGTCATATGATGTGAACATCCACTATCAATAATTCATGTATCATTTTTGCTAACTTGATAGATAAGTGTAATTTTATCTACTTCATCATCAGATTCATGTTTTACAACAATATGCACCATTTCATCTTCACTGTTATTAGAATCTTTAGCCATAAAAAAAGATTTCTTACCTTTGTCCTTGTAGTTCTTGTAATTTTTGAATTCCTTTTTACCTTTTTACTTATGACTTTTATTTTCATCCTGTTTTCTCTATTTGGACACCTAGTAGCAATATCCCCAACTTCTTCACAAGAAAAGTAGATTAGAGGAATTTTACCTTTGTACTTTTCTTTGCCTTTGGAGTATTTCTTTATAGGTAGGGCTTTAAAAATTTCAAGATCACTATCAGAACTTTCTTCAATTTATTCTTCACTTCTTGATTGATTGGCCTTTGATTTCTTTCTCTTTTCTTTGAGTGAGAGTTTGGCTTCAAATGTAGACTTAATGTTTTTTGGAATTAGGAACATAGTTATCATAGTTGTCTAATTCAAAAGCTGTCAATCTTCCAACTAGAGCATTCAAGGTTATTTTTTTATTTGGGTCACATCTCATTTCTTGAATAGTAAACACTCTAATTACATAAATAGGAAGAAGAGTTTTTAGTACCTTGCTTACAACAGTTGTGTCATCAATGTCTCCTCTAGATGCCTTGATTGGACTTACACTGGCCTTGATTCTTTCCACATATTTTGCAATTTTCTCATCTTCTCTCATTTTCATTTGATGAAATCATCCTCTAAGACTTTTTCCTTTGACTCTTATTACATTGTCATTTTCTCCGTAGATATCTTTCAATTTGGTCCACATTTCATGAATGGTTTTAGAATCCTTTACCTCATTGAATTTAGCATAACTGAGAGTAGATGGAGTATCATTCATCATGATGTTATGATTCTTCATTGAGCAATATCTTCAACTGATAATCTTCCAGTGGGAGTTTTTTATTTAGTGTCAAGATATTTACAACTTGAATCACTGATAGTAGCTAGATGTAACCTCATAAGTCATTGCCATGCTACAAAATTGTCTTTGTTCAACTTGGGAATCTCTCTTTTGTAGGACATCCTAATCTTTAGCTTGGGTCCTTGAAACCTTCTCTCCAAGCTCCAAAAGCTCTAATACCAATTTCTAGAAATATAAGAGGAGTAACTAAGAGGGGAGGGGTGAATTAATTACTAGTAAAATAAATCTCAGATCCCTTAGATGTCAGTACAAAATAAACTCTGAAAACTAAATACTATTGATGCTTGACAAACACACATTTAATGTTGTAACTTGGTAAGTACTCAATATAATTGGTAATGAATTAACCTACAGATATTAAGACGTTATCTATGATTATCATTACTTTAACTTAATTTCAAGCATAGAAAATAAATAGCATGAATATATTTGACACCAAGATTGAAAGTGGAAACAAAATTTGGGAAAAACCATCAATTACAACTTGTTACTTTTTTTTCACTCTTCTGAAGTGAGCCCTATTAGTATCCAACCTTGTTAAAGGTTACAAAACACAATGTTAGGTGTGATCCTGTTCGAGGATTTAATCACCCTATTAAGAGTGGCCTTGTTAGAAGTCCATTTAAAATTCAATAAAACTACCACCTTGTTAGAGGATTTACAAATGGTTGTTAAACCAACTCTGTTAAGAGATTTAGATCACTACTACAATGGTTAGAGAGTAGGAATGAATTGACCTAATTTTGATGCAATTGAATTGCTAATTATAGATCTCCAATCTAGCTTGTACTTGATCCTTCTTGATTGAATGTATTCTTTCATCTCCACAAAAACATTCTTCTTATCTTTCTAATTCACTTCCTCTTAGCATTTATCAAATCTTCAATGGATTCACATACCAGTTTGAACACTCTATCCCATAACTTGACCTTCTACTTATATAATTGACATTGTCAATTCAGTTTTAGTACAACTTAAAGTAACTAATATTAATTTTTTGAGTCGGCTAGAACCAATAGATAAATCAATTAAACTTGATATGCCAAAATAAGAAAATCCTTTGATAGCCAACCCTGCTCAGTAGACACTAAGTCTAAAGTAATTTTCCTATAATAACTAAGTAAAGCTTAGTCAACACTACATATTGGCATATTCCTTTGGTAAATAAGTGAGCTTGATTAGCACTAGTTGCATCCAACATTTTCTTCACTATCTGAGTGAGCTTGATTAACACTTATCATCCACAGACATTTTTTTGTCACTCGAGTGAATTCGGTAGCCACTATCTTTTGAATTAGGAAAACTCTAGATTTCTTAATAGCCATAGAAAACTATCTTTAAAGCCCAAATGAGTTGGGTACATACTCACTAATAATGATATGACATATGTGTAACATCAAAGACAATACACAATTAATTAATTATATCTAACAAATACTTGGGATGCAAAGGTCACAACGACACAAGACAAAATTCCTCTAGAAATATCATCATATTAGGTACAATAAAATGAATAAGATGCATAGATCAGAAGCTAACAACAATGAGATCTATAGATCACACAGGCATGACAATAAAATGCAGTCATCACAAGGGCATGACAACAAAATCCTACATCTCCACACAATATGTACATACCTACATACATACATACCTACATATATACATACATACATACATACATATATACATATTTATATACATACATATACATGTATGTATGTATATAGATCTAGATTTTTTTAAGGTTTTTATTACATCTTTGCATAGTAGAAAAATTGATCCATCTACATACATATTCCATAATCTAAATAATTAAACAAGAAAACTCAGTCAAACCAGGCTAAGAGACTTAACTCAAGATCTTGGACAAAAATAATATTGATTGTTCCTTTTATTATGCCTAATCTAATGATAATTCTATAGGAATTTGTAATCAAGCCAAGTAATTAGTAACTAAACCTATTTAACTAGGTTGTGGCGTATGTATATACATATATTTAACTGGGTGATGGCTTCTACAAGAGAATAGGCCTCATGATTATAAAATTTACATAGAAGTGTAACTTTCTTCTTCAACTCCTTACACTCAACTCTTAACTGAAGTTATTCCTCTAGCAATGAGAATAGTTGGTACAAATTCCTTGGAGCCAAGGGACCTAAACCTATGCTACATTTTCTTGAGATATGAGAGAATTTACTAAGGACTTCAGTACTTCATTACATTTTGGAGCATATAGTGATGCCCGAATTAACAACGACATTAGATACTTGGAATCCTCATAGGGAGAGTATGCCAATACATGCATGGTTAAATCCTTGGCTTCCATTGTTAGGCTAGTGCATGGAGCCTTTATATCTAACCAATTGTTATAAACTGGAAATTTTTCTTCATGCTTAGCATTCAAGTGATGCATCTACATATGCAATTTTATCACCTTGGAAAACTATATTTGATCCTACTAGCTAGGAACAACTAATTATTCATTTTATTGTATCTAATCTGATGAAAGTTGTGCAAGAATTTGTAATCAATCCAACTAATCAATAACTAGACCAAATTAATAGTAGCAATAGATACTTGGGATCCTTGTAGGGAGAGCATGCCAATACAACTCAAAACCTATAAAATCTAAATGAAGTTATTTATCTACAATTATTTTAAACCTTTAATAAGATAGGCATAAAATACCAAGACTTCTAGATTCAGACATTCCAGTTAAATTTACTTGCAAACATGGAACAAATAATAACTTGCTCCACTAAGATTCCCAACATGTTCATACATTGTCAATACCCTATCTTAACTAATTTTCCTGAATCTAATTGAAGTCAAATTCGAATATAAAAAACTCATATTTCTTGAGCATATAAAAAACATAGTTATAATTAAGAGGCATAGACAAGTAAATTAGATGTATTCTAGGATTTCTATACAATATTGTAGCTAGATTTTCTCATTAGAAATCATGGCACTTGGAAAGAAAATGGATTTGAAATAAAAGTATGTATTAGCCAAAACCAAATAAAAATCAACTCAATTTTTTGACACTAATGAAAATATCATCTATTCCTACTATTGGTGTAAATACGTATTCACTATTTACACTTACTTAAGTTTACTTAGGTTAATGCATTATTTTATTATTTTGCATTATTTTTTATTTTATTTTGTGAGATACTTAAGAGTTTGTGTACCATTTTGATTTTTCATGTTGACAACATAGGAGTATGCAACTCTATTTTAGCACATGGTGTCTACAACACTAATTTGAATGTCACCCCCTTTTAGGTTTATACTCACACCATCGCACATACTTTTGTGCCTAATGGAGGATAACCCATATTTGGTGGACATGTGTCTGGTTGTTGACATACCATGTAGTTGATTATGAGGCATTCTAGATGTATCTCAGAGGCCTTTATATACAGGCACTCCTAGTGTACAATAGCATGGCATATTGAATATATCATCATTTTGATCATACTCTCTCTCAGTCTACAATTGTGCTTGTGTTTGAGTTCTTAGTTCTTAGGTGATTTTTTCCCTTAGGAAAATTCTTACATGGTATCAGAGCTTGGAAACTTTCTTATCACATAGTCATTCGAGACCACCTATTTCTTCAACACCTTAGCCTGTATTTGGAGTACTATAGAAACTGGGAGCATCTGGAGCTAGATTTGACCTCACCATTGCATCCAAAATGTTGATTCAGTAAAAATTGACTATAAACTTGGCTACCTTGGCCCAAAGTTGACCGTGAGGCAAATTTTTTTGCAAAATTGAAACCTAGACACCCCAATTTGTAGATTGGGTATGGTCATTCTTTCGAAATCTATAATTTAATTTTTGTTTAGATCTGTCATTTTTCTCTATGATTTTTTGGTAGAATTATTGCCAATTTTTTTTCCCTGCAAGCATCTAGTAGAGATTTTTTTTTAGAACTAGGTTGTCAGATCCCAACTCTAAATAGTATATTTTATTGTGTGTTGCAAGAGGGTTTATTTGGTGCTGTACAAAATTCACAATAGAAAAATCAAATATATCCTTGGTCGACTACATTTCTCAGTGGCCAAGCCTACCCCACACACCAACAGCTAAGTCCACACCTGGCCCCAAGCTCTATGGTTTGGATTACATGATAGTTTACTTTTAAATAGCCCATAGCTACAACCCACCTTGAATATGGGATATTTCCAACTCAAAACAAGCATCGTAATACCATGTACTAGACAGTGGATTAAGGTTGTTTGGCCACTACATTGCATAGTAATCGGTGACTGCCCAAATAGTCAGCATATTCTTCGCATTCTAGCACCGTGAATTGGATTTCAAGCATGAGTGTTCTTTCCCACCCATGTGGAATTCTTCCTAGAAATGTACATTCCCCTTCTTAGCACCGACACCACTACTTAAAGGATTCCAATGTTGTCTAAAGTTTAAAAATCCTACCCTTCGCCTTGGACAATTGACATGGATCACTAATCATTTGTTCTGGGCACTGTGCTTTACCTGTACGACCTACACACAAAATCTCCTCATTTGGCCATGCCATTATTTTCAAACTCAGATATTTGACACATGGCAGCCACGGATATGCTAGCTTAGCTAGCCAGACATCTCAGAAGGTGATAGATGGCAAACATCTAGACCTCTGTGTCAGCATATGGATGCCACATCATCAAGTCTATATAGTATAGACATTCCTGTCAGACTGACATGTTAGTAGGGGCCTAGATTTTTTGCTGACATCATCTTTTCCTGAGGTTAAAATTGATGGTCATCTGATTGTCATTCTTACGAGATTTACAACTATGGTGACAACCATTTGACCATCAAATTTAGAGTCACAGTTCTGTCTCTAGACCCCTCTCTATATTGCATTTCAGTTTGGTAGCCTGACTTTGTAAGCCCATAACTTGGACATCCAGACTCCAATTCAAGTGCAATATTTTTTGAAACTAACTAGAATTTACTAAATTTTCTAGTGGTGGTGTTGTTGTCTAGTTTTGGTGCACATATTTTGAAAAAATTGCATTTTTTGGCAATTGTACCTACATAATCCTATGTTCTGCAACTTCAAATGCTTTGTATGAGTATATCTGGTCACTTTTTTAGGTTCTATTTTTTTGAAAGTGCATTTTTTTTCATCTACTTTCTAGATCTAAAGTCAAATTTTAGGGTTGTGTGGACCAATTTTTCACTTTTAGAATTAGGCATTTTTCAGCATTGTAAAGCTTTGATTCTTTTTTAGAATCATTGTAAATCTAAGATACAGTTCTTAAGTGACAAATTTTAGCCTCATAAGGTAGTTTTAAAAGAAAAATCAAAAATTTCACTTTGTTCATTTTGACAAGTGGCCCATTGTATACGCACTACTTATAAAGTGCCAAAAGCATTTTTTTTTTTTGGGGGCGGGGGGGGGGGGGGGGGGGGGGTTCTTTTGATTGAGTGAAAAGGGGGGGTGTGTACTATGTTCTTGTGTCTCTCTATTGTGTTGTTTTTGTTTCTACATCATGGGTTTTAAATGTCCTCCTCTAACTTCACACAATTATTCTACATGGAAAGATATTGCATGGAGTAGATTAATGGAAATAGATTTAGTCTTTATGTGTATGGTACAATTGCCAAACCTACTGATGCTAAAGAACTCATTGATTGGAAAATTCAAGAGTGATAGGCTTTAGGAGTTATCAGGAGTTATATACATGGGGATCTTCTCTTTCACATTAAAAATTGTTCAGAATCCATAGAAGCTTGGGATAAACTTGAACAATTGTATGGTAAAGTGGATGAAGAAAAGGGATTGAGGATTGAGGATGATCTACTTCTCTTGGATCTAAAGAACTTTGACACAATTCAAGATTAAATCATCAAAGCCAATGAGTATAGGGCAATTCTAAAAGGTTGTGGAAATCCCATGAAGGATGATAGGTTGATTCATCACATCCTGAAGAGCCTACCTTTTGAGTATGCTTCCTTTATTTTGAGTTTTAATACTCATAGGTTAATCATGGGATCTACTTAGTAGAAGCCTTCATTTGATGCATTCATAGAGATGTTGATTGCTAAACAATCTCACTTGATGGATTTAGAACTTCTCAAGTCATCAAAGACCAAAGCCTTGGTGACTAATGATGAGCACAAATCAAGTCAAGGTGGGAAAAGGAACAACAACAAGAAGTAGTGGAAGCAAAAATCACAATCTAAGACACAACTATCCTCCTCACAACAAGGCAATTCTTCTTCAAACAAGAATGGAAGTAATGAAAAGAAGGACAAACTCTTTTGTGCATACTACAAAAAGCCAAATCATGACGAGCATCATTACAAGACAAAAAGAATTGATGAGTTATAAAATCTACTTAGGAAGAACAAGATTCAAGTGCCAGGGACTTCCAAGGATTCAATGTCAACCTCTTCAAAGGATAAAGGGCAAGCATTTATGGCAAACATAAGTTCTTCTTTGGAATGGATACTTGACTCAGGTGCGTCCCACCATATGGGTTCTTCAAAGGAAGACTTTTCTTCATTGAAGTAGTCAAAGGTAACACACATCTTCATGGGAGATGATACTAAAATGGAAGTTGAAGGGAAAGGATATGTGGAAATGGAAAATGGGGAATTCAAAGATGTTCTCTATGTTCCAAACCTTAGCTCCAATCTCCTATTAGTTTACCAAATCACTCACCTTGGAGATGGTCACAAAGTTAAGTTCCTTCTAGATTCACTGATGGTGCGAAGTCTTAAAGATGATTCATTGGTTGTAGTGGGGAAATTCAATGATGACAAGAGGCTTTATTCATTTTCCCATTTTGTGCCTAAGTCTTCACAAGACATATGTTGTATCTATGAGGATTAGGACTCTCAAAACCATGACAAGTTGTATGATCAAATCCAAGTCTCTCGATCCTACACTTGAAGTTGAAGCCATTAGCAATATTACTCACATACTTAATAGATCTCCTCATCTACCCTTAGATGGCAAGACTCCTTTTGAGGCATGGTGTGGTAGAAAACTAGTTTTAGTTACTTTAGAGTCTTCAGTTGTCCAGCATGGGAAAACCTATCTTCCAGGAGTTGCAAGGCACCAACACCTAGGCCTTGTACCTTCATCAGTTATGAGGACAATGCAAAAGCTTACAGATTTATGGATCTCAAGACACATGAGATCTTTGTGGAGACTTATGGACCTAGCTTATCCTCTAATCCTCTCTACACACCATACATAGTGGAAACTGATAGCGACACTAGCGATAGTGCTTCAACAAGTTCAGACACATGGGATTCTATTGATAGTTGTAGTGAGAGGTCTCATCACTTCAGTCAACATGCTTACATTGCCATAGTGAAAGGTCCATCAGAGCTTGGTACATCTCATCTTCTAGCTCCAACTTTAGTTGACTTAGGAGACCAACTTGATGACTTACATCTTCTCATTGGTGATGATGATCCTTCTATAGCTACTATGAGGGCTCACTCTAACCCTCATGTCCATTCTCTACATGATCGATCTTCATATGTTGGCATGATTGTGAATCCTTATGAACAATAGTTAGTGGAGGTCTCTTTGTTAGTAGAGGAGATAGATGGTTTATCAGAATAGGTTCAACAGGCATCCTTGCTAGATCTGCATACATTCTTTTCAGCACAGTTGGAAGGGGCGAGCATCAACATCAACATAGGGATACTTGATCAGGTTTTAGGGCTGTTATACATCTTCAAGAGTGTACCTTTGCCTTTTTTTATTCCTAAGGGGAGGAACATCCTTCAACACTCTTGGACTAGCTTCTTTCTTGGAGCAACTTTCACTTTTTAGCATTCTTCTTTTGGGGGTGGAGCCTATTCTGTCTCTCTTCCTTCTCTCTTATGTATATATTGGATGTATGTCATAATGGGGGGGCCTTGATTACTCTATCCATCCATGCATCTCTATTTATCTCTCTTTTTGGGGGAGGATTTTTCCCATGAGGTTTTCCCTCTTTCTCTGCTTTATGAGAGATTGCATCTTCATTATATACATGGGTACCTAGCATGGCAATAGTAGCCAGGACCCATCTTGCATCTTCATCCTAGTTTTTGTAAGCTTAATGGCATTCCCTTAAGTTGCACTTAAGGGGGGGTGTTGGTGTAAATATGTATTTACTATTTACACTTACTTAAGTTTACTTAGGTTAATGCATTATTTTATTATTTTATTTTGTGAGACACATAGGAGTTTGTACACCTTTTTGAGTTGTCATGTTGACAACATAAGATTATGCAACTCTATTTTAGCACATGGTGTCTACAACATTAGTTTGCATGTCACAACCTTGTAGGCTCATCCTCACATAATCGCACATGCCTTCATGCTTAATGGAGGATAACCCATATTTGGTGGACATGTGCCTGGTTGTTGACATATCATGTAGTTGATTATGAGGCATTCTAGATGTATCTTAGAGGCCTTTATATACAATCACTCCTAGTGTACTCTTAGCATGGCATATTAAATATATTGTCATTATGATCTCTCTCTCTCTCTCTCTCTCTCTCTCTCTCTCTCTCTCTCTCTCTCTCTCTCTCTGTCTCTCTCGGTCTATAGTTGTGCTTATATTTGAGTTCTTAGTTCCTGGGTGAATTTCACCCTTAGGCAAATTCTTACACCTACACTATCAAAACTTTATCTCAGCTTATTAGAAAACAAATTATCTGATGAGGTTCATTTTTGGGGGAAAATTAGATGCATCATAATTAGAGCATTCAAAGTGATATTTTTGAAAGTTTTATACTATGCTTAGAGTTGGTACAAAAAAGGGGGAATGAAAAGAGTTCCTATTTTTGTCAGGGAAAGCAATTTTCAATGCTAGAAAATTAAATGGGCATTAACAATTAGAATGTGGATAAAATATTTACCACCCATTTTACTTAATCTGCATTGATTGATGTTGTACAAGATCAAAAACATCTAAAATTTCTTAATTTATCTTTATGTTCTTCTTTATATCCGAGCTCTTATAATCTTAATTTTGATAAGGTGGTTGTTTATAATTTGGATAATCTTTTCTACTTCAAATAGTTGATGCTTGTTGCCAACTTGCAATGCACATTCATATTGAAATATGTCAATTTATATCTGAGTAAGGGCATTCTAAGGGTAACAAATGTCAATTCAAGAATTTCTTTGGTCACAATGTCAAACTCTTCTAGATGATTTCATAATGTATTTGGGTTAAGAAATATTACAAGTAGGAATTATCTATATGGTATACTTGATTTAGTAATTTAAAAAATATATAGAATTATAATGTATGTTTTTATATAATTTTCATTAAATAAAGAAATAGGTCTTATCACCTTCATGATTAGTTTCGAATTTTGTTATCACCAAAAATCATAAAATGTAACAACAATTGTGCCAAAAATAATGTAACAAGATGATCATCGTACATTCGCACAAGTTTTTGGCTCAATCTCCAACTAGTTCGTATGTCTTTTGAAAAATTATTCTTGGACTGTGAGTTGGCAAAAAGAGAAATATCAAACTTGAAAAAGATGAACATAAATGCAATTAATTTTTAAACTTCAATTTTATAAACTTACAAAGAGAACCATAGAATTGTAAGAAACTATTGTGGCTTGTACTATTTTAAAATTGTAGTTACAAATGATAAAGTTATATACCTTTGATTCAGATAATGCAAATAATGGAGATGAAGTATTGTCCAAGGTGCAAGCTCAACTACACACCCCCCACCCACCCCCAACATGAGGATGGAACTATTAAGTATAGAGTAGTTACATACATACACACATACATATATACATACATACATAATACATGATTAATTGCTACCTAACTATGTCAAAGGCATCTGCACACTATAGGAATACTTCACCTACATGGTATCCTATAGACTCGTATATCAAGACTCTTGAACTACTCACTCTAACAAATATGTAGTTTTGGTTTCTAATTGTTTTGATGTAGTTGTATTCCTATAACCATAGTGAGATTTACATGATACAACTCTTCGCCATCATACACCCACTTGGCTAAATCGGGCAATTTTCTATAATTAAAATTTTTTACTGCCCTATTGCAACCATTATGTTGTAGTTTATATTTAATGTAAGATTAACCTATATACATCCTAACTCACTCCTTATATAGTTATGTTTAAAATCTTGTCACAATACCCATGACCATGCTACTTGTTGAATGAGTTTTATTATTTTTCTATTGTCCCAAGATTTCTCTGTTTACATACATACATACATATAAACATATATATATACATATATATATATACACATATATATATATGTATATATATGTATATATATGTATATATATGTATATACATGCATACATACATATAGAAAGATCACAAGGGAACAACAACAAGATGCAGAGATCACAAGGGCACAACAATGAAATGTAGCAATCACAAGGGCAAGGCAATGAAATCCTAGATCTCCACAATCTACAAGATCTCTATATATATACATAGATACATATACATACATACATATATACATACATGTACACATACATGCATACATACATTTACATATGCAATTTTATCACCTTGGAAAAAGTGTATTTGATCTTGGTAGCAAGAACAAAAGATTGTATATTTTTTTGTACCCAATCTAATGATAGTTCTATAGGGATTTGTAAACAACCCAAGTAATCAACAACTAGAATAGTTTAACTAGGCTATGTCTTGGTTTTTTCTAAAAATATCTTCTATGATATGTTTCACTAAAATTTCTTGCCCATTTTTCCTAGTCCACATGTTATTTTTGTGCCAAATCTTGAGCTAAGTCAGTTAGCATGGGTTGAGTGAGTTTTATTTTTCTAATATTTAGATTCAGCAATTTGGGCTTTGTTTAGAATTGGATTTGTTCATGTCCTAATTATAATGAAAGTAACAAAGTGGTTTTTAGGGTGGAAAGGACTATATAATGAAGAGGAAACTTGAAAACTATTAGAATTCTTTAGAATAATTGAGAGGGGGGGGGGTGAATTAGTTATCCAAGGTCTAAATTCTCTAATAATACTTTTTCTCAAATTATAGTGAATCCATAAAATTTTCATCCATCCAAGCTTAAATCAATCATCCTAGCAAGTTACAACAAATCAACATGCAAGGATAAAACATGCAAGATCAACACATGACACAGTGATTTACATGGAAACCCAATTTGGGAAAAACCACCAGTAACATGCTACTTAATTCTCACTCTTCCAAAGTAATGCCCTGTTGAAAGCCTGCCATGTTAAAGGCTTGCAACACACTGCTAAATGTGACCTTGTTGGAGGATTTAACCATACTATTAGGAATGGGCCTCGTCAAAGGACTTTAAAACATTCTCTCAGAATGTCACCTTGTTAAAGGATTTACAACATGGCTATTAAACCAACCTAAGTCAATAGTATTTAAACTAACTATTACAATTGCTAGAGAGTAACAATAATAGCTTTTTGATCTAATACAACTTACAACATATTTTGCAGATTTCATATCACACTTCAATTCAATCCTTTTCTTGGCTTTTAATCACTTCAGCTCTGACAGCTTGTCATCTCAAGCTTTGTCTCCTTGAGTCTTCTTACTCATCATACCAATGCAACCATATATGTGGTCATCTATTGAAGCAAAGTAATTGTTCTCTCTTACTCCTGAGTACCTCTTTTAGCACTTTATGCTTTCATGCTTGACCTACTCCTCTCTTTTTTCTTCATAGCCTTATGACTCCTTAAATAGAAATCTGGATTGCCTTACCTACTTGATTCTCCCTCTCCATCTTTAGGGTTTCAAATAGATTAGGTAGGATATAATGTATCCACCCCATATCTTGCTCTTATCTAGAGACTTCGTCTAAAGTCCAGTTGTATTCTCCAAAAAAGTTTTAAATGGTGTTCTGTGCCACCAGCTCATTACTCTTATCTTATATATGATTCACAAAATTCTAGATAACAACCTTGTTAGCTTAGATTTGGTGAATCTTTGATATTTGGAATAATGCAGCAACTCAACATTATTGGTTTATTGATGCTCAACACCTTCTGTGTTACTCGGCACTTGAATCTTGCTCGGCACCTGATCTTTTCTCGGCATCTGATCTTTACTCGGCACTTGATATCTTGACTCATCACTTGTTTCTTTACTCAGCACTTGATATTCACTCGGCACATACTAAATTTGAACTTGCTTGGCTTCAACTAGGAATTTGTTCGGAAGTGACTAGTTTTCTCAGCTCTCTTTCTAATAAACTTAGTTAGGCTTTACAAATGACTTAGCTAAAACCTTACATCTTTGGTGTGTTTTAGTGTGCCCACTCTCTATGTCTTAGAGTATGTCATCAATACACTATTTCATCAATGGCTTAGCTGATTTTTGTACTTCATTGTAACATCATAACTTTAACCTTTCTCTAGGTGTTCTAGTTACATATTATTGATTTCCTCCTCCCTGTCAATCAACCAATTGATAGTATTTGGATCACTAAAGCAATTTTTATTCCTACAAGTAGCAAGTTTTACATCAATGAAAAAAAATGATTGAGAACATTCTTTACCAGTTCGATTACTTTTTATGTATGATATCTTCAATCATTTCCAACAATCTCCATCATGATCTTTTCAATCATTTCCAACAATCTCCCTCTTTGGCATTGATGGCAAACCAAAACTAATCAATTGTTCAACTTAGTTACCACCAAAATTATATACATTTTCTACTTCTTTCTTGACTACTGCATCTTTACTATTGATCTCATATGTCTCCATCTTTCATATATGTCTCCCTCTTGATTTGTATTGATCAGTTTACACATATATCTCCCTCTTTGACATAAATGCCAAAGATGTAGCATCTTTATCATGCAAAATATAAGCTTTGGCTCTGATCTCTTCTCCCTCCATCACCACGCTTGTGATTGATTTGGAGTTTTTGCTCTTGCTGTCATCCTCTGCATCATTCTTCTAATATTTCAATGATTTGTTCCTATTGATGCAGGGCAGCTTCCTTATTGTTTTACACTGCTTGAATTAGGGGCATTACCCCCAACTTGCCTCTAAGATATTCATAAGCATCCTTGGGCAATGGTTTGGTGAAGATATCTGCAATTTGCTCCTTTGTATGAATGTACTCCAACTTCACTTATTTTTCTTCTACCGATTCTCTGACATAGTGATACTTGATTGCAATATGCTTGGTTTTTGCATGTATTACTGGATTCTTGGATATGTTTATAGCACTTGTATTATCACAATACAATTTCATAGGTTTGGTTACCTCTTCCTTCATTCCTTTCAATAGATTTGTGAGCCACACAATGTTTGTGCAAATGACTGCTGCTACCAGATATTCTGATTCTGCAATGGACTGGGATATGCATGTTTGTTTCTTGCTAGTCCAAGTAACTAGCCTTTTACCCAAAAAAAATGCACCTCCACTTGCGCCTTTTTTGTCATCAATGTTGCCTCCCCAATTTGCATCTGTATATGCATTGAGCTCAAACTTTTCATTATTTTGTAATATAGACCAAAGTTATCAGTTCCTTTAAGATACCTCATTATTCTTTTTACTGCTATGAGATGATTTTCTTTGGGATTAGCAAAGAATCTAGCCATTATTCCAACTGCTAATGCTATGTCTGGTCTACTATGTACAACATATTTTAGTTTTTCAATCATGGATCTGTACATTGTTTGATTGACTTCAGCTGATACATCATTTTTGGGTAGCTTATTTCCTGTTGCCATTGGTGTGCTGACTGGTTTGGACTCCTCCAATCCAAATGTTTTAAGTATCTCTTTGATGTACTTTGATTGTGTCACAAATATACCATGTTTTAGTTGATGTACTTGCAAACCAACAAAAAAATTGATTTCTCCAAACATAGACATCTCAAACTCATGTTTCATTTTGTCAGCAAAGCCTTTGCAAAGAACTTCCTTTCCTCCAAAAACTATGTCATCCACAAAGATTTCAGATACAATAATATCCTCACCTTCTTCTGATTTGATGTACGTGTTGCTGTTATCATCAGTTCTTTCAATTCCTATTTGTACTAGATACTTGTGAAGTCTCTCATACCATGCTCTGGGTGTCTGTTTCAGACCATAGAGTGCTTTATGTAATTTACAAACCATATCCCTGTCGTTCTCATCAACAAATCCCTCAGGTTGTTCAATATAGACTTCCTCTTCCAATATACCATTTTAAAAAGTAGACTTTACATCCATCTGATAGACTTTAAAACCTTTATATGCAGCATATGCAAGTAAAGTTCTTACTCCTTCCATTCTAGCAATAGGGGTGAATGTTTCCCCATAGTCTAATCCTTCTTCTTGAGCATAACCCTTGCATACTAGTCTAGCTTTATTTCTAGTAATCTCACCATTCTCATCTAGCTTGTTTTTGAATACCCACTTGGTGCCAATCACATTCTTGTTAACTAGTCTGGGAACCAAACTCCAAGTTTTCTTCTTCTTAATTTGATAAATCTCTTCTTCCATAGCTTTATACCAGTCATCATCTTGTAATGCACCATATACTATTTTAGGTTCAAATTTGCTGATCAGACACGATTCATGTCTTAGTCTATTCCTTGTCATTAGTCTTGCATCTTTGTTACCAATTATCTGTTCAACAAGGTGATGTCTTTTTACATATTTGGATAATCTTGGTTTTGTCCTTGTGTCCATGTTTGATCTTTCAAATTCAATGTCACTATGCACTAAGTTGTCAGGTTGTTCTTCATCCCTTTCATGTGTACTAACTTCAGGATCAGATTGTGCATTTTCTTCATTCTACAACTCAGCTTTTGAATGTAACTCGGCATTCACTGGTTGTGACTCGGCTGAAACTAAAATTTGTTGTTGAATCCCACTTTGATTGACAACATCCTCATCAACAAGCATTCCTTCATTAGAATACACAAAGGTTCTATATTCATCCATTCTCTTTGGTTTTTCAGCTTGGACTTTTGTATGCTCATCAAAGTTTACATTTGCACTTTCCACAATTTTGTTAGTGTTAGTATTCAAGCACTTATATGCTTTACTTCTACTAGAGTAACCAAGGAATATTTTGTCATCACTTTTTGCATCAAATTTTCCATTTCTAGCATCTTTAAGGATAAAGCATTTGCAACCAAATACTTTGAAATGTTTTACATTGGGTGAGTGACCATACCACAATTGAAAAGGTGTTGTATTTTTACCTTTCTTAACTTGTACTCGGTTCAGTGAATGAATAGCTAAACTTACAGCTTCTCTCCAGTATTTTAAAGCAACTATTTTTTCCATCATTAATGTTTTGGCACAGTCAATCACAGATCTATTTCTTCTTTCAACAATTCCATTCTATGAGGGGGTTCTAGGAGCTGACGTTTGTCTCTTGATTCCTTTGTCATTACAAAATATCTCAAATTTATTTGATGTGAATTCACCACCTCTATTTGATCTCAGGCATTTCAAACTCTTTCCTGTTTCCTTTTCAACTCTAGCCACATACCACTTAAACATTTGAAAAGCATTAGATTTTTGCTTTAAGAACATAATAGTCATCATCCTAGAATATTCATCAACAAACAACATTATATATTTATCTCCTTCGTAGCTCTATACTTCCATTGGACCACATAAGTCAGTATGGACTAACTCAACTACTTCTTTAGATATATAGCTTTTACTTTTGAAACTTGATTTTGTCATCTTTCCTAGCTAACATTGTTTGCACATGATATTGTCAGGCTTCTTCAATTTAGGTAAACCTCTGACTTTCTTCATTTTACTGATATTGACTAGATTGTCAAAGTTGACATGGCATAGCCTTTTATGCCATAACCATTCATCATCAAATTTTGCAACAAAAAAAGAAACATCATCCATATCAAGGTAAAACATATTACTTCTTGTTTGATCTCCTTTTCCTATCAGTTTACCATCAATATCATATATTTTTGCAGTTTTTTTTCCAAATTCTACTTTGCATCCTACATTACCTAACTATGAGACACTCAACAAATTGTAGTTTAATCCTTCAACATAGTATGCATTATCACATAAAAGTTGCTTTGTAAGCTTAATGGAGCCTTTTGCTTTTATTTGACATGGAGCATCATTACCAAATCTAACACTATTTCCATCATACTGTATAAAGTTAACAAATTCACTTTTGTCTCTTGTCATGTAATGTGAGCATCCACTATCTATGATCCATCTGTCATTCTTGTTCATACATGTTACCAGTCCTGTAGGTTCTTCTTCATCAGATTGGTCCTTCATGGCTACATAAACAACTTCATCATCATTATCATCAGAGTTCTCTTCAACAATATAACACTTCTTGCCTTTGTCTTTGTAATCTCTCTTATCATCTTCTCTTCTATATTTGTACTTGTTGCCTTCCTTTTAATCCTTTTTCTATATACATCTAGCAGCAATATGTCCTACTTCATTACAATTGAAACAAATGATAGGCATCCTACCTTTGAATTTCTCTTTGCCTTTGTGAAATCTTCTAGCTAGTAATGCTTCCAATTGTTCCGCATCTTCCTCATCAATGCTACTGTCACTGGATACATATTTCATTTTTTTTCTTTTCTTTAATTTCACCTATTCAACATCTTTCAGTGATAGCTTGGCCTTGAAAGTAGATTCAATGTTCTCAGGTCTGTAGTTGTCAAAGTTAGATAACTCAAATGCAGTGAGTCTACCCACTATAACTTCAAAACTTAGATTGTTTCTTGGTACACATCTTAGTTCTTGGATTACTGATACTCTAATAGCATAGATAGGGAGCAAGGTTCTTAAGAACTTACTATTAATAGTATCTTTATCTAATTGACCACTCAAACATCTTATTGCACTTATCACTTCCTTTATTCTAGCGCAATACTGAGCAGCATTCTCACATTCCTCCATTTTCATATCATCAAAATTTCCTCTGAGGCTTTCTCTTTTTCCTCTTTGGACATTCTAATCTCCTCCATAGATGTCTAATAGGGTTTCCACATTTTGAATGCAGTGTTACATCCTTTGATATCATCGAATTTAGCATAGTTGAGTGTTGAAGCAATCTCCAGCATTGTCTGACTGTGTTCTTGTTTGTTTTTCAAATCTTCTACAGTAAGAGTACCAGTTGGATCAACATGTTCAGTAGCAATAGAATTTTGGGCATAATCTCCTATGGATCCAAGATGTAGCATCATCAAACTTTTCCATGCAAAAAATTTGTCTTTGTTGAGCTTGGGAAATTCTCTCTTAGGCATTTTGATCTATTTTTGCTTCTAGCCCATTTAAACTAAGTCAGCAGTACAACTCTGATACCAATTGTTAGAATTTTTTAGAATAACTAAGAGCGGGGGGGGCGGGTGAATCATTTATCCAAGGTCTAAATGCTCTAATAATACTTTTTTCTCAAATTATAGTTAATCCATAAAATTTTCATCCATCCAAGCTTAGATCAATCATCCTAGCAAGTTACAGCAAATCAACATGCAAGGATAAAACATGCAAGATCAACACATGACATAGTGATTTATGTGGAAACCCAATTTGGGAAAAACCACCAGTAACATGCTACTTAATTCTCACTCTTCCAAAGTGATGCCCTATTAAAAGCCTACCTTGTTAAAGGCTTACAACACACTGTTAAATGTGACCTTGTTAGAGGATTTCACCATACTATTAGGAATGGGCCTCGTCAAAGGACTTTAGAACAATCTCTTGGAATGTCACCTTGTTAAAGAATTTACAACATGGCTATTAAACCAACCTAAGTCCATAGGATTTAAACTAACTGTTACAATTGCTAGAGAGTAACAACAATAGCTTTTTGATCTGATACAACTTACAACATATTTTGCAGATTTCATATCACACTTTAGTTCAATCCTTTGCTTTGCTTTTAATCACTTCACCTCTGACAGCTTGTTATCTCAAGCTTCATCTCCTTGAGTCTTCTTACTCATCATACCAATGAAACCATATCTATGGTCATCTATTGAAGAAGAGTAACTATTCTCTCTTACTCCTTAGTACCTCTTTTAGCACTTTATGCTTTCATGCTTGACCTACTCATCTCTTTTTGCTTCATAGCCTTATGACTCCTTAAATAGAAATCTAGATTGGTTTACCCGCTTGATTCTCCCTCACCAACTTTAGGGTTTCAAATAGATTAGGTAGGATACAATGTATCCACCCCATATCTTGCTCTTACCTAGAGATTTTGTCTAAAGTCTAGTTGTATTCTCCAAAAATGTTTTACATGGTGTTCTGTGCCACTAGCTCATTACTCTTATCTTCTATTTGATTCACAAAATTCTAGATAACAACCTTGTCAGCTCAGATCTGGAGAATCTTTGATCTTTGAAATAATGCAGCAACTTGGCATTATTGGTTTATTGATGTTGGGCACCTTCTGTGTTACTCAACACTTGAATCTTGGTTAGCACCTGATCTTCGCTCGGCATCTGATCTTTACTTGACACTTGATATCTTGAATTGGCACTTGTTTCTTTACTTGGCACTTGATATTCACTGGGCACATATTGAAGTTGAACTTGCTTAGCTTCAACTAGGAATCTGTTCGGCACTGACTAGCTTGCTTGGTTCTCTTTCTAATAAACTTAGTTAGGCTTTACAAATGACTTAGCTAAAACCTTACATCTTTGGTGCATTTCAGTGTGCTCATTCTCTATGTCTTAGAGTATGTCATCAATACACTTTTTCATCAATGGGTTAGCTGATCTTTGTACTTCATTGTAACATCATAACTTCAACCTTTCTCTAGGTGTTCTAGTTACATCTTATTGATTTCCTCCTCCTTGTCAATCAACCAATTGATAGTATTTGGATCACTAAAGCAATTGTCATTCCTGCAAGTAGCAAGTTTGACATCAATGACAAAACAATGATTGAGAACATTCTTTACCAGTTCCATTACTTTTTATGTATGATCTCTTCAATCATTTCCAACAATCTCCCTCATGATCTTTTCAATCATTTTCAACAGAAAACTTGAATTTTGAAATGATGCAATGAAAGCTATTGAGGATCAAACAAATATGGTAGATTTATAGCATAATATGAAGTTGATTTTAGATATAAACAAAAAAATAAAACATAACATAGGTCATTCCCTATAGTTTTGATTGTGGAGAGGTACATACAAATGAGGGTGGAGAGCACCAAATGAGTTTGGAGAGCTTCAAACATTGGTGGAGATTTTATTTATGTTCCCTTGTGATCACTACATTTAATTGTCATTTCCTTATAATCTCTTCCTTTGGTTACCATGCCCTTGGTGGAGATTTATAGAGATCTAGGATTTCGTTGTCATGCCCTGTGAACTTTGCATTTCATTGTTGTGACCTTGTGATCTTCATGACCTTGTGATCTCTATACCCTTTGAAGAACTACAACATTTGGGATCGAATACAGTGCCAACTTGTGATGGTAGTGCAATTTGTGGTATTCAGGCCCAAATATAGTAATGGTTCCTCTACAATTTTCTTCAAGGGGAGAAAAGGTACCTATGTAAATGTTCTTTTCTTTTCCTTATAAACATATATCTCTTTATATTTCCCCAAGTAGGTGATTAAAAAAAATCATCTTTATGTATATGTATGTGTATATATACATATACACACATATGTGTGTATGTATGTATATATGTATATATATACATATACATATGCATATACATAAATTCATATATATATATATACATATATATATATATATATAGATATATATGTATATACATAAATACAAACATACATATACAAAGATCACAAAGGCATTACAATGAGATGCAGATACATACATACATACATACATACATACATACATACATACATACATACATACATACATACATATATATATATATATATATATATATATATATATATATATATATATATCTTTATATGCAATTTTATCACCTTGGAAAACTGTATTTAATCTTAGTCAATCACCAAGAGATAATATAATTTGTAAGTACATATTTATGCATAATTTATTTAGTATGAATAGTTTTGATTGAATTTGTCTTAGGGGAGTGAGTCTACTCATGATGATAATGACTCCATATATTGAGTCTTTAAAAGAAAAATACTTACAAAAGATTAGATGTTGTTTATGGATATGGGATAATTTGTTTGTGTGAATGGCTGATTGGGCAAGTTGTAGAAAATTAGGATGTCATTTGTAAGTAGCTTTATTAACTAAACAAGGGAATCAAATTTGAATGTGAGATGATCAAAATTGGCATGTCCATCTTATGATAGATGTCTCTATCTCATAATAGAAAATTACTTCAAATGACAAGTGAAAAATTATTAAATATATGGAAAATTAGAACATTCACCTATAATATTTTTGAAGGAGAAATATATAATAAAAATATAATTTGGTTGAAAAAACCATGTGATGTGTGGCTCCACATTGTGGCTATTCCACTATCTAGTAGTGGAAACTCTTTACATTAAATATAAGACCTTGAAACTAAAAAAAAGGATAACTATCAAAGATCTATATTTGTGTTTTAGTGATAACAAATATACAGCCTAATCTTAGGACAAATAATAGTCTTATATATATATATAATAAACAAGAGCACTAGTTGTAGCTGTATAATTCTAGTATTAGTGATTATGTTAAACAAAATGTTCAATAAAACAAGTAACATAAATGGATCATCTACTCGATCCTATTATGACTTCATGTGAATGCATCCAATCATTGCCTAGATGATATTATGCATGAGATATTTACTCAATCACCAAGAGATAATATAATTTGTAAGTATATATTTCTGCATACTTAATTTGGTATGAATAAATTTGATTGAATGCAAGGATAATTGCTTCTATGAATTCAAGAGATGAATTATTAATTTAATTTAGCACAAGTACTATCCAAGGGTGTATGTATGCATGAAAATTAGTTCACATAGTGAACTTATTTACATACATACATGCACATATGCACACAGTCATCATAATTAATTATCCTTGAATCTAACCAAAGCTATTATATATGAACAAGAGATACATTTTTAGAAAGAGAAGAAAAGAACATTTACATAGGTACCTCTTCTCCTCTTGAAGAAAATTGAAAAGAAAGGACATAGAGATCACAAGGGAACAAACAATAAATAAATACTAGATCTCCATTGATATCCACCAATGTGGAGAGCTCTCCACCCTTGTTTAGAGCTTTCCACCCTCTTTTGCACATAGCTCTCCACAATCAATCAAAACAAATGGGGAATCATTAATGTTGTGTTTTCTTTCTTTTTTGTTTATAATCCATAACCCACAATCCACAAGGTCTCAAATGTAGGAGCACCCAAAAAAAATGGTGAATCATCAAGGTCCTCAAAACACCTAGAATATGCTAGATTAATCAATTAGGCATCTAGATCAAATTGTAAGACCTAGTTCCAAGATTGGCACAATTACAAGCCCTTGGTTAAATATGCTCAAATATGGTCAAAGGGCCTAGAATCTTAGGATTTTTATTTATTTCATGTTTTTACATGTTTAGAACCTATTTGGGTCATTTATTCTAAGATTCGTTAGATTTACTTGTAAGTTTTCAAAAATTGCAAAATATGAAAATAGCTTAAAAAGTTGTCAATCAACTATAGCAAATTTTTGCAAAATAGGAAGAAAATTCCCCAATGGCTCAAACAAATTCAAAACATTTTTATGAACATTTGAAGGCCTATAATAATCCCTCTTAGGTGGGTGATAGGCAATAATGATTTACTTTTACTTTTCAATAAAAATACCCTATTTTATTGCAATATGCCTATTGTCTTGCATTGTGTCAATTTGTATGAACTCATTTGGTATTGAAACTTAAATTTATGGATATGTGGATGAAATATATTTATAGTGCATCTAGTCTTTTAACTCCATCTATTTGCTAACTCAAGTTATCCTTATTTTTGCACATGTTGGTTTAGAAAGTTGCTAACCTAGGGTTTTCAAGCATTTTCAAGCATTACCAGTGATTTCACCATGGGAATCTAATGACCTTTAGTGAAATTATTGCATTTAAAATGTATCAAAAGATGAAATTGGTGTTATTATTGTACTTGCATGGACCCACGAGTTATTTGATGCTCCAAACATGCAAGACCCATGTATAGGCTAGGAAAAGAATGCAACATCTTCCACTACTTGCACTAGACTTGGCATCAAGGCTTGAAATCAGGTTTGTGACTTTTCTAGGGTTTCCCTCACATGTTCCCATAATTTTTTTTAAGGATGGAGTCTTAGAACATGTACTTTCTTTATAAATGAAGGCCTAATAGCCTTAATTGCCTAGGTAAGAAATTGAACAAAAGCGTATTCTTTTGTATCATCAAACCTTAGTGCTTAAACATTCTTTTTAACTCCCAAAATGGTATCCAAAAATATAATTTTTTGCCTACTTTGTGTTGAGATATTTCTTTTTAAGTCAAATTTTCAACAAAAAGGCTACTAGGCTTTTTGAGTGGCTCAACAAAGCAACTATATGCTAGAAGTTTCATAGTTGATTTTGAATCATTGGATCATTCCATTTATGACATAAATAGAATACTTCCATGAGTATGAATCTTCCCTAGTCATTTCATGAAGTTTAGAGTTGTTCTATCAAATTGGGTCAAGTTGTGTATTTTAAGCAACTTGTGATGAGTTGTCTTGTTCATAGGGTTCCCTTGTGATTAAGGTCTCCCTTGTAAGGATGAGTAGTTTTGATAGCCTAATATCATCCTTGAAGAACTTGTGATTGGTGCTTGCACTTTTTTATAATCATACATTTTGCTGAAGGACATTAGTGAAGAGTGTTTTTTGACCAACTAATCATTATTTTATCAATCCCACTAGGCTCTATTGCATTGATTAGTATTAGAGCCAAAAATCTTACTAAAGAAGATGAATAAATCCCTATAAGGGTAAGAAATGTTGAACTAGGAAAGTTAATGAGAGAACAAAGGGAAACTAATGTTTCTCTAGAAAAGAGGTTGATGGATCTTGAAGGCAAGGTGGACAAACAAAAGGGGGCACAATTTAAAAAATACCATAATATTGAAGATGAAAACCTTGAGGAAGATGGTGAAGTGCATGCTAAACAAAGACCTCTTTAGAATGCTCCCAAATCCATGGAGAAAAGAACCATGAAAAGAAAGTTAGAATTTCCTACTTTAATAGAAAAATGAATGTTGATATGGAATTGGATTGAATAAAAGCCCTAACTACTTTTTTTTAGTGTGAAGACATTCTAGAGAAGCAGATGCTAAAAATGGAAAAGTCCAAGTTGAAGAGAGAAGCCATAACTTGGTCAAACTTCATCTAGACAGTGAGGGTGAAGAAGGGAAGAAGAATGATTTCTTCCTAGGGTAGAATGGTGACACTATTTAGGGAGACATATGTTCCTAAAGATTATGGAGTACAATTCCATAGCAGAAAATAAATTTTTAAACAAAAGGACCTAGATGTTAGTTCCTATATAAAGGAGTTCTTGACATTGTTTAAGAAAATGAACATAGTAGAGGAAGAGGAAAAAAAACTAGCAAGCTATCTGAAAAACATTAAGTTACCCATCCAAGAAGAACTCTACCTTCAAACCCCCAATTCAATGAATAAGTGCTATCAACTAGCCCTTAAATTGGAAGAAAATTAGAAGAGGGGTCAAGATCAAAACAAAGGCAAAATGAATAACAAGAATTTCAAGTCCAAGAACAATTCTTGGAACAAGGAGCAGAAAAGTGGAACCAAACCTACTAATCAGAATAAGGATCATGGATGATAGTGTTATAAAGTGAAAAATAGAGGAGGGATTTTTTTTAGAGGAAGAGGAAGAGGAAATCAGCCTCTTACATGCTGCAACAACAATCAGATAGGACACTATGTAGGAAAGTGCTCTAAGAAGAGGAATAATAATCAAAGGGAAAGAAGAGAACAAATTATGGAGGAAGTAAAACTTGACTACAAAGGCCTTGAACCTAAAGAAGGAGCATGTATGATGATGAGGCAAGTATTTTTTATAGATCCCTCACACCTAAGAGTCACAAAGAAAGAATCTCTTCAAGACAAGGATCAAGTTCCAAGACAAGGTAGGTAGTTTGTTGATTAATTAAGGCTCAACTAAAAATCCTTTTTCTTCTAAAATGGTAGAAAAACTTAAACTACATAAGAAACCCCACCCCTTTCCATATCATGTTTCTTGGCTAACAAAGGGTCAGAAAACCTTAGTGATAGAACAAGCATCAATAGAGTTTTGTAGATTTCAAGGACAATGTACTTTGTGATGTCGTAGAAATGGATTCATCTCATATACTCCTAGGAAGACCCTAGAAATATTATGTTGATGTTATCCAACATTGTAAAATATATTCTATAACTAGTAATGGTGTAACCATCACCATGAAACCCATGCCTGATCCTAAAGCATAGCCTATTGTTGTAACTATAGGGAAGACATAAATGATTAAAGTCTTGAAATAACCTGATGAGCAAGATTTTATATTGGTCTCTAAGAAAAAGAAAAATGTAACTTATAAGGAGATATATCCTATCCCCCAAGAGATACAATACTATTTTAAAAAGTACAATAATGTTACTGCTACTGATTTCCCACAAGCCTCTATATATAAGACATCAAATTGACTTGATACTAGGGTCTTATCTACCTAACAAGACACCTTATAAAATGACCACAACTCAACATGTCAAAATTGTCAAAAATGTTAATGATTTATTTGGAAATGGTCTAATACAAAGAAGCCTAAGTCCTCGTGTTGTTCCATTTGGTCTTGCTCCAAAAAATTATGGAAAATGGAGGTTGTGTATTGATAGCAACACTACCAACAAGATTACCATAACGTATAGATTTCCCATGCACAAAATTGAGTATTTATTGGATCAACTAGGAGGAGCTTATTATTTAACCAAGATAGACTTGAAGTTTGGATACCATCAGATCATAATCAAAATAGGTGATGAATGGAAGACATAATTCAAAACTACTAAAGGTTTGTTTGAATGGTTAGTGATTCCCTTTGGCTTACACAATGCCCCAATTACTTTTATGAGGCTTATGAATGAGATATTCACTAATTTTATTGGAATTTTTTTTGTTATTTACCTTGATGACATACTAATATTTAGCCATAGCAAGGAGAACCATATTGATCACATGGAACATGTACTAAGTAGGGTTCATCATCAAAATTTGATGATCACCTTGGAAAAGTGCATGTTTATGAAGAAGGAACTTGTGTTCCTAGGTTTTGTGATCTCACAAGGTACCCTCAAGATAGACCTTGAGAAGGTTGAAGCAATCATCAATTGGCCTCCACCAAAGAACCAAGGTGATATATGAAGCTTCCATGGATAGGCCACCTTCTATAGAAATTTTATCAAAAGCTTTACTCATGTGTGTGTACCAATGCTTGACATCATTAAAGGAGGTAGGAAGACAAAATTTTCTTGTATAAAGGAAGTTAATGATGCACTTCAGTACTTGAAAAATAGAGTCCCTAAATACCCCATCTTGGTTCTTCCTGATTTCAACAAGGTCTTCACTATGGAGATAGATGTAGGTAATTTGGCCATATGTGCATTGTGCAATCCTAAGTTAGGAAAGTAAGGCAATAGTTTTCTTCTCTGAGAGATCAAATGATTCTAAAAAGAGGTTCTCAACTTATGACTTGGATCTTTATGCCATGGTTCAAGCCCTTAAGAAATGGAGGCACTAGCTAATCTAAAAAATAATTTGTAGTATACACTGATAACCATGCATTGAGTTTCTTCAATTCTCAGAAAAAACTATTTTTTAGACATCTAAAATGGATGGAGGAGTTGCAGGCCTACACTTCAACATCAAAACAAGAAAGGTGTTGCAAACAAGGTTGGTGATTTTCTTAGTAGGAAGGTTGATCTATTTGAGGAAGTACAACTTCAAAGTGTGGGAATTGATTTCCTAAAGAATTTATATACTAATGATTCTAATTTTGTAGAGATTTTTCAAGTTTGCATAGAGATGGTTGGAAAATAACATACTAATATTTTTGAATACCTCATTCATAGTAAACTCTCAAGTGGATGCATTCCCAAATGCTCAATGAGGGAAAATATCATAAGGCAGTAACACTATGGTGGTCTACGAGGACACTTTGGCATTGACAATATAGCAGACATGTTGAAAATAAGTTATTACTAGCTAAGAATGAACAATGAGGTACAAAAGTTCATAGGGATTTGCACCATTTGTCATCAAGATAAAGGTGTTTTAACAAATCGGGAGTTATATCAACCCTTGCCAATCCCTACAAGACCTTGGAAATTAATCTCAATGCATTTTGTGATGGGGCCATCTAGAACAAAGCAAGGTTTTGACAGTGTTTTCATGGTAGTGGATAGATTTTGCATTGGTCAATTTTATACCATGTAAAAGCACAAATGATGCTTCTCATATTATGCATATTTTCTTTCAAGAAGTAGTTAGGATCCATGGTTTACCAAAAGCTATTGTATCTAATAGGGATGTGAAGTTTCAGGGCCACTTTTGGGGAACACTCTTCAATAAAATTTGTACTAACCTAACCTACAACTCTTCCTACCATCCACAAACTAATGGGAAGACTAAGGTGGTGAATAGATCATTAGGCAATCTCCTAAGATGACTAACCAAATAATATAATTAGAGTTGGGAACTACTCTTGCCCAAAACAAAGTTTTCATTCAATCATTCCATGAATAGATCAATAGGATAGACATGGACTTCTTCTCGATGGACCATTGTACCTAGTAGAACTACCATTTGATTTCAAAATCAATGGTCAAGGAGAAGAATTGATATAACTCATTTCAAAAGTGCAGAATGAGGTCAAAGAAGTATTACAAAGATGACCATTGAAATACGAGGAACCTAGTTACAAGAAAAAAGGGGAAATCCAATTTAATGTCGAAAACAAGGTTTGGGCATTCTTGAGAAATAAGAGGCTACCTAAGGGTATATATTTTAAACTTCAAATGAAGAAAGTAGGACCATGCAGTATACTCAACAACATGGGAAAAAATGCATATGAGATCTCTATGCCCCCTACCTTACAAATTTCTCTAGTCCTCAATGTTGTAGACCTCAACCCCTACAGAGGTATAGTAGATTTAGCAAGTAGACAAGGTGAGAAAGCAAGCATCAATGATGAAGACTATGTAACTAATCTCAATCTAAGAAAACCAGTGGAGTTAGAAGAAAACTTGGAAACCAAGTTACTAAAGTAGACAAGAACTAAGAAGTACATGTAGAACTTAGTCAAGTTAAAAGGGCTCTCCAATATTGATGCAACTTGAATGACAGAACATAAGTCAAACAACATGGCACTTATATGGAGCAATTGCCCTCAACTAGGAACTTGAATTTAAAAGTTCAAGGGGATTATGGTGTAGGAGAATTCACAATAAATTGTGAATCATAAATGTCCTAAGAACACCTAGAATAGTCTAGATTAATCAATTAGGCATCTAGACCAAATTGTAAGACCTAGCTCCAAGATTGACACAATTATAAGCCCTTGGTCAACTATGGTCATGTTAGAAACAATAGTCCACAGAGATAACTAAGAGGGCGGGGAATCAATTATCCAAAAATTAAAATATTTATATTCCTTAAATAAACTTAACCATTCAACTAAAGTAAATAGAAACCATACAAAGATGCACATAGACAATTACACTAGATATGTTCACTAGGGAAACCCTTGATCAGAGGGAAAACCTTGGTGGGAATGATTCCCAAAAGATGATGTACTAATATAAATATTCCTTGTAAGAGGATGGAACCTATTAGGAGTCTATTACAACATTCAATACATATAAGTCTCTATTAGGAGACTTGGAATCCCGATTAGGAGATTCCAATCTTGTTAGGAGTTATACCAACCCTATTATGAGTTGTGGTATAATGTATGCAAGATGAGCCCACTACTCAAACATGTAATTTTAGCTACAAGAAGAGCTCACTTCTCAAAGAAGTAATTGACTATTATGTTCTTTTTTCATTGGCTCTATAAATCAAACCAATCACTGTCAAACCCGGTCGACTAGGTCACAAACCTTGGATCCAACTATAAAACCTCGGCAATGAAGTTTTCTTTACTTATGCATTTATATGCTCAACTTTTCATTCCACTCTTTACTACTTCTTATCATCAATCACAAATCCACTATAATGATAATAGAAACGTTCCTTCCTTTATACCGAGTCCCTAAATCAATTCCTTGAGTTCGCTATTAGACATTCTCATTTAATTATTATAAGACCACATTAAGAACACATTACATTTAGTGATAACATTAATCTTCTACCTTGCAACTTGAATAACTTTCTATACACACAATATTATGATGAGTGAACTTAACCACATCATCACCAACATGTCTTCTTTATGTCCTCAACCTCTATTCTTAGAATACCAGTTCTACTAAGAGATATAAAAAGTTTACTAGAATATGCTTTTGTAAAGTCTTTCTTAGAATAGACATCACCGAAACTTACATAACTTCCTCCAAAATTATCATTTCTTCTTCTAATGTTAACTACATATACTAGATACTTAGATGTATCTCCCATAACCTCAAATAGTTAGAATACTCAACTAGCCATTTGTACCAACTTGATTTTTCTATTTTTTTTCTATCAAATAGCATAGAAAACTACTATCTTGATATCAATGACAAACATAGTCATGAATGTAACATATCATCATAGTAATATATCTATAAAACTCCTCCATAGGAATATCATCAACATTCATGCTTCCAACATCTTGTAATAGGTCAACCATGGTCAAAGGGCCTAGAATGTTAGGATTTTTCTTTATTTCATGTTTTTACATGTTTAGGACCTACTTGTATCATTTAGAAAAAGTTTCATTAGTTTTACTTGTAAGTTTGTAAAAATTGCAAAATATGCAAAATTGCTTAAAAAATTGTCAAGCAACTTTATGCAAAATACTGCAAAAACTTCCCCAATGACTAAAAAAAATTGAAAATGTTGTTATGAAAATTGAAAGTCTTATAATAAGACCTTTTAGGCAGGTGATAGGAAATAATTATGTACTTTCAATTTTCAAATTATTAAAAATACCTTGTTTTAGTGTAATCTGCTTTTTGTCCTACATTGTATAGATTTGCATGGACTCATCTGGTGTTGAAACTTACATTTTTGAATAGGAAGTTGAAATATATTTATAATTCATCTAGGTTTAATTCTACATCTATATGCTAACTCAAGTTGTCCTTATTTTTTCACTTGAATTGGTTCAAAAAGTTGCTAACCTAGATTTTTCAAACATTTTCAAGCATAACCAAGGATTTCACAATGTGAATATAGTAGAATTTGGTGAAATCCTAGTGTTTAACATGTATTATAAGATGCAATTGGTTTTAGGACTATACTTTTAGGGACCCATGAGTTATTGGATTCCCTAGGCATGCAAGACCCATGTGCATCCTAGCCAAATAATGCAACATCTCCCACAACTTGTGCTAGAATTGGCATTAAGGGTTGAAGTCAAGTTCATGACTTTTCTATGGTTTTCCTCACATGCTCCCATAATTTCAGGATGGAGTCTTATAACATGTACTTTCTTTGTAAATGGAGGCCTAATAGCCCTAATTGCCTAGGTAAAAATTTGAACAAAAGCCTACTTGTTTGTACCATCAAACCTTGTTGTTTCAAAATGTTTTATAAGTCCAAAAGGGGTATCCAAAACAATAATTTTTTCCCTAGGTTGATTGGAGATATTTCATTTTAAGTCTATTTTTCATCAAAAAGGGATACTAGCCTTTTTGAGTGGCTTAACAAAGCAATTATATGCTAGAAGTTGCATAGTTGGTTTTTAATCATTGGATCATTCTATCTATGGACTAAATAGACCATTTCCATGAATATGAGTCTCCCCTTATCATTTTTTTAAGTTTAGGTTTGTTTTACCAAATTGGTTTAAATTTTGCATTTTTAGCAACTTGTGATAAGTTGTCTTGTTCATAGGGTTCCCTTGTGATTAGGGTATTCCTTCTAAGGATGTGTTTTTTTGATAACCTAATATCATCCTTTAAGAACTTGTGATTGGTTGTTTCACTTTTTGATCATCATACGAAGACATTTGGTTGAAGGACTTTAGTGAAAAGGGTTTTTGGACTAGTTGATCAATCCCACTAGGCTCCATTCTATCAATCTCTCTATACAAATACATACATACATACATATAGAAATATAGAAATATATACATACATACATACAGAAATATAGAAATATATACATACATATATATATAAATACAGATAGAAATATATACATACATACATATATACATACATATATACATACATACATATATATACAGATATACATATATACATATATACATACATGAAAACAAAAATGCACTTCCTAAGAGTTTACAATTGTTCAACAAAATTAATGTTTTACAAGAAAATGCATATGAAGAACTATTAGCTCAGAAGCAAGAACATGGTGTTGAAATAGTACCAAAAGTGCTTAACATGAGAGGTCTACAAGTGAGGGTACTGACCAATCTTAAAAACTTGAATGTGGAAATGAAAGCTATTGATGATCAAACACCTATGCCAAAGTTACAACACACTGTGAAGTTGATTTTAGATAAGCTAGAGGAAGATATTCATAAGTTTGATAATCAAAATTTAATGCATGAGAGAAAAGGAGAAGGAGTGGCTTTAGAAAGAGACTGCATGACAAAAACAACAACTAGACAACATAGATGATATTATGGGAGCTATTGGATAGAATCCAAGAAAGTGTTGTGGTAGACACTATGACATTGGAATCACTTGCAAGCACCTTTGGAAATTTACATTCCAAATATCAAATGCTTGTAAGAGTGTTTCAAGTATTGGGACAATCTACTTGTGTTGACCCCAACTATCGAATGCTTATAAGAGTGTTTCAAGGTTGGGAACCACTTCAACATAATTTGCATGGTTTCGAGCTAATGTGATTATGGTAGAGGCTTCTACAAAGGAACGAGCCTTGTGATTATGACATTTACATAGAATCAGAACTTGCTTCTTTAGCTCCTTACACTAAACTCTTTACTAAAGTTATTCTTCAATTCCTTGCATATGCAGTTCTATCACCTTGGAAAATTGTATTTGATCCTGCTAGCTAGGAATAGCTGATTTTTCATTTATTGTACCTAATATGATGATAATTCTAAATGAATTTGTAATCAACCCAACTAATCAAAAACTAGACCTTCTAAAGGAATTTGTAATCAAACCAACTAATCAACAACTAGATCCATTTGACTGGTTCTAACTAGTTCCTTTCTAAAAATATATGCTATGATATGTTTTTTTTTTTAATTTCTTGCAAACTCTGCCCTTTTTTTTTGGTCTTCATTATTTTTGTGGAGGATCTTGAGGTAATTCACTTAAGACAAGTTGAGTGAGTTTTATGTTTTATTATTTAGATATTGGAATATGTATGTAGTTAGATCATTTCTTTTCTTGTGTAGATAAAATGTAATATGACCTTAAAAATAATCTCTAAAAATACATGTTAAAAAGGAGATATAAAGAGATACCTATTTAGAAGGAAAAAAAACCACAATTTACATACACTTGAAGAAAATTAAAAACCTAGGGCATGGCAAAAAAATCATAGAGCAAGGGTACAACATGACCACAAAATTGTAAAGCAAGGGTACAACATGGCAACAAAATCACAGGGCAAGGGTGTGACATTGAAATCGCAGAGCAAGGGCACAACAACGAAACATAGAGATCAGAAGAGAATGGAAACCAAATCACAGAGCAAGGTCACAACAATGAAATGAAGAGATATATCACATAAAAGAAATTCACCAAACACATATGCATAATCACATTCCCTTCTAGAATCCATAACCCAGTTAAATATATGTATATATCAACAATAGTTAATCAAAAACTAGACCCATTTAAGTGGTTATGGCTTGTTTCTTTATGGTTTTGTAAAATCTCTTGTGAACTCTACCCATTTTCAATATTTTTTGTGCAGGATCTTCAAGTAAGTCACTTAGCACAGGTTGAGTGAGCTTTACTATTTTATTATTTGGATTTTGGAATATTTATGCACAACTGGATCATATTTATAATAAGCACCTTGAAAAATATCTCTTTGAATATATAAAGAGATACGTGTTTAGAAGGAAATATAAAGACATACATGCTTACAATAAAGCTAGGGTATGTAGATCTCAAGAGCATGACATGAAAGTGAAATCACAAGAGCAAGAACATGACATGGTAATGAAATTGTAGAGCAAGGGCACAAGACAAAAATAAAATCATAGAGCAAGGGAACAATAATGAAATGTAAATATCATGAGGGCATAACAACCAAATGCACCGATCATAATGGCCACAAAAATGTTCATAGCTCTCCACATCTTTTGTGCATAACTTTCTCCAAAATAAAAACAAATGGATAATGATTTTTGTGTTTCTTTTTTTTGTTATGCACCTGAGGGCATCACAATTATGATGTTGACATCAATATTGTGATGGAATCAAGGAAAATTACAAAGAAAAAAACAAGAAAATCATAATAAATTATACTATCATCATAAATTGTTGTCACAGTTTGACTCCAAATACTGTAGTGAGTATACTTACCTCATCCTAAATATTGAATCTCCAATCAGTAATGTGTTGAGTCACCTTATGCTTAGAAATTTGTCCATATCCAGACCAATTTATTATTTTGTAAAACTCCTCGATGTAATTATTCATAGTCATATCCTTCTATTTTAGATTCTAGAATATCTTTAAAAACTCAAGTTTATAATCAAAAGGAATGAACCTAAACTTCAATTTAGTCACCATTAATCTCTACCTAGTGATCTTCATTACACCTTCCTCTTCTCTATCTCATTGAAATTCCTTCCACCATAAGGAAGCATATCCTTTCAACTTTTATGCCAACCACACTCTAAGAAGATCTACAATATTGTATAACTTTAAATAGTCTTCCAATTCACCAATATAATCAATCAAGTCTTTAGGATGCAAATTACTTAATAAATTGAATGCATCCATCTTGTCCTTTAGCTTCAACTAAGATCTAGATCTCTCTAATCGACCAACCCTATCATCCATAGGTCTATCCATGCGATCAATTTTGTCTGGACCACTATATCCAAAAAATTTAAAGTCTTGATGTGCTTCATCATATCCATCTTTAGTGTCCACATTCCTTGTCACACCTATAATAAATCTCATGATCTCACTTGTAATCAACTCTGTCTCAGATTCAAAATTTGATCAAACCTTCTTTGAGATCTTGGTCTCCACAACATCATAGAGGTCATCAATTTCCCTAGCTCTTCTCTGTTACTACCAAATATAAAGAAATTAATAGTTTTACAAGATCCTTTAAGATCCAACCCAAAAACCCTTAAGATCATACCAAAAACCTAGCTAGTGCAGATCTATATCACAACAATACTGTGGCAGAAACTTCAAGTCAGATCTATACTTCGGCTACTAGGCCACCAAGTAATCTCCTTCTTTCCCAAGCCACAACTACTAGCTATATTACAATTCACTCCTCTTAGCTACTCTAGGCTAAATAAACTATGATTCAAGACTCCATAAGACCCTCTACTTATGCCTAACTATGCCACATGTTTCTATTGCAAGTTATAAATTAAATAATCCCTTATGTTAAATACATATTTGAGCCATTAGTTAGCTTGCAACATTATTTAATACAAAATGCCTTAGTATACTTACAACACCCATTAAATGAACCTAGGATAAATATACAAGGCACAAATAAGTCCAAGCATATATCCAAATCAATCTATGTCATGATCACAAACATTAAATTCACTAAGTCAAATGATCCAATCCACAAGAACTCCATTTAGTAAACCACACTTTTGAGCATCAAAAAAAGCCACAAGCATCACAAAGAAATAGTATATGCCAAGAAAGAAATAGATGTTGAGAAACTTAGTAGAGCTAGAGTAATGAAATATAAGCTAAGCACCATAGTGTTTTCTGAACTCCCTTAGTTGACTAAGCACCTTGAGTGACCAAGATCCTTCAATGATTATCCTTGTTAGTAACCAATCCCTTTGGTTAATACTCCATTCAAAACTAGCCAATAATGACTAATTATCAAGCCTTATTCAATTGATTCCTCCATCTCCAATGTCAAAACAACTCCAACATGCAAGATTGCCAACCACCCTAGGATGCTCTTGCATCATATGTAAAACTTGAAGATTTTGACAAACAAAATGAGGATAAGGAAATTGAAAATGAATATTATTTAAAATATGTACATGATTACATCAAGAAACTCTAAGATAAGATTAACATTTCAAGGATAAAGAGGAAAGAGCTTGTTGAGTAGATCAAAGAACCCAAATAACATGACAAATAATATTTGACTAAAAAACATGAGAAGAAGAATTAGTCACTAAATCATGAAGGTGAGATCACATCACTTCAAATGGCCAAAGATATTGAAGATTTAAAGCCATGAAGAGAGAAATGTGGGAAAATCTCAAAAGAAATGTATATGAATCGAAAGAATTAAAAAATCACATTGGAAAGGTGATCAAACTTAAAACCTCAAAGAATTAATATCAAGAATTTGATAAGTACACTAATACTAATGCAATAAAATCCTGAAGCTGACGTGAGATGAATTGGTTATTATGATGGTGAATGTTCTAAACAAAAAGAATATTAAAAGTATATTCAATATCATATTTGAACAAACACTCAAAATAAAGAATCTAGAGAGAAGATTAGTTGATTAAAGGGGCTTTTAATATTCAGTGTTTTGATTTTTGGTTTAATGAAAATAGATAATACAAATGCAATGCAAGAACTAATCAAAGAAAAAGTAGTAGAGAAAATGAAAGCGATAATGTTGATGCAAGAGAGCCTATTGGAGACAAGAATGGTGTATCTACTAGTGTTATATGTTACATGAACCAAAACTTTGGACACTCTGCTAGACATTGTAGGCTAAAAGTGAATCATAATGGACAAAACTATGGAAATTTCATAACTACATGCTATAAGTGTAATATTAAAAATATGTATTATTAGGTAATATCACATGATATGAGAAGGAATCGTAATGTTAATCACACTAGCTATGAGAACATTAAAAAATATGCTGGAAAGAAACAATGAAAATAATAAGGTATTAAAAGAAAAGGAAACAAATATTACAGTAATAAAGGGAGAATTAATGTCTAGCATTGAACCCTCCTCATCCACCTAATTTCTTACCATGTCCTTGGGTGTAAATTATTATTTTTTAAATGAGACCCTAAATTTATAGAGTAATACTCTACAAGTTTAGATTAACGAGTATTAGAATTGAGAGATTCAATATACCTATCCACATATGTTTATATTGTTATATGTATGGTCACCATGAGTTGTAGCATGTTCTTCTTTCATATGTTTTAAAAAATATTTCTACCTTACATATTATTGATAGATTTATTGTTCACCATTTGAATTGTTAGAGCTAGGAGAAGGAGTTTAGAAGGTGAATTGATTGTTTGAGGAAATATTCAAGAAATTATTTAAGGTGTTTCAAATAATTTCCCACATATGTTAATAGAAATCAATCATAAAATTCCTTTATAATACCCCCACTAGAAACACAACCATTTCTAGAAGCACCATAAAAATTGAGTTTCACCTTTGGGTATAATGTGGTTTTCATTTAGTATCCCTCCTCTTAATATATTTAGAATTATCAAATTTATAGATAGAATTGGGGAGATTCCACCACATAGATAACTTTTGTTCATTTATAAGTGAGATCTTGAGGCATCTTCCATTTACTATTTTCCAAATTTTCCTTTAGTAGTCTAATAATTATCTTGCACACTATCTCCTCTATTTTCTGTGTTTCCCTGAAGATCTCTTTGTTCCTCACTTTCCAAATTCCGCGAAAAACATAGAGGGAGGGATAATTTTCCACATGAGTCTTATCAAAGGATGCAAGAAGGGATACTCCAAATTCATAATAGTAAGCTATAAGTTCACTGGAAACACATAGTGTAGACCTAAAAGTTCTCTAGAATTTTTTTCTAGACATTCAGAGTAAAGAGGCAGTGAATGAAAATGTGTCAGATACTTTATTCTTCAACTTTTCATGAGTAACATCTATTAGGGATTTTAAACACTCTTTTCTAAGATTATCATGGTAAGGATTTTTCCATGGAGTGTAGTGTACCAAAATAAAATGACTTTATGGACCAATTGACTATTCAAAACCTTCCCCCAGGATAGGGTAGTAATATCCTTGTGAAACAACATATGGTATGAAAATTTGATAGAGAAGGACCCATTACATGTTCTATCCAAAAAATATAATCATTCTTTGAGAAGAGAGAAATCTAATAAGCCTTCAACCTTTCCTTAAGCTCACCGAATAAGGTTCTTAAATTTTTAGGATTCACCTCTAGAATATTTTTCCACTTCCTCTGTCTTGGAAGATAGTCGCTAAGCTTTTCAACAAAGTTTAGTTTTAAAATTCCTTCTACCTGAGATAATTTATGATGTATAATGGATTTACCTACTAACCAATTTCCCTCCTAGAATCTCACCTAATTCCTATTGGCATGAATGATGATGGTATTCCTTTGGAGGAGTATCCTAAGAATTGCTAGGTAACTTTGAAAGATTCTTAGCATGACTGGCATAGTGCCTTTATGACTATGTTTATAATTGATGTCAATGGGGGAGAAGTATACATGAAAAACATACTCTAATGGTAGAGAGTATGTGTACATGAAAGATATTTCTATGTATGAGGGAGAAGTATTATTGATGGGGAGAAACATTGAATAGGGGAGAATTTATCAACAATTAATTTCCATCGATGTAAGATTGAGAAGTTGTTCCTAATAATTAGAGTGTGAACAACTGATGCTGATCCTTAGAAAGAGATTTACATAGAATAGTGTTCCATAGGATTTTGGATTTCATTGATGAAGAGGATTTAAAAAGAAGAGAAAAATAACAACATCAACATAGCTTGATTTGGTATTCTTGGAACCTAGATTTTTTTCATCTATATTTCCATCCATGCCAAAGAATTATATTTTTAGCATTAATGTCAATGGAATTCCTTTGGAGGAGTACCCTAAGGATTTCTAGAACACTTGGAGAGATTGTTAGCATGATTGACATGTTGTATTCATGATTATGTTTATCATTGATGTCAACATAGTATTATTTCTATAAATATTCGTAAAGTAGAGGAAAAAAGATGAGGTCATACGAATTGAGTATTGATGATAAGGTCAAAAGGAATTAAGGACATGTTCTACACTATGTTCTAATAAAATTTTCATGTGTGCATATCGAGAGTCAAAGACATGCAGAAAATGTGCTTTATTTGCAAAGGACATTTCATAGACAAAGTACCTGAGAAGCAATTTTTGATGTTTGGATTGTATCTCCTAATAGAGATAGAATCATTATACATGTAGTTAGATAGTAATCTAGTATCATCCTTCAAAGAATGCACAAGGTATGAGGTCACACATGTGAGAAGTTGTAAAGACCATGAGCCAAAAGAAATTTGTAATTGTGAAAATGTGTAAAGTTTTATAATATCTTAATGTTGTCCTATTATAATTAATTGGGAAAGCCTCAAGGCTGACTCGAGGAATTATTCTAAGGATTTTGCATTAATGAAAGTTATTTTTCTTGTGATGATATTTGTAATTAATGTATGAATTTTTAATGGTGCAAGTGAGATGCGAAGTATTTGGTAAATGCAAGTAAGAAATTGAAGGGATTATTCGATGAGAAGTTGGTGATATAAGAAAAAGAATAGAAGATGAAAAGTCTAATAAAATTATAGAGGAGTTAAATATTTCTATTATTCTACAAGGAATTATATGGAGACCAATTGGACAGTGAGTTTGGTGGGTTTGCCCCTAAAGCTGTTTGGACAATGGGTGCATCTACCTTTTACAACTCCTAATAAGGTTGGAATCTCCTACCAGGGATTCAAAGTCTCCCCCCTTACCTCTTACAATCTTAGAGTTTTTCATCACATTATTCCAAAATTTGGATCCCTATGGCCTATACTTTTCCATAAATAAATACATGTAAGGGACATTCTTAAGGTACTTAGCCTTTATTATGTTACACTAGCTGACTCGATTCTCAACAACCCTCCAACCTATTTTGGCAAAAAAGCATTGTATTCAAGTTCATTAACCTTATGATACCCAACCACCCACCCACCCCCACCCTCGCTACCCACATAGGATAATCTTGAGGAGGATCTCCCCAAAACTTTAGCTACAATATAAATAGATATGGAAAAATTGGATCACCTTACCCAAGGCCCCTAAAATAACTAAATGACACCAAGAGGTCACATCATTAATAATAAATAAATTGATAGTTTTCACCATTTTTTTAATAAACCCCACAAATTTACTATTGAAGCCAATCATCTTGAGAACTTCATTAACAAATTCCCAATCAACCTTATCACGAGTTTGTAAATATCAAGTTTAAGTATCATGCCATGAATATTGATCTTGTCCATTGAATGGATCATGTCATGCATAGTAACGACACCCACAATATGTTTACTTGGGGAAAATTCCCTGCATAGATACCTATAAATTGTGTTGCATAAGTAGATGGGATAAAAATCAGTAAGATTTTTAGAATCTTGATCCTTTGGGATCAAGACAATAAAAGTGTTGCTAAGCCTCCTTAACAATTTACTCATTCCTAAGAAATCTCTACTAGCCCTAGTCAGATGTTTTTTGATCATCTCCCATTTTTTTTTTTTGAAGATTAGCTCATTATCGTCCTCTTTTAGCACATTGGGTAATTTTTGGATAGGCTTATTTTGTTTTTATCAAATCAAAATTCTTGTTCACACAAGCATAAGTTTGTGGAGAATAAGTAACAACCCATCTCCCAATATCCTCTTGATCAATAAAAATATAACTGCTATATCCTACAAGGAAGTAATCATGTTTCTCATTTTATGCTTTGAGGTTGACCTATGAAGGAAGGTTGTATTTCCATCTCCCTCTATAAGCCATTGTATCATTGACCTTTTCTTCCAATGTTAATTTATGTATAATCAATGAAGAGTTTAAAATGGTAAACATTAAGAAATAATTTAGTTGCACATACTAGGCTAATTTATATCAATATATATATATATAAATGTTGTTAGTCAAATGAATTTTTTAAAATCTCATACATTGTAATAACTAAGATATCATTATGTTAAAACAGGCCACGAACAACATAAAAACCAAAGTAATAAATGTTGTAATGTAGAAAGTAGCGCAAGACAAAGATATATAACTGATAATATATTAATCTAGCTTCCTTATATATATCAAACCTTCAAATGTCTTCTAATAATGAACAACTCATATGTGCATAGCACATATTTATATATGTAGTACCAAAATCTAAAAACTCCTTTTCTAGAGTATTCTATATCCTAGAATGTTCTACATCTATTCTGGACTGTACAATGGAAGGTTCTAGGAAGCCTATTCTCTGAGTTCTTCTAGACAATCTTAACCCTTAACACATTAGAGTAATCCCAGTTGATTTGAAATAGTGTGAATCTACACTTAAAGAGAACCTACATCTATCATCGTTATTGGTCATAGGTTACATATGACATATAGGAGTCATTGGTATCAAGGGAGTTACAAAAGATATAGTTGGAATAATGCATAAAAGGCAAAATAGTAGTGATAAGAATCAAGTGTTTACCTACCCAAAAATTCATCAAATGTGAGCTATAGTTGTAAAACATACCTCTGGACACACCTGCCTTTTTTTCAATCTATAGAAACTCATTTAGTATGTGACGAGGCTATATAATCTATCTTTCCACCTAATAGAAGCACATCAAGCACTTCCTTCCCTTTCACTGAGATTCTTGTTGTGGGCTTTTCATACCATCGCCCCATTGCAAATGGGGGGCCCCCTTTTGTCTCTTAGTCTTGTCCTTTTGGCTTTAGTTCTTGGTAGTATTGGGCTTGATCTTCTAAAGTCCCCTCTTTCAAATGAGAATTGGTAAAATTGGCCAGATCTGGAAAGTGTTATGCATGTGGCTCTGAGAATGGAAATTGTTTGTTTATTTGAGAATTCATTGTCTTGACTTAATGTTTTTAGAAAGTCTATTTTTAGTAAGTCTATTTTTAGTAAATTTGATTACCTCTCAGATTGGCCTTATTTTGATTTTGGGACAACTTACTATTTTTAGAATGTCTATTTTTGGCAGGTCTATTTCTGCAACAAGTGAGCTATGGTTGATAAAGAGCCAAAAGGGTACATGTGTCTATATCCAAAAGAATGAACAAGCATGGCAGTCAATCAATAAAAAAATGGTTAATTCTAGAATCACCCATGAAATATCCAAAAGTAGAAAGGCATGAAAATAACACGAAAAATGGTTGTTGCAGAATTCTTCCATCATGGACAAAATCCACGATCTCTCAAAAAATCCCACCTTGGAAAAAAATGGTTGTCATGGAATTCTTCCATCATGGACAAAATCCAAGATCACTCAAAAATCCTGCCTTGGAGAAAAATAGTTGTTGTGGAATTCTTCCATCATGGACAAAATCCACAATCTCTCAAAATATCCTGCAATGGAGAAAAATGTTTGTGGAATTCTTCCATCATGGACAAAATCCAAGATCATTCAAAAATCCTACCTTGGAGGAAAATAGTTGTTGTGGAATTCTTGTAGCATGGACAAAATCCAAGATCACTCAAAAATCCTACCTTGGAGAAAAATGGTTATTGCAAAATTCTTCCATCATGGACAAAATCCACGATCTCTCAAAATATCCTGCCATGGAGAAAAATGGTTGCTGTGAAATTCTTCCATCATGGACAAAATCCATGACCACTCAAAGTTTCCACGAGAAAGAGAATTAGAAATCATGGAAGCAAAAATGGCTAAGTTTGGAGATTTGTCCTTCATAGAAGCAAAAATGGCAAAGTGTTAGAAATTCCTCCTTCATGGAAGAAAAATGCTAGTGTTGGAAATTTCTCCTTCATGGAAGAATAAATGGCTAAGTGTTGAAAAATTTCTCCTTCATCGAAAAATGAAAAAGGATTAAGTGCTAGAAAATTCTCCTCCAGATCTTGAATTTCACCCTCTTCAAGTGTGTACCCAAGATTAGAAAAATGATTGATGATGATTAAAAAAGGGGGAATTCTTCAAAATGTAAGAAAAGGCATCACAATGAATTTAAAGCATTTGAAGAAAAAGGAGGAGCAAGCTCTAGTTCTACAAATTCAAGAAAGATGCTCAAATCCAAAATTCTAGTACCAAGATCAAAGTACTAAGTGATCCGGTCCTCGACATTCAACGTTCAAAGATCAAAGTTCAAATCCAAAAATCCAAGAACATGGCGAACAAAGTTCAATAAGAAGAAATTATAGAGTAACATAATCATTAGCAAGGGATTCTGATCCATTTTAGGAAGATAAATTTCCAAGCAAGTACATAGAAGATGAGAATGTTCAAAGAGAGATTTTTAGAAAAGTTAGTCTAAGTTGGATCTTAGTTAAAATGACGCAATTGGAAAAGACTCGATCTTACATGGCTTCCATTATCATTTCGTGGTATCCAATTATCTTTGATGAAGAACAGAAGTCTCCAAATCAAACTTCTATGCATTCAGAGAATGGAATCAAGAATAATTTATTCAAGGAAGACTAAGCATTTATCGAGTAATGGACATGCATGGTGGATATTTATTACACCCCACTGCTTCCTAAATGAGCATGCATAGTGGGCATTTATTACCCACAACAGTAGTGGATTCCTTGTTGCATTAATATAGATTCCTTTCCTTTGCCCTTACCCTAATTAGGGCTGATGTGGCAAGATCTTTGCCATCACTTATTGTGATCATTCGGGCAATTTGTTGTAATCGAAGACCTATATAAAGACCTCATTTCTCATTTGTAAGGAGGGATTTTTTAAGAGATTGTTGCTATGAGCTGCTGAGATAATAAAGTTTTCATTGGAGTTTGGTGAATACTTGACGTGTCTCAGTGCTTGCTTGTTCTCCTAAATTTTTTCAATTAGATTATGTTTAGCATAATCAATGTGTGGTGATTACAATGAATAATATGATGGTGTATTGATGAGTTCCTTTAGTTCATACTTTTGACGTTCTAGTGATTCTAACTCGTTGTGTAAAGTTAGCCTAAACCCCTTTCATGCATATGCTCAACTTCTATCATTCGTATACATTGTTCTTTATGATGGTGTATGCAGTGATATGAAAATATTTGGCATAACCCTTGAAGATTGCACCAATTCACACATAGTTGTAGTATAACTTGGCGAAGTGGAATTCGGTAAATTGAGAAATTTGTCCACTAGAATACTGTTTGTTGTTATCACTACCCTTAGGATTAGAATAGAGTTCCTGAACCCTATCTTATTGAATTTCTGCATATTTTGTGAAAACTCCAAAAAAAACACTTCATTGCAAAACCTTAGGATAGCTCCCACATGCAGTATGGCTTGAAATGAATCTAAATAAACACGTAAGGCCCCTTGTGATCATCAGCAAATCACATAAATAACTGATCTTATCCATAGTCAAGACCTGACATTAAAAGAACCTTGAAGTCATTGTATGATCTTCTAGCAATCTTAGCATACACAAGACTTTATTCAAGAGAGGATAAGATATTTCGATATTTTGTTCTACTGTTTGGTGAGTCATAAAATACACATCAACAATCCTTTTATCTTTAAATAATATACAATTGCAGACTTCTTTCTGTATGTAAAGAAAGGCATTAATTGTATGCTATAGCTTTAGATGATGCCTTTCCACGTACTTAGCATTTCAATGTGTTTTTCTTCAACAAATAATTAACTTCCTCAAGCTTCTGTTTCGCACATGCTGATTCACTAAACGGTTACCAGAAGTATAGAAAGACAATGTAAAACTTAATCTATTGCGAAACCAACTAGGATGGAATAGCCGATAAATATCTAAGGATATGAAAATCCATTTTCTCAAAAAGGGGAGAAAAAAGTAATGTTTTCAGGGGTTGGCAAAGGCAAAGCCACCGTCTTAGAAAAGATGTGCGTGTTAAACTTTTTGTACTCGGTAGCTTAGAATACATGTAACGTAAGGAGAAAGGAAAGGCTATCTTCACTGAGATAAAGGGGATTGGGACGGAAATAATGTATTCTCAATCCTTATTCGATCGACCAATTTGAGATAAAGGGGATATAGAAGTTCTGTAAGTAAAGCAGCCAAATGAAAAACATTAGGTTGAATAGAACCCCAAATGAACTGTCAGTTCTCTCTGTTGGCAAGGCTTATTGCAGGTACTTTGTTTATACTATTGAAGGGTGCTTTGCAGATCAATGGCGTTGAAGACTCCAAAGTGTCTGCCAACCAGAGATTTAAGAGAGCTTCGGGTCATAGCCCAGCCTTTATTGTTGGCGAGACAATCGGTAAGATGAAAAACCCAAATCAATTTTAATTTTCTTTAATCATATCTTTATTATCAATGATTTTGTCATTTAGTTATTTATAATATTGATTCTCTGTCTCTGTTTTTTTCTGTCATTAGACTGTGAAAGAGTGTTACGAGATAGGCAAATGTAAAGTGTTATAAATAATAAATTAGCCTTTCATAATCTTTAAGTTTCTTAATTCAATCATGTGCTTTATTAACATTGGATCACATACCATGAATCATAGAATAGGATCAAAAACTATCCAAAGAGAAAATGATTATCAATTGATATATTGTAGAAAAATAATGAATTCGATAGGTTTTGTGAAAGAAATCAGGACATGTAAGCATGCAAACTATTAGAATGGTAGATTAAGTTTACATATGCAGGAATTCTAATTATGACATTTCTATTAAGATTGAATTGTATAATTTTGGAGTCAATTATATGTTAGCAGTGGGGAGAGCTCAAAGTGATAAATCTAAATTATCAGAATGTATTTCCTCAAAAATGTTGAGAAATGCAAAAATATAAATCAATCGAATAATAGATCAGGACTTGCTAAAGAGTTCTACAAGCCTTAGAACTGTAAATTGCTAAAATGGTACATCAGATTTTATTAATGAATGAAAAAAATGGAAATAGAAATGTAAATTACTAGAATGGTAGATCAGATTTTGCAAATAAATAGAAAAATAAAAAAATGGTTTAATGTAAATTTCTAGAATTTTATATTAGGACTTACTGATCACAATAAAGAACTTTTAACTCTAAAATTGATAGTGAAGGGTTGGGTGTTTAAGAGTTTCCTAAAATAAGAATGGTTGCAGGATCTATGATTCCCATTGAAAGTTTAAGAGGAGTAAGTGGTGGTGGTGGTGGTAGAGGCGGCACAAGAGGTGGTGGAGTTGGTAGTGTAAACGGGCGGGGATTTGCTTCTCCAACACGAAATCGACCTCGCTTAACATCTACTACAGACAACTCAGCCCAAAAATTTCAGTTTATGAATTTGGAACTGTTAATGTTTTTTTTGTTCTTCTCACTCTTCTTTAACATTATGTAGGTTTTGGGCTGCTGAATTATACATGTGTTATAGAAATATTTTCTTCCAAACTGATTTCACATGTTGCACACCGTTTAAATATCATATCAAAGTTTTGTGAAATTGTCAAAGTTCACTTATTTTTCAAAAGTTAAATTCTTTCTTAATGTTCAAGAATGATAGGTATATTATAGATTTATATAAAACAGATAAAATATCTTTATTGTTGAGAAAAGAACTAGACGTGAAGAATGCCATTTTTCTAATTTGTTTGATAAGAAGGAGAGTTTAAACATGTATGCTTTAATTCGTTCCAGACGTTCCTGTCACATCTTTTTAGATTACACCAAACATTGTGGACCACTTGGAATATTGTATATAAAATAAATGGTATCAAATTCAACTCTGAGTTGAATATAAAGGTCGGCAAAATTTCAACCTAATACGCTCCTTCACATTACTATAATTAGCTTTTATTACGACTGAATATACATTGTCAAAATGATAATGAATCAAAAAACTTTGTTAAATGGCATTCCACCTTTGAGGAAATTGAAATAGTTATCGATTAAGTTCCAACTGTAGACACCTAAATTTGATTACACTATTTTAGTAATCCTATTTAGTTATCTAAAAAGGCATTATTAATTAAATTCTTATTTAATTAACCCTTTGCCATCCCTAGTTGATTAATTTAATTAATCATCTATAGTCCTAATTGATAAATCAAATAATCTATTATTTATCAATTAAATCCTATTCTTCTATCTAATTCCAAAAATCCCCATTTATTAAATAAATTTATTTGATAAATGAAATCCTCAAATTCAAAAACCCCTAACCTATCTCTAATCCTCCATTTAACCTAATCCACCCCATCCACCCATACTAACCAAGCTTAGCCACTAACTCACCCACCCTCATTAATGCCATCCACTTGCACATCTCTAACATCTCTAATCTAATCCTAAACCCAAGCCTAATCCACCCCCTAATGTTGTCACATTCCCTAAACAAGTTTAAGACTTTCCTAATCCAAACCAAAGTCTCCCCTAAAAAAACCCAACCACTAAGTCACGAGTGCTCTTACAAAACATAAAGACTCTTACAAGCCCACTCATGACTCTTACACCCATCTTCCACACTTTTTTCTCTTCCACACTCATTCCTCTTACATCCCTCTTACATACTCAACCCCACTCATCATGACTTTAACCAACCCTTTACCCTACCCTCTCACACTCATCCTCCTTGTGACAAGTGTCACCTTCTCATTGGTGCTAAACAAGCACAATCCATGTGCTCTCCTTTGAGTGCATCCTAGCCCTCCTTAAGCCTTCATCCATCCTTACATCTAAGCCCTCCATCCCTCTACCCCTTAGCCTATAAATTGAATCCCATCCCAAGCCATTTCATCAACAATCTTTGAGCTAAAGTTACCATGCTATTTTGAGAACCAAAGCCATCAACCATACCCTTATAATGCCAAATTGAGAGCTCACAAAGCTACCAATTTGCCATTACCCATCTCCATTGAAGCAGCTTTTGAGCATCTTGAGCATACATCCACAGCAAAAGGACACATCTACAGAATCAAGAAAGCATGGAGTGCTTTTTCTTGTGAGGTTTGCACTTCTTGTTTTCTTCCTTTGTCTAAGCATATATGTGAATTTAGTTTTTGGTTTGTGAATGTTTACTTTATTTGTAAATGTTCTTTGCATACTAATTCTTGTTCTACACCAACTGTATTGCTGAGTAGTTAGCTTGTTGGTAATAAAGTGTCATATCATGGCTTGTACTTGAGTAAGTGATAATAGAATATAGATAATAAAAATTGATAAAGAATCATTTAAATGAAGTTTATAGTAAAGATGTTTATAAATAGAATAAATTAAATTTAAACTACATATTAGATATTAAAGTGGGACATTTTTATAATCTACATTAGAAGATATAATTAAATGACATCTACCTAATGTCAACACTTTGTTTATTAGTTAAAAATCCATGCCATAATTATAGCTCATCAATTCAATTCATGTCTATTGGTTTATTAAACTATCCCAATAAGTCTTATCCACATTAATAGGGATTCAGATTTTTATTTTATTATACAACATTTTGTGCAAATAAATGCCTACCTGAGTAATTAATTATTATTAATATTTAGAACTTAGGAGTTTTAATTCCTAGTTTAAGATAATTATGGTTTTGGGACTGGCTTTAAATTAAATCAAAAAATTAATGGTTCCAAAATATATAATTTAAAAAAAAATTCATTAAAAGAGTAATTCCTTAATTTAATATTGTATTTTATTGAATATTTTTAATATTAAAATAGAATTAATATATTGTTTTTAAATTTTTTTAAAATTTAATTAAATATACAAATATTTATGCAAAAAAAAACTTTTATAATTAATACTTTACTTAATCTCATAAAACAACTTATATGGTATAATCATTATCTATGTAATGAAAAATAAAGATTCATAATTATAATTTTATAATCTAATTTAGCTCTACATATGAAATTTCACTTCTTTAACCACTTGATTTCAACACAGTTAAATAGTTGAGATTGATTGTTGGAATAAATATTGTTATTAATGTTTGGATAATTAACATAAATAAATAATGTTTACATACGGGTAGTGTTTCTTAGAAATTTGTTTCAAAATATAAAAATACATACATGTAATTGGTTAGATCAAAAGTTTTAATCGATAATCAAGCACAAGTAATTGCAATATATAGCCTATAAAAAATACAATAATGCTATGAAATAAATTAAGCACTTTTTTTGTTATTAGAGTTTAAATGTAAATGTGTCAATTTATGTATATTTGAACATACTAAGCTAACTTATATCAATTGTGAAAAAATAGCAGTTGTTAGTCAAATAAAGGTTTTTAAATCTTATATATATTGTGTAGTGGGCTAGTACAAACAATTCAATATTTAGAATTAAGAAATAAATTTAGCAAAAGCTCTGAGAGGGACCTACCTCTAAAACATATTGCCAATGCTATCTCATCACTTAACATATAAATTGAAATAACTTAACATGCATTGCATCCATAGCTTAAAGTAAACAACGCATAGCATGATAAATTGGTTACCCATAAACCCTCAAATGATAAGGTAAAACTAGGGTGGGGATGATAGCAAAACATGTTCACTACTACAGTTGTAAAATGTGGTTAGTTATGGTGACAAAGCATTGATCATAAGCTATGATCTACCATGTGAGGGGTCTTCTCTATTAAAGGCTTACAAAGACTGTTAGGTCTCACCTTGCTAAAGGATTTTAATGCACAAATAAGTAAGCAATTGGTGAAAAGATTTAAAATAGCCTATTAGGACTACTCAGTTAAGAGATTTACTTTGTCTCACCTATTAGAATGATTCAACACCTGATCTTTGGTTAGCACCTTTTTGCTTCATATTAGATCTCCTCTTTACTAATTGTTTCATGATCCTTCTAATCGGATCTATCGTTTATAATCCTCCCACTACTTGTCTCTATTCCTCTAAACTGATTATGCTTTGCATAGCTCTATCATGACGATCATAGCCACCATGAATGCCCTCTACACTCTTAGCATGTGTATCCTCACACAATGAATAAACTTCTTAGGGATTCTCTTTCTTAAATATACATAGGTGGAAATGGATTAGGTTAGAATCAATGGATGTGGTTGATCCTTATTATAACCTTAACCTTCCCTTAATCTGATTGGTTTCATGTATTGCATACAGATTCATAATATGACTCCACACTTATCTCTTATAATTGTAAATTTGTGATTATGTTGGCCAAAAATAGTTTACATATGATTTTGCTCCATTAGAAACAACTATGCCAAAAATTGTTTAGTTGACATCCAAAGGCTCTAGTGCTCGAGCTTCTCTTTTCTCTGAATGTTATAACTCTGCTTTTGTAGAACTTGACACTAACTATTACTTGGCACTTGAATCACTCAGAATGTATAAACTGCTCAACACTTGAGTGACTCAGCACATACTAGTGCTCAACAGTAACTAGTAATATTACTCAACATGTAGTCTATGGAAACTTATGAACGACATGCTTTGATCACTTGATATGGACTATGATTTAGTATTAGAAAATGTGGGAGGGACTGGGTGGGCTAGAGATAGGCATATTTCCAATGTCTTGGTGAGGTTTCTTCCTCTTAGTGGGTTTAATGTCACTTTTGGTAGACTCTAAGCTAAAAGATTGTTTGGGGAGAGGGGACTTAAATTACTCTAATTGAAGGCATTTGTTGGTTCTTTGAGCACTATATTTTCTCTTTCTTGTGTCCATATTGGAATCAATGAGGCTAATTTTAACCTTAGGGTTGGGGGTTTTAGTAGTTTTTTTATGGCTCAGGCTAGGGCTAGGGTCTAGAGAAACTTGGCGAGTAATAGTAGCTAGTGGGCTGACCAGGAGCAATAGGTTTAGGGCAAGGTGATGAATATAACATTTATTAATGAAACTTTGGTCAATGAGATAAAAGAATTTTCTCTCCTCCTCCTTTCTCCTAGCCTTGAATATACTATCTTACATTGAATTTAGCAAAACGAATGGAAAGAAAATCTGATCCATATTTCTAAAATGGTTATGAATGGGGAAATGGTAGAAGTAAAGTACCTAAATTTGGTCCTTGCGGGTAATGTATCTCATAATAGCATAGCAGATAACATCCCATGGCTTAAGAAGATGTTCATTGGAAAACCCACCATATGTTTGAACTAGTTCCTCATTAAACTTGAAGAACTTCCACAGACTAGTTTCATCATTCACAAGTGCTTTCTTGTACTAGTTCTTGCCTCCCATGGGAGACCCACCAACCTTAGCTATAGATTCTTTAGTGATTTCAAAACTCGTCTTATTGATGGTCACTTTTCCATCATTCCATGAGTTGAAGTACTACATTGAGATGTTCTCCTCGTGTTTTATCATTCCTTCCATAAAAGGTAATAAGCCACCCTCTCGTAGATAAACAATCATCACTTCACTCTTGTGGATGCAGGCCTCAACTCCCACAAGTTCAATATGATCATTGTTGCCCATACCACCACCAAACTGAACCACAAAATCCTCTAAATTTTTGACATCACTTTGTTGCAGCTAAGGTAGTCTCTATAAGTTAAATAGAATATACCCAAGATGAAAATGTAAAGGTGGTTAAAAACCATCTTAAGGCTGCAAGGTTTCCCAAAGCCCAAAAACCTCTCTCCATGGCATGTGTTAATAGTCCCTTTCCTTCTATAATCACCTGATGCCAGCTATAGTTGGAGTGGGGTATGAATAAAGTGTCCTTATTATCTTTTTTTGTCATTTTTTTGTATCTAGGAAAATCTACAACCTTCATCCTTTTGTGGAAATAATTATAGCACATGGTAAGAAGATCATAAAAGTGTGTATATAGTATTACCAAATGAAATCTTTATGAAAAGAAGCCCACTTGCCTTTGTGCCCATACAGATACTAGAAGACATGTCACTTGGTGTGATGATTCATTTCACATTGTGAGAAGTACACTCATGTTCCATCACTACTTGAGTTGATGATGGAATTAGGCTTACATCCTCCCATTCGATTAGCCATGTGACACTATGGCCAAATTTAGCCAACTCATCTACCATGCCATTGCCTTTACAATAAAAGTCATCCAAATGGATTTATTGATACCCCTCCATCACCTTACAAATGTCTTCAATTATCAAATTGATCCCCTTGCTACTCCAACCTTCTCCTTTAATACCTTTAATAATTAACATTGAATCCCCCAAAATTACTAAACTATTAATTAGAAATTTTCTCATGATTCTCAATCCCCATAGAAGTGGCAAGGCTTCCATTTCATTATTTTAGCCTCCTCCATAGTTTCCAAAATAGGGAACCACCATTTTCCCCATAGAATTGTGTAAGACACCCCAACAATAGTGCTTCCCATCATCACTAACCCATCCAAATTAAGTTTAATCCATGTCTCAGATGGGAGGGGGTACCACACTATTCCCCTGCTAGCCAAAGCTTTGGAGTTGCCAAACTATGCCACCATTGAGCCCAATTCCTAAGCTAAAGCCTACTTCATATCAAGTCTACCCCAGGGATTTTTTTAAATTTTTTTTTGGGGGGGGGGGGGGTGGTGGGTTTCCACCCCCAAATCCCATGAAATTCATTTAGAAGCCTAATAACCTACTAAGCAACCACTAAACTAGCAACAACTTAATCCCTAAGTATTCTGTTATTTCGCTCCTTCTAGATTTTCCATGAAACATAAGGAGGAATAATTTTCCATAAATTATTTAGGTATGGGTGGAAAGACAAACCATTCCATTGAGAAAATTGTTGTAGTCCTTCATTACCACACTACTAGACCCCCCATAAGGTAAGTACTTTCCTCTACAACTTCAAGGCAAAAGAAAAGTGGATAAGAAGGTGTGGGATAGATTATGCATCCTAAATAATAAGACACAATAGTTAACTAACTGACTTCCTCTCTTTTGGAGATTATGCATAGTGATGATAGACCCATGTAAAGTCATCCACCATAATTTTTTTAATCTTTGGAAGGATCCACATGTGCCAGACCTTTCTCCAATATAATACAAATGTTACAAATAGTACTCAGATTATATTTCTAAATCATATGCATTTTTTTTATCGAATTAGATAGTCATGGATCTCATTTTGTGCCCATGAATTTTAGTTTTTTCCATTGAATACTTCAATATTGTTTGATATGTGACCCGCTAAAGTGATTTTTTTTGTAAAATTGTCTAACAAATGTTAATTTTATTACATATTTCTTGTTCTTGGGTATGTGTAGGATGATGGTCAACCAAAGTATGCCCTTAAGTGCCAATGAAAAATTAGCAAATCAGGGTTATGTCAATTTGATGTACAATTTTCAACTTGCTATCAACATTCTATAAAAAAATTAAGACAATAGGATCTCAAGGAAATTGAATTTAGTTTCTAAACTACTAGGTGTTATTTGGAAAAGAAATGATTGGTGGAAAAATTGAATGTTAATGCAATAGTAGAAAAAAATTTAGGACAAAAATAAGAAGTAGATGTATGTTTGACCACCTTAATCAAAATAAAATGATAATATTTTTTAATAAAATTCTAGATATAAGAAGTAAACTCATGCTCAGATGTGACACATATTTTTGGGTATTTTCATTCTAAATAAATAAATAATTTTAAATTTTCTACTATAGTATTTTTAGAATAAAAAAACTTTCATGTTTGACAACCTTAACTAATTCAAAACTGTACAAAATTTAACTTTTTTTTCTCCTTATAGTAGAATAAGCGTAGAATGTGATGCATCATTTCAATTTTTAAAATTTTGTGTCATTTGAAAGTTCTAGTAGTTTTTCAATCAGTGTGTCATTCAATAATTTATATGTAACTTCGTTAGAAAATAAGTATAATTACTTACTGAACTCATAATTTGACAAAGATTATATTTATGCAAACCTAAGAATATTTTAAAAAAATCCTTTTCATTTTATCAAATTTGGGTGAAAAAGAAGTCATTATGTACATGTTCAAAGTAAGAAATAGATAAGAAAAGGCCAAAAAACATTTTGGGGAAATTTTTAGGTAAAACTACAAAGTTGTGACACATTTCAAGCTGACTTATTAGAATGACTGATTTTGAGTATTACTATCCAAAAATTATTTTTTCTCAAAAAAATTTAATTTAGATAAATTCATTCTTGCTAAGTTATATATGGTCTCACACTTTTCCAAATGGAAATATCTATTAAATGCTTGTTTCATACTAGTTTGTATCGAATTACTAAAGAAATAAATTTATTTCAGAAAATTGACATTTCAATAACTCTTACTATTTTTTATGATATTTTTTAGTAAAATATAAACATCATTTTATAGAGCTCAAAGTTAATAGTACTCTCATATAGATTTTATAGTGTTTTAATTAGATATAGTATATTGTAATTAAAAAATTCTACAAACACATATTTTAACATTCGAAAAGAAGCGGATTTTGAGAAAGAAAAAAATACTAGATTATATCAAAAAAAAAAAAAAATTATATGACATTCTAAATGAGAGTCGTCTTTTAGAATGTATATTTCTTCTTTTTCTTAGAATAGATTAGTTTTGAAAACTATGGTGGGAGATGAAAAATATTGATTTTAGGTGAGTTGAAATTTGAATCACTATAAAAGAGAAAATAGAGGTCTAAACCCAATATTAATTTTTGATCGTTCTAGCTATATGTGCTATCTATAATATAATCTGAGTTCAAATGAAGATAATTTTATTTCCATATAGTTTTGTGGTGGGAACTAAACTCCTAATTTTCAACATTTTTAAGAAAACTGAAAATTATCTATAAAAAATAGGAAAATTTATCATTTCTTATTCCAAATAATTATTAAAAATTATAATACTAAACTTCAACCATTTCTATGGATTTAATTCGTTTACTTTACTTTCAAATTCTAAATAATAATACCAATTTCATGTCATTGAAGGTGAACAACTATACTTTTGTTAGCCTTTTCCTTTATAATAGGGTGACACAGGTTTGTGCTTTTACCCTTTTAAAGTTGATCATGTAGGGTTGGTATCCAAAAACGTAATAGGCCTTATAAAGATATTAATTTCATGGTTTGGTATTAGGATGGATGGGAAAAAAGTTCAAATAGATTTTGAAATGCTTTGAGGTATTTAAAAACTACATATTTTTTAGATTTCCACCTTTTGGGACACCATGATTTTGTACATACCGTGTTTTATGACTTTTTTTTCATGGGGAGGTTAAATTCATTGTTAAAATTATTATTTTTTAATTTAATTTTTTTCTTTAAACTATGTCTGAAATATATAAATTACAAACTTAATCAAGTAATACTGAAAATATTAATAACCCAAAGTGGAAAAAAAGTGGTCTCCAACTTTGTCCCTTCATCACCCTTTCTACACCTCTACATTTCTCTCTTGTGCATGATGCCCCTTCTTGTGGACCATGGTGGTTTCTCAACCTCTCTACTATTAACTTCACTCACTATTTTAGATCATTCACTAGGTACTATGATGCATAAATAAAAATTGGGAGCTATAGCTAGCATTGTCACTAATTATAGGTCCTCAAACACTTCCCATTATAACCTCATTGATATAACTTTTGTGGGTGTTCAATATCTAGCAGCCCCTCGAGTTAATAGTTTTAGTTCTACCGATAATGTTTCAAGAGAGAAATCTAATGCCACATCTATTTTGTCTAAATGTTCCAATGTATTGAAAGGTAGTGTCATTATCTCTTTGGTTGGAATGTTCCTTCCTTCTACACCCTATATTGAACAATTAAGGAAATGGGTGGCCTCTTATTGGGCCTTGAAAAGTGGTGTGAAAACTAATGCTTTAGTGAGTGGAATGTTCTAGTTCTCCTTTTATATTAAGGATGAACTAATTTATGTCTTAACCAATGGACCCAAGTCCTTGGGATCCAACACCAAGAACATTCTTAATCTAATGAAGTGGAAACCTAGGCTAGACTCAAATGTATATTTGGGAGTACAGTGGCTCCCATGTGGTAAGGCTCCAAAGTCTACCTCTTGAGATCTTCAATGTAGTGAGGTTTTTAATGGTATAGAAGAATTATTTGGTACTTTTATGTTAGTGTACAAGGTCACTCAAGTGAAATCTCACTCCTTGTTGGCTATAATTTATATCATTGTTATAGTCAATAAGATTCTCTGAATGTTTGTGACACTAGATTCAAAATTTGGGTCCTATGTTCAAGCCTTAGAACTTGAGAAAGAGGAATTTTTTGGTGTCCTTTGTAGGATATTAGACAATGTAGATATTTTGTGCCCCTTTGAATAGAAAACAAATTGGAAGTTCCTCCAAATGGGAATGCGCTACTAGTTCCTTCTACAAAACCCCCTATGTAACAAGAAACAAAACTTTGTAAATTGTAGGATTTTTTCACCCACTAGTTGGTTCGCCCTTCAAATGAGTGCCTAGCTTCTAAATAGTGATTCTTTGGTTCACTTATTACTCCATCCCAGTCGAAGATTCTTGATGAGGCAGTGTGTTCGACCCTTCCTTCTCCTTTAGTGTGGTGGAGAACTTGAGTCTTCTTGTGAGAAAGAAAATTCTTATGTAGGGATATTGTATTTTGGTGGTTTTATCAACTCCTACATCTCCTACTAACTTGGTAAATCTTTTCTTTGCATTTTAAAAGAAGATTCCAATGGGTTTGGATGTTTCTTCTTCCCCTAGGGACTCTCAGATTGTTGACTCTAAAAACAACCTTTTTGAGAAATTTGAGCAAATGGATGTTGTCAATATTTTTAAATTTTTTTTTAAAAATAGATATGGTAAAGGATAGTAGGGTGGAAAAGGAATTGTGCCAAGGTTCAAGGCATAAAGTACTAGGTTACAAAATGGTATTTTCTAGGCTGATAGCCTTAAGAGGACATTTAAGAAGATGTGATCCAACTTCATATCAAGTTCGTAGTGATATATTTTAGGGAGAAACTTTTGAAGTTGGAAATTTTTTTATATGTTATCTTGACTTTCAAAATCCTTCCATCAAATAAGAGGGGGTAGAAAAAAATGTTTGTAAAACATATACTGACTTTTTCTCTCAAGGAATTAAAATTCAATAGCCTTCTTATTCAAGAAACAAAAATGTTAAAAAGTAGGTTTTGATAAGGTTAATAAAAAACATTTGGATAAATACTTTATGGGTATCTATGGATTCTTAAAGGGCATCTTTTATGTCGGTGATCATATGGCATGATAACAAGCTCTTAGGTACATTTTCTCACTTTTCTTCTAAGTCTCTTATTCTTTTGCGCCATGACCTATCAACTTGTTGGAAATTCAATGTAGTGAATAGATTATGCCCCAAAAAATAGAGGCCAAATAAAATAGCTATGGGACTTTCTCACTAAATTTATATGAAATTTGAATACTATTAAGTGAATCATGGTGAGAGACTTTAACTCTCCTTTACTCATTTATGGAAATGGGTGTAAGCAAGGATTTATTCGATAACATTGTGAATATTGGTAATTTATTTTTACCACTAGTATCAATGACTTGAACTTGAGAGGATATAATTTTACTTGATCTTATAGGTGTTAGGGAAAGGGCTTTATCTACATGAGGCTTGATAGACTCATTCTATCCCCTAATTAGAATTATTTGGATGAATTTCACCTTGAAGCATCTTATGGAGTGAAAAGAAGGTAAAAGGGTAGTGCTCCATTTAGATTTGATATTATGTAAATATCTAACACCCATCTCTGGGACCTTAAGGTTTCATAGTCTAATATACTCACTCTATCCTCGCCTATGATTAACTAAAGCTCTAAATTGAGGGTTGTTAATGTTAAGGTTCAAATATTAAAAAAAATTTATTTTGGTAATAGTTTTGAAATTAAGAAAGTATTGGAGGAGAATTTGGTCGATGTGCAACACAAAAAAGAAACTAACTATGAAGATAGGTATTGATAACTACAATTAGAACAATTGTTACGCTTTTATTGATGAAAACCTTAATGGCAAGGTAGTTTTCTACCTAATGTGAGTGCCCTATCTAGCTGATTGATGAAGGGGATTTCGGAAGTTAGACATAACAATATAACCTAGATGAAAGGTTGATTTATAAGAGAAAACTATAATGTGCACTTGATTGATTAGACTTTGACAAGATAAAGTGATTGTTTAAATCATACTACAATAGTAATTAGACTCCAAGTGGCCTTGTTAAGGTTTTTTGGGAGTCAAAGCTTTTGTTAGAAATAGGAATTACTACGAGGGGGGGGGGGGGGGGGGGTAATAATTAATTTAAATACAATAATAATGACACCAAGTGGCCTTGTTAAGGCTTTTTGGGTGTTGTAGCTTTTGTTAGAAATAGGAATTACTGAGAGGGGGGGTTAATCATTAATTTACATATAATACAATTTTACTAAAGCCTTGAAGAAGTGATCAATGATTGATCAAATGCATAAGGTTGACTAAGAAATAGAATAAAAGATCAAGGAACTTGAAGTGTATATTGAGTGATGCTAGTGTCAACAGAGCCCTAGTATGTGCTGAGTAGAAGTAGTGTTGAGAAAACATTAGTATTTATTGGGCATTAGTAGATATGTTGAATGGAATGTTGGTAGCTAATGAATAACTTAGTGATGACCTAATAGAAGTTGGAGCATTTTTTTGATGCTATTGATTGGAAAACTTAAGAAGAAGGATGAGAAGAGGTAAAAAGTGATTTCTTGAAGGGTTGGCAAGTACATCAAAGACCAAGATGACAATGAAGGCCATTCATATGATCAACATGTGAACCCAACAATGATTGATATTTGTAAAGTTAATTGTATTTCAAAGATCAAAACCTATTGTTACTTTCTAAAAATTATATCAATATTAAAGTCCTTTCATCAAGGTTAACCTAAGAGTCATATGTAAATCCTTTAATCAAGGTGGCATTCTAATGGAAAATTATGAACTCCTCTAAAAAGGCTATTCTGAATAGGGTGATTAAATCCTTTAACAAGGTCACATTTAATAGTGTGTTTGTAACCTTTAAAGGGGTTAGCTCCTAATAGGGTTCACTTCAAAAGAGTGAATAGTGATGACATGTTACTGGTGGTCTTTCCCAGATTAGTATTCCATGTCAAATCCTAGTTTCAAACTTGTGTCGATGATATTTGTGATGATTTACTATTAAAATTTATATTTTGCAAGTTGTTCACAATTAGGATGGTGTGCTACTAGTTTATGTTACTAAAAGTTTATTAGCTAGGTCGAGCTAATGGATGTTAAGATCTAAAGTAGTTTATGTGTTTGTTTTTTCAATTGGTATGTCTAGAACTTGGATAACTTATTGACCCCCCTCATCTAAATTATGTTAAAAATTATAACAATTGTACAGAAAATTTTGAAGTTACTTGAAGTCTTAGGGAAAATTGGTATGCCTCTTCAATATTTTTCATTTATACTAGACTCAATTCCTCTTGAATGTTTGGCCTCAACCCATTAATATAATAGGAAAATTTCTCCTTCTCAAGATTTTTTTGGTTAGTTCTAATGAAAAATTCATAGAACTCTTCTGTATACTCTTGAATAGATCTTCCTTCTTTCTTTAACCCTAGCATTTTCTTCAATAGATCAAGCTCATTATCCACAAAAATGAATTGTCACTTCAATTTTTCTATCATTTCATCCCATATTTTGATATTATCTTTTCCTCTTCTATTTCACTCCTATTGAATCTACTAGCATCATATCTTTGCATGATCCAACAAATTGTCCTTGAAATAATTGACCCTATCATGATCCTCGATATCTTCACACTCAAAGTATTCTTCTACTTCATTAATCCAATCAATCAATTCCTCCATATTATGATTTCCCAAAAAATTTTGAACCTCAAACTTAGATCTTTTTCAAATCTTTGAAATGACCCTAAATTCCTTTTCTTCTTTTGGGTTAAAAAATTTGTGTTCTTCTTGATCAACATGTCCTTATTTTTCTCTTTCATTCCCACTCTCATCCCTTATGGAAACATTCATCCCTCTCAAAATTTGTTCTTACTAAAACTCTAATACAAACAACCTCACAATTAGAATTCTATCTACATGCATAGCCCAACAATAGTCCTAGTGCAAACTATCTCATAATCAATGATATATTTACAAACTCAAGATCTACTTCTTTGATACCATTTAATGAAGGGTTCTCTTCTAAATACCAAAACATAGAATAGAAACATAGAACAAAAAAAATGAGAGAACAAAACATAGGCTTGTTATTATCTCCACAAGAGTGGAATTATAGAAATCAAAATTACAAAATGCAAACCCAAATGGCCGCTTTTCTTAAAATAGTCTATAAGAGAGCGGCACAACTATCACCAAGAACTTCTCTAAACAACCTATGGGCCCTCCTTCTAGAGGCATTTTCTACCACTTAAAAAAGTTCTAGACACTAAGCCCTAACCCTTGAGGTTGACCAACCTCATATTATATGATTTTATTATACTTTATTATATTGAATCAACTCAAGATGATTTGCAAATTTCATTTTTGGATGACCCACTTCTAGAGACCATAACTAATGAACCATTCACATGATGAGCTATTATAACCCCATTCGAGAATCCTTGGTTGAAGTTCTACAAAAATTGATCACACAAGTATCCACCAACTAAAGTTTAACCTCATTTTAGAGCTACTTAGGCCTTTTTCACTAAGCCTGAAGTTTAGATATCAAAACTTCATACCCAAAATCTGCAATAACAACACTAATACATATGATATGGAAATTAAAATCAATTGGTAGGTTAATATGTTTTAGTCCAACCTCCATATATTATACTAGAATAATTTTAGCACATTAAATAAACTTACTAAATTTAACAAGATGCCACAAATAGCAACTCTAGATTGTAATACTCCTTATGGAAAAGAAAAAAACTAGATATAGAAATATTATTTGATCATGCAAGATTGCCCTTAGACTAAGGATCCTCCCACATCAATAACATATTCAAATATTATATTTTAATCATACTTGCTACAAACACAAAAGATTTTTCATTACTTTTTTCATTCTTCTGCAATAATATTGCATCTATTGTATGAAAGGAAGAAAATTGAGATACTTAAATGACACAAGGATGTAATGGGAATTGCTTATAAATTAAAATTTTAAGCACAAGTTCCAAAGATTTTTTTTTCCTTTCAGTGTTTTTTGCAATATATAGATTTTGTGGTCTCTATGAAGATTTTCATAAATCTAAAATTTATTTTCCCAAAGAATTGTTAAATTTAAATGTTACTTGTAAGTAGAGTCAATTATGCTTCCATCCTTCCACACAGTTCTTTGTAGAAAATACACAGTTCTTTGTATTTAAATAAATACAAAAAGTGTTAATGGGTTGTCATCTTCTATCATTGAGAAAGTTTGTATGGTATTTTGAGACACCACCCTTCTTCGCGAAATCAAATATCAAAATGCCATGTTCATTGGTCTCTTGAAATATCGGATAGACTTAATAATTCTACCTTCTAAGTTCATCAAGTCTAGCTCAAATATCTAGAATACCTTTATCTTAAAATGCATCTAAAAAATAATTTTAATAGTATATAAGTTTAAAATTAAAGTATTACAAAAAAATCTTTTAAATTTATTTAATATTTTATAAATAGAAGAAAATTTTCTCTCAAATCAAAAAAACATTAACGATAAGTGCACAAACAATATAGTTTATATAAAAGGATGTGGTTGTCCTCCCTATAAATTGTGCCAAAAACAAGAAAAATATTGGAGAAAATTTTATTGTGTTTTTGTGAGTCGAAAAAAGAATCATGTTTGACTTTTCTTTGTCTTTAGTACATTTTCTCTATAGATTAGCCAGCTCCTATGTAAAATGCCAGCTCCCCACAATGACATAGAGCGCTTTATTTACATGTTTGAAATTGTATGATAAAAATAAGTTATATCTACGACCTATTAAAACTTGACCAAAATTATTAGTGTATAAACAAATATAAAACGTTAAGGAATTTCCTTAACTGCATAGAATGCCCCAAATGTGAATGGTGTTTGGAGGTTAATTGCTTTTGACCTCACCTCAACAGCCCCAAAAAATTCCTTCCTCAACATTACAATCGTTGTTTGAGAGAGAAGTCATGAAAGCCGTTGAGGGAGAGGTAAGAACAACACCCTCCATTAATCCTCTTTAAACAGTCATTCTGAATTAAGCTGGACAAAAGCTCACATAACTCATCTAACATATCAACAATTACTATGCTCTATTACGGATAGCTTCATATTTGCGAGAGGAGGAAAGAGCCTCAGACTGCATTTATACAACATTGTGGGCTACAGTTTTATCTGCCAGCAATGAGAAGATATTGCGCAAAGCGTATTGCCTTCACATTGGCAGACATGATGATCTATCAAAACAACAAAATAGTCAATGTCTTACCACAAATAGATAAAATTGATACTTCTGAGTAGATGGAAAGGCTTCCCTGTTAAGTGTTTGCAAGATTTAATGTGATGTTATGTCACAGGATATATACGAACCTAAAAGCTTTTGTCTCTTCAGAATAGCGATCGGTTGAATGCCACAGATACCCATATCTCATACTTTGAAAGAGAAAATAAAGTGAAACACGTACTTAAAGAAGCATGCTAAATTCCTAGTAAACCCCCATTTGATTCTTACAATGAAGAACAAATTCTCTTTCAAAACTTCAACCCTAAGCAAATGTTGTGTCAAACACCCACATGTATATTTGCTGAATGAAGAGTACTAATTAATTCTAGGAAACCTATAAACGAAATGTATATATGGCTACATGTTTAAAGTATATGATTATAACAAAATAATGTGGTTTACTAATCTATAGAAGAAAGAAAGCACTAATGGTTACAAATCAAGGTGCTCGAGGTTTACCATTTGCCTTGAAATTTCATATTGTAAGAAAATTAATTGAATTAAAAAATAAATTTGACTAAGATAATGATTTTAAAATTTTTATATGTAAGATATAATTATATTTTATATTTCCTCTATCAATGGACTTGGGAAGGGTGATCTTTTCATCAAGTTATAGGAATGTGTAGTATGAAAGCATCTTAAATATGCATGTGTGAGGTCAACTTTAGCAAACCTTTGAAATGTAATTTAGATTTGAACGTTATGGGTTGTGCAATAAGATATCTTGAAAGAGAGCTTCTTTGCTAGAGATTATAATATTTTCAGATAATGACAAATAATGACATAAAATTTTGGGTGGCATTAACAAATTTGTGTGCCAGTTATTGTTAAAAAGAATTGATTACATTCGATAAGAAATTCCCTTATAACTATAAATTTGATTCAAAATAACACAACTCCTAATTGGTAGCTTGGGAAATAGCATAAGAAAACTCGAGTGGTAATTGGGAACCTTCACGCTTTCAAAATTATTCATGCGTATAGAGAGAGAAACAATAGATGAAATGATAGCCTACTTGATAGTGGATAACCTTTCTTGGTCATGTCATTACGTGAGAGTTCTGAAATGGTCATGTCATTAGCTAAGTAGCTTGATCTAGAATACTATCTTTCATATTGCTTAAAGATGACCTAATTTGTAGGTAGACATGTTTCTTCAATATATGAAGCCTATATGGCAAAGTGTGATACTGTAGACTTGGGCAATACCCTTTCCTTATTAGTTTTCTCCATATATATGGGAATATTAGAGGCATATGAAATAGCACATTAGCATAAATATTGTATACTACATGGTTATGCTAACCATGCAAGAGTAGAGAGGAAAATCGTCATTAGTCTACATTTTGTAACATGAGGTTAATAATCATAAAAATATATAAGGATCACTAAAATCTTTAACTCCTAATGCAATTTCAAATTTAGGAAGCCAATCGGTCACAACCAAAACTCATTAATTTGTAGTTCAATGCAAAAATCATATTAATCCTTATAATGTGTTGTTTTAAAAAGAAGATAAATCAATAAACATTGTAAATAATAGAAAATCAAGTTTACATGAAAATATTGAGAAACAAAAATGCATGGTGATATTTATCCCATAATAGATGACATGCATAATTATTTTCTTATCTAGTGATTTCAAGGAAATTACACTTCTTGCTAAATTTAAAAGATAAGGAATACCACCCTAGGGAAATATACACAATAAAAAAAAAAAAAAAAAGATATGCCAAATCAAGGAAAGATATATAGCTTGGAAGGAAGACATATCATCTCCCAAAGTAGAAAACAAATATATGAGACAAGATGAGAAGAATTTTAATGAACTACCTCTAGAAAATCTCTAAATGAAAAGACACCCTTGAATCCATGCCTTAAGGGACCAATTAGCCAACAATGTTTTCCATTTTTCATGCAAATGTATAACTCTTTATTTTGCATTGTTTTATCTAATTTTCACACACTCATACACATCTATAATTTTCCTCCAAAAAATTTCTTGATCTTCAATATATATTATATATTCTTTATCACAAACATCAAAAAAATATACTAGAATGGAAGACAAAAATGAGTCCTAACATTTGCAGTCTAAAACATAGTAGTGGCGAAGGAAGTCAACTCAATAAAACAGAGAGGAAATCAAAAGTTTCTTAACAAATATTTATAATATTTGAATACATCTCACATGCTACTAGACATTGTCTAAGCTTGAAATCATGGCAACTTTCAAATACTCCAAACAACACGTGGCTAATTTTTTTTTAAAAAATGCATCTTCTAGATTAATGATCTAGTTGGGTATCTTAATACCCCAAGATAAACCCTAGAAAAGTTAGAAGAAAACTTTAAGCCAAGTAATTTCAAATATCTAATACAAGCTAAATGAAAACTTTTATTAGCTAAACTAGAATAGCTATGTTCAAACATACATTGTAAACACAATCAATCAGTAACAATTATGCAAGATGGATATAATCCATGGAAGAATTCTCAACAACTTGTAGGTTAGCACCTTAAAAATAATCTTGTAAATGGAATCACAAAGACTAATAGTCCTAAACTGGCCAACCTCATCCACACCCATTTTCTCAAGAATCAAGATGAGGAATGTAGAGTTAATCTCCCTTCAGTTGTGATCTTTGCCCACAATATTCAAAATATTTTGAAATACAAACATTGGGAATTCATTAGGTCCTTATGTTTTATTGCCTTCAAAAGAGAAGATCACTTACTTAATTTCAGAGGAAGAAATAATGACAACAAGGTCATTGTTTCTCTCTTCCATGATAAATTGGGGATGACTAAGAGAAATTTCCCTTGGTCGTGAACCTTGAGATTATTCTCAATGGTTACGAGAGAAGCAACGTGTCATGTCCCCTTTTCAAATAATTAAAAAAGAAAATCTTTGCTAAGGCAGGCAGGCCCAAGAAAGTGAAGTTTCAGAAAAAGGGGGTTAATCTTTGGAAATCGTTGGACTAATAAATGAAAATTATTATTAAAATAAGTTTCATTAACCTCTCTTGGACATGAGTTACAGTTATGCCCTCTTTTAAGGGGTTTGGAGGCATTTTGGGCTCATTCCAGAACTTGATTTTTGCTCATTCTTTGTTATTCTTCAGAGGCTGCCAAACCTGTGGAGAAGGAGACCCAAGAACGGGAGTTTGCAGGTTTCCAAGGAGACCCAAGAATGGGAGTTTGTAGGTTTCTAGGAAGGCTAAGGATGGGAGTTTGAAGCCATTCCATGTGCATGCTCATACAGAGTTTGCCTTTGTGCTGAACAGTGTAGATTTGTGGGTTTTTGGGTGTGGTTTTTTTGCATGAGTTTGGTGTTTTCAGTTGAGCATTTCATATCAGTTTTTGTTGCTTCTGTATTTCAGACTTTAAGCTGTTAAAATAGAGCTGAATATATTTATTGGGACGTGATTAAACTTCTGAGATAGTTTATTAGTGTTTTTGTGGTGTTTCCGGGCATTTTTGTGTTAATTTCGGGAGCCCGATGAGCATAGTTTTTGTCCTACATTTGTGAGCTGTTTTGTAAAGACTATATAGATCTGGAAATGAAATTTTATAGGCTGTTATGTTGCTCAAATTTCTGTAAAAATTTCTACTTTCAGATTTATTAATAACAGGTGAAGCTGTGAAGCTTTTTGGCACTATTTTCGACATACTTGATTTGGGGTTTCTTAAGAAATTTGGTGGATCTTTGTGATATCAGTTGTTTGATCTTAAAGATCTTATTAAAGGTTGGAAATATCATACAAAATCAGAAAAGGGACATTTCAGTGGTATCAGAGCCATGATCTTGCCAGCCTGAGGGTTTGTAGAAGTTGCAGGTCAGTTTTGACAACTACCCAGATCTTCCATGTCAGTTTTGACAACTACCCAGATTTTGCATGTCATAATTTATGGTTGCATGTTTCTTCTAATCAGATGCATGTTAAAATTTATGGTTACATTCTACTTCTAATCATTTTCATGTTAGTTCTTGGTGAATTTGGTGGTTGTAGAAGTTTGCATTTCAGTTTTGACAAGTACCCAGATCTTGCATGTCATAATTTGGTGGTTGCATGTTGCTTCTAATCAGTTCCATGTCCAAATCTATGGTTTCATGCTACTTCTAATAATTTTCATGTTAGTTCTTGGTGAATTTGGTGGTTGTAGAAGTTTGCATGTCAGTTTTGACAACTACCCAGATCTTGCATGTCAGTTTTGACAACTACCCAGATCTTGCATGTCATAATTTGGTGGTTGCATGTTGCTTCTAATCAGTTGCATGTCCAAATCTATGGTTGCATGCTACTTCTAATCATTTTCATGTTAGTTCTTGGTGCTTGAAGAAGTAATATCCTATTGGGGTTACACTCTACTTTATCCAGAATGGACAGGTATAGTACAGAGTCTCAGAGGGAACAATCTTGGACAATTGATAGCCAAAGTCAAAATAGTAGAAAGGATGGTTATTTAGACATTCGAGATAAACTTATGAAAATAAGCCATGACATGTCTAAACAGTTGGTTGAGCACCACCGTATAAATGACATGTTATCTGACCTAGCTAAGGTGGATAAGTTGAATGGATTTCTATTTGGCAGATTTTCTCACAGGACAGATGACAAAATTCCCAAGAACTTGCATGAGGAGTTTGAGAAACTAGCTGATAGCCAGGTAGAGGTCTCAGATTCTACTCTGCCACAGGAGGTGGTGGGAAAGGATATCACATAGATTGATAGTAACAGTCAACTTGATACTCAAATTGAGACAATTGTTTACAGGTCATCAAAGGGTGATGCCACAGGTATTCAAGATGGTATAGTTACAACAGGCAGTGACTACAGTCTAGTGGGTTCAGATGATGATTATGAGGATGTTGTTGTGCAGGATGGTGAGATACCTGGTAGAGATGAGCAGACATTGAGCATTCATGACTTTGCTGAGAAAGAGTACCAGACACAGTTAGATGCTTCATCACATGAGGTTGAGGCTGGTAGTACTTCACATGATTTTTCCAGCCAGCTGAAGGTGAACAAAGATAGTAGTGTGACTTCCTTATCTCATCATGATAGGTATGTGAAGTTAGTTGGTATTGGTCATATTACTCAGGTGAGGAGTTTGCTTGAGTTACCAGTTGATTCTAGTTTATGGATATGGACTCAAGATTGTTATATTGGCATTTGGGATTCAATTGACTGGAGATCTTTAACACTTTTTGGTAGCAATGTTTGTTTGGGTGCTATCATGGATTTGATTAGCAGATTACACGGTGTTGTCTTTTCTTGTGCCAGTATCTTGTCTGATGTTGGTATTAGTTTTTATACACCAATGTTGGGCTTTGTTCATATATCCAGTCGGCCATACTTGCTGGAATGTGTTGATGATATTTCATATTTGGCAATGTGTATAGATGAGTCCCAGGATCATATTGGCATTGATGACATCCAGAAGGATGCAATGGGTAGTTTTGCAGACTTAGTTTCCTTGGGTATAGAGGAGTTGAACAGCAATGCTAATGTTTTTGATACTCCGTATGTTGATATGAGCTTTAGATTTGATTCACAGGATATGGATGGTAATACTCTAGAGACTAGTAACTTTGAGGACACTCCTTCAGACAGTGCATTAGAGGAGGTTTGTAGGAGACAGTCAAGCCAGTGCCATCATGTGTCTAATCAGTTGAGAGTTAGTGACCAAGACATTGCTATCACTTGCCAACATTTTGATGCTGCTCGTCAGTTGTTAGCAGTTTATGGATGGGGTTCTCCTACTAGTGATGAGCAGGGAGGAAGTTATCTTTCCTTGACAGAGATCGACTCTTTATGGGAGGCTATTCAGATTTTGAGACAGAATTATATGCAGTTGGTAGCCGACAGAGATTATCTTATGGAGTGGGGCAGTACAGCATATGATGCATTGTTGGCCAAGGAAGATGAGGTGAGTGAGCTTACTGAGCAGCTTGAGGTGACTTCTAAGATTCTTGAGAGTACACAGTTGGCTCTCAAGGAGTCATAGTTTCATTTGGCTAAGGTGACCATGGAGTTAGAGCGACTACAGTCTTTACCTAATTCTATACAGTCACAAGCTGTGGTGTTTGGTGATCCGAGGATGTCCATGGCCGAGATTGTTAGAGACAGTGGAGATGGGGATGCATCCATCCTTGATACTAACATTGGCATATTAGGTTCATTCCCACTAGAGTCAGGTTCAATTGGGTTGGGTGCTGTAGAAGATTTTTGTGGTGTACCTAACATGGTGGTGACCTCTAGTACTAATGGCACAAAGACTAGAGATGTTATATCAAAGACTATGTGTGACGTTGGTGAGCTGATAGTTGGCATGGTTCCTACTAGTAATACTACTCCCTTCGCAATGTCTTCAGAGGTAGTAGTCAGTTCCAACTTGGTTAATGATCGATTGCAGTTAGTTACATCTGGATTACAGTCTGAGCCACTGACTGAGATTGGTGCATTCTATCGGCATTACACTGTGAGGTATGCTCATCTATCTACCTTTGATGACCATGTTGATGAGATGATGATACAGAGATGTACTTTGGTTCCTAGTGCTTATCATCAGTTATGAGATAGTTTGATGCCTCGGGATGAGAGTTGTGATGGGCATGACATGGTGATAGGTCCTGCAATTGACAGGTTGATAATACATGACTTAGAGCAGGAGTTTTGGAGTGATGCTTTAGCAGGTGTTGTTATTGATTCTACTCCTTTGGCTATGACATCTCTTGACTTAGCTGGTGATCAGTCACAGTGGGTTGTATCACTTCTTCATGATGAGCTGTTGACTGATGTTGGTTTTTTTTATCAACATTATATTGCAGGGTATGTACATCAGTTAGCATTTGATCCTTGTGTTGAGGAGTTGATGGTAGACAAATTTGGTTTGGATTCCATTTCTTACTCTTTATCTTGTAATGTCTTTTCACCATCAACAGTGTATGGGAGTTATGGTTATGAGATAGTGGCCGATGATTTACAGAGTTGTGTTGACTGCAGGAGTTGTACAGTGTGTGGATTCTCCATACTTGGTACAGTTTCATTTGAGAGGGTTCACCATTTTTGCAGAGTTGGATTGTACATTCCATATAGGCCAGTGGGATGCATTGATGGTATTTACTGTGTTGGTAGTTTGATTTTTCCACTTTACTTGGGTTCTGAAGTTCTAAGAGTTTATGCCTCATGGGTTTTTGATTGTGGTAGTGGTGATTTTGGAGTTTGGTTGAGCTATAATTGTCAATTTTATTATGGATTCCTCTTGTTCATATTGCAGAGGATATTGTAGGAGCCTGTGTTAATTGGTAGTAGTATAGTTCACGACTACATTTGGGATCCAGGTGGATTGATTGGTTTATTGTTCATCCATTGCTTGAGGACAAGCAATGATTGGGAGGGGAGGACTTGTCATGTCCCCTTTTCAAATAATTAAAAAATAAAATCTTTGCTAAGGTAGGCAGGCCCAAGAAAGTGAAGTTTCGGAAAAAGGGGGTTAATCTTTGGAAATCATTGGACTAATAAATGAAAATTATAATTAAAATAAGTTTCATTAACCTCTCTTGGACGTGAGTTACAGTTATGCCCTCTTTTAAGGGGTTTGGAGGTATTTTGGGCTCATTCCAGAACTTGATTTTTGCTCATTCTTTGTTATTCTTCAGAGGCTACCAAACCTGTGGAGAAGGAGACCCAAGAACGGGAGTTTGCAGGTTTCCAGGGAGACCCAAGAATGGGAGTTTGCAGGTTTCCAGGAAGGCTAAGGATGGGAGTTTGAAGCCATTCCATGTGCATGCTCATACAGAGTTTGCCTTTGTTCTGAACAGTGTAGATTTGTGGGTTTTTGGGTGTGGTTTTTTGGCATGAGTTTGGTGTTTTTAGTTGATCATTTCATATCAGTTTTGGTTGCTGCTGTATTTCAGACTTTAAGCTATTAAAATAGAGCTGAATATATGTATTGGGACGTGATTAAACTTCTGAGATAGTTTATTAGTGTTTTTGTGGTGTTTCCGGGCATTTTTGTGTTAATTTCGGGAGCCCGATGAGCATAGTTTTTGTCCTACATTTGTGAGCTATTTTGTAAAGGCTATATAGATCTATAAATGACATTTTATAGGCTGTTATTATGCTCAAATTTCTGTAAAAATGTCTACTTTCAGATTTATTAATAACAGGTGAAGCTGTGAAGCTTTTTGGCACTATTTTCGACATACCCGATTTGGAGTTTCTTAAGAAATTTGGTGGATCTTTGTGATATCAGTTGTTTGATCTTAAAGATCTGATTAAAGGTTGGAAATATCATACAAAATCAGAAAAGGGACATTTCACAACGTGATTACAAATTTCCATTCAAACCTTCTCCTCCTTGATAAGCCTATCTCTAATAACATTGAGATGAGAAATTTGGTTGGTAACCTATTGTCATAGGGTAGTAACATGGAATTTTTAGTATTCTTATATCCCTCTACTATCCATTCAAAGTATTTAGTATTCCTAAGTATGCTTATACCTTTAGGTGTAGCCTTCTTGTCATTGGAAGATGAAATATATTATGGAAAAGTAGATTTCACAAATTTAGCTTCTTCCAAATCAACTAAAAGGTTGATATATCTTTCTCCTAAAATAGGCCATTGTTGATCATCTTTAAAGAAAGGAATTCTTCCATACTAGTGAGAGAATATTCCACAACTAAGGGATGAACAAGGGGAGTTTGATTTATTTTTCCTTCTTCTCTATCTGAGTCCTAGGACAAAAGATAACCACTCACTATTTCCTTGTTCAAGAACACATATTTGATTTCCTTTTGTTCATTATCCTACTCCAAAGGAGAAACACCCCTGCCTTCCTCTTGAAAGTCAACATCCTTATTCAAACCATCTTGGTCTTTTCTTTTTTGCTCTATTTTCAAGGGAATGTCATTCTTGATTATTTCATCCTCTTTACTTTCTTCCAAGAACTTAGATGGTCTCATCTTATCATTCACCATTTTCTCTCCATGGGTATTTCCCACATTCTCATCCCTCCTAAGAGAGACCAACTTTATCTTTTAGTTGAGTGTCTGTGTGTATATTATCTTTATGAGCATTATCTTATTCTTTTTTGTAGTCCTTGTTTAGGGTATTCACCACATTCATCATTTTGTGCTCCATGACATTCCTTACTTTTTTCTCCTTAGGTTTTTTCTCTCGAACACATTTCCCCCTTTCTTATGTTTCTTCGAGAAGATTTTTTCCTAATGCCCTTGTGTATTTTAGATAAAGAAAGAAAAAGAAAAATCTTCATAGGCAACTTATTATTTCCATTTCCCTAGCTTAGACACAATGTGAACTTGCTTTAATACATTCGAAATTTGGTTGACATGGACTCACAAAGATTCTGGTAAAAAATTATCATTGATTTGGAAGCAGCCATTAGATCTATTAGAAAAAGATCCCCTAAGGAAGAGACTAAACCTTTGAAAAAAATCTTTGTCCCAAACATTAGTGGAAGACTTGGGAAGCAAACACAAATGGGACCTAAATGAAAGAAGGTATAATAAATATCCATATCTGGTTCCCATTTTTCTAAGAGCCAGAGAGTACATTCAAAAAATCCATAGGCTGTCACAAAGAGCATATTCTAAATATTTCTTGTTGGTGAAACTAACAAAATGGAAACCACAAGAGAGAACAACAATATCCACCTACCCCTTAATCCTCCATTTTCCTTCCACCATAATTCTAAAATTTTTTATGTTTGGTCTATGCCCCATAACTTTCCCATGTGCATTAGTTCCATTAGAGAAATCGAGTCCTCCACAAGGGCATCAGAGTCATGGATTTAAAATTTATATTTTTAAAAATTATTTTCATAGTTCATGGTCATAAAGAAAGACTTAGCACTTAGTTTGACCCCAAAAAGGGAAAAGGGTTTCTAGAGTTTTGGAGGAGCATCCTATGAAAAATTGGCCTCTCTTGTAACAACAATTGAAGGATCCCACACATGACAAGGGTGTCACCATAGACCACATTTACTTACTCATTTTTTTTAATGAATAGACCTTTTCTATTAATAAATAATATACTAAGATTACAATTCACAAAAAAGGGCCGAGGGATACAAGATCACCCCACAAGATTTCACACAACCAAGGCTTGAAACATCAACTATTTATCAATAAAAATATATAAAGCAACCCCCAGGTGGCTAAAGTAGTGCCTATTGAGGGAGGTGGTTCATCAAAATCATGAAATCGACAATCATCTTTGGGATTGGGAGGTAGATAGGGAATAGTCTAGCTATAAGCAATAGCATTAGCATCATTAGTGGCCTGGTCACCATCCTTCATATTAGGCCATGGAGGCAAAATAGCCAGCTCTAGGTGAAAAGGCCATTTCCTAGAAACCACTCACCAAGAACCAAGAGGAAGAGCCAAGGACCTGCTAGTGCCACCATAGGGCAAGAAAACCAAATGGTGCCTCCATCCATCATCACCACCACTGGGAGAGTAGTGGTGGGAAGCCTAGGAATGTAGCAGGTACAAGTGACAGCCTGAGGAGTTGCAACTCTGGTAGCAGCCTCTAGGAATCAAGGTGTCAACCGAGGAATTTGGAGGTACCCTAGAAATAGTACAAGGGTCATTTCCCCAGTGATTAGGAATCTCTTGAAGGTGGGCGACCTCTAAGGACACTCTTTTTTCTTGTGCTTGAATCTGCATCATTACATTATTACAAATGCACACCTTAGTATACATAGAAATATTAATATCAAGAAAACTTTGAGTAAAAAGAATAACATTTCTATCTTTCCACAGAGTGAATAAAATTTTAATCCTAAAGGTATGCCAAATTTGGGTAAATTTTTGAGGAATCCTAGGGGAATCACCCAAAATAACCATGTGGAAAGAAAAGGGTTCAGGCTAAAACAACTTAAGAAAATAATGAATCCAGTGCCAATAATTTTGAGCACATCTAAAAAACTAGAAAATATGCAGGAAAGACTCTGGTTGTCCACATAGTGGACACCTAGGATCCATAACCCTAATATTCTTGAGCTGAGGCCCAAGGGGAAGACCTTGAGAAGCTAGGTACCAATAAAAATGGGCAATCTTGGATTCTTTATTGACACTCCAAATAGTGTCAAAGTGCTTTCTACATTGAGAAAGAGAAGATTGCAAATATTGTCTCTAATTGAGCATATCCACCATCGATAGATCAGGAGAAAGCCATCTATAACCTAGACTTGGTTTGTAACTAGTGAAAGGAGTGGTAGGATACCACTTCCAATTAGTCCACCAAGTTTGAATAGATTGAATACCCACTTTATGAATTAAGTGCCCTAGAATTGTAGAAAGCAATAAGTCAAAAGTCTTCCAATCTAGATGGGCAAGATGATACTAGACTTGAATATCATCCCAAGATCTCAAACTCATAGAAACCCTAGACAAAAGATCTTTAGGAGTTTTGATGCGTCATTTGAAAAATGCAGAGCATTAGCACCTTGAGTCTTCGCAAGGGGAATACCCTGGATGGAAAATAGTAGAGGCAATCAAATGTTCTACTAGTTCAAAGAGATCCCATCACAAAACTCATCACCAAACCAGCAAAGCCAAGGCTTAATAACTTTCCAAGGTTTCCATATGCTCTTGATAACAAAAGAGCCTTTTATGAGCACAGGTTCTCACATGATGAGAAGGGTGTGAAAGCCAATCCCCTTCCATGCAAGCCTATTGATGGGAAATCCAAAAGAAACACAATGTTGAACCAAAATTTTCTAGGCTTCATCTCCAATGATGGCATGAATAATTTATTTGGCACACAAAGAAAGGCCTTGCTTTTGTGTGGAGACAAGGTCAAGGCCTCCAAACTCTTTTGGGAGACAACAAAAATCCCAAGCAAGTCTATCAAAGCCATGACAATCAAAACCAAAGACCTAGAGAAAATCACGAAGAAATCCTTCTAATTTCTAGTAGGAGACTTTGGAAGGAGCCCAACAAGAAGAATAAAAAACATGTGTTGCTGCAAGAAATTTTAAGAAAATCCAAAATTTGTTTGTAGGAGAAAGCAGTTTCATAAACCAATCATCAAGCTTCTTAGTAATCTCTGTAAGCACTACATTCCACATATCCATTGGTGATGCTTGAAAGACAAAGGGAATGCTTAGAAAGTGGAAGATCTCTCCATGAGTGTCCCATTTCTATTCAAACTGGTTAAGCCATGGTGGAACTGACAGAAAAAATTGGTGACAACAAAGCATTTTATTCCATTGAATAGTGGAGCCAGAGGCTTGACAAAAAGTTTCAAGGTAATTTAAGGCATTATTGATGTTTTCTTCATCCTCCAAAAGAGTGAGAAAGGAATCATCAGCAAAATGACCATTAACCAACTAGGAAGAGGATTCTAGCAAAGAAATGCCACAAACTAATCTTGAAGACATGGAATGGGCTAGCATATAGCCAAACCCTCAGCAATAAGAACACAAAGTGCTAGAGCCAGAGGGCAACCTAGGCTAGTAGAGTTCAAAAATCCTAAAGGCATTAGAATGGGAGTTATTGATGGTAATGTAGCCATTAGAATCTCCATAGACTGCATAAAATTGGGACCAAAACCAAGAGCCAAGACATAGCCAAAATGAAAGGCTGTTCAATTCAGTCATAGGCATTTGCAAAATCTATTTTTAGAAAAATAGCCAGCTGCTTGGACTTGTGAGCGCACTTCATTCCTTTCCAAACAACAAAAATGTTGTCAAGAATATATATCTAGATTTGATAAAGCCATTTTACTCAGGCCACACAATTAAAGGTAGGAGGTGGGGACTTTTGAGAGAAATTAACTTAGCAATAATCTTATATGACACATTCAGAAGGGTAATGGGTCACTAATTAAAAATGTCTTTAGGATCTCCAACTTTAGGTATGAATTTAATGTTTCCTTTGATGATAATAGGTCCTAGACTTTTAGAATGATAGGCTTTAAGATAAACTTTGTGCAGATCAGGACCAATATGCTCCCAAAGGTGTTTTTAGAATTCACAAGGAAACCCATCACACCTAGGGGACTTATCATCTATAATGCAGAAAACTACCTCTTTAAGGTTTTCGAGGGTAAGAAGTTGCTCACAGAAAGCACGTTTCTCAATTGCTACATAGTTTAGAGTAATAGTAATACACTTTCTAATAGCTTCCTCCCAAGCAACCAAATTTTCTACGAAGAAAAACCATTCTCATAGTGATGAACAAATGCTTGCAAGATGTTAGCAAGACTAGAGAGAATAGAAGTGCCTTATTTGATTTTTCTAATCCCAAAATTGGTATGATGGACTCAAAGAGCTTGGAAGACCTCTTTCAAAGCTTTATTGCCAACCTCCAACAAATGGAGGTGAGCTTTGATTTGGTCTCGTCGAGTGGCATAATTATCCAAAACCTATTTGTCATGAAGAAGTTTGGCAAGTTGATTTTGCAAATCAACATCAAAAGGATTAAGGGTGAGAGCCTCAAAAGGTTTTTTGAGTGCAAAAGTAGTGGATTCATAAGACCACCTTCTAAAAACTATGGTTCTGGTAATGGCATCATTTCACCACTGAATCAACCTAGTCTAGGAATGTGTCCATGTTGCTCTAGATTCTGGACATGTAGGATATGAGAAATAGTGGAAGCATGCATCAACACAAATGTGATGAGGAAGAACTGCTACTTGACAACATTCTAGAGAGCTATTTGCCATGAAATGGCAAAATAAATGGGATAGTGGTCAGATAACATCACATCGAGTAAGGGAATGATAGGTAAATCTTGACCTATAGAAAAGGAGAAAAAAGATTGTGTAGTAATCCTTAGAGCCTGCTCAAAAGTTGGACCAAGTGTGTCAAACCTGACTGTGTTGGTGGTGGCTAGTATTGGGATCAAAAAGGCCCAATTTACCAAGATGAACAGGTGACTCGAATAAGGAAATTCCTCTAGCAAGGATGAAAGAAATAGCATTAGCCAACAAAAATCAAAAGCCTTCAATAAAAAAATACATGATGAGTTGGGATCAAAGGGAAACTCTAGAAAATGGACTTGAAGAGACTAAAGGCCTTTGATTATCAATCATTAATGGTAATGCAAGAAGAGATTTCTCTAAAAGGAATCCATGCAGATTGAAGAAATCTAGAGCCAAAACCTAAGATTGAAGCATTTTAAGAATAAAGGGCCATTCAATACAAAAATAGGCTTTGGTGAAATCAATATTGAGAAAGATTGTTGGCTGCTTGGACTTTTTGGCTCACTCTGTCCCTTCCCAGACAACAATGATGTTGTCTAGGATGTACCTAGACTTGATAAAACTAGTATATTTTGGACACACCACCAGAGGTAGTAAGTGACAAATTTCAAGAGCTAAAGACTTAGCAATGATCTCATAGGATACAATGAGCAAGGTAATAGGCCTCCAATTGCAAATATCTTCAAGATCTCCTTCTTTACTCTAATGAAATTATTTTTTGCATTTTTGATGATATCTCCTAGAGAATAAGAATGAAATGTTTCCATCATTCAAATTGTTGCTGAAATAAGCAACAAGTCTACTTCTTGACTCAAAAAAACTCCTATTTCAATACCACTGGCATCACAACCTACTTTAAATGCCTTATTAATATCTAGAAGTTCTAAAATATGTTTCTCCATAACTTTCTATTTCAACACATTAAAACACACATCTTCTCCTATAGCCCACTTAAATTTGCTCCTATCCCCTCTCATTATTTCCATCAAGAGTCCAGAAATATTGCTAAAACCCTTGATAATTTTTTTTATAAAACTATCCAAACCATGAAAAGATCTTACCTCTTTAGCACTTCCTAGAGTAGGTCATTCAAGGATAGCTTTTACTTTCTAATATTCCATTTTTAGACCTTCTTCTAAAACTAAAAATCCCATATATGCCCACTCCTTCAAAAAAATACACTTCTTCAAATTTATCACCAAATTCTCTTCCCTCAACTTCTTAAACACCTTATGAATGCACACTATATGCTCCTCCAACCTCTTCCTAAAGATAAAAATATCACATATAGATAAAAAAATGGAAAATTAGCCAAAAACTCCTTCAATACCTCATTCATGAGTAGTGTGAATGTTCTTGGTGCATTGGTTACTTAAAAATGCATGACTAGCCATTCATACAATTGTTTTGTTGTCTTCAAGGAAGTTTTTCATTTATCTCCTTTTGTTATTCCAAGTAGATAGTAGCCACTCTTTATATCTATCTTTTTGAAATACATACAACCCCACTCAAGAAGTCCATATTATCATCCATTTGTAACAATATAAATTTTTAGTTGATTATGATCTTGTTGATAGGCCATAAATCTATGAACATCCTCCATTGTCCATTATTATTTAGTGCTAATACTACTAGCACTTATTTTTTCAACTATTCACTTTCTATTGGTTTCATTATGGGTGTTGCCTTGTTTGGAAAACTAACTCCTAGAATCAAGCCCATCTAGTGATTGATATTCCTTACCAGTCGTAGTCTACTAATACATTAGCATATACAATATTATAAAATCTTCCAAAAAATATGTAAAATTTTCAAGTACCTCTTCTATTTCTTCTTTATCTTTTTTTAATTTACAGAAAAATACATATGGTCATGCCTCGTACCCTTTAGGAACTTCTTTCCATCAACAAAAAATACTCTAGAAGTATTAAATACCTTTTCAACTATATCCTTCAATGACTTTAGCTTATGTTTCACTCCATCCTTTGTCAAAGAGTTGGTATTTGCACATCCATCATGTGAGACATACTTATCATACTACCATGGCCTAGCATGGGGCATATGGAGTATGCCCATACATATGATATCACAAAGTACCTCATCCTAGTAGCTTCCAATCTTGAATAGTACTAGACATTGTTCATTGATGACCTTATGCTCATCCTATAACGAGACATTATGGTATAGATGATGAGTCTAAAAAAATGCCTTTATTTTGTTATGTTTAAGATACTTTGTGATACTCCGTTTATTCTTGTTTTAACACTTATAAGCCTATGTTTGATAAACCTTTGATGATTTATGGGGTAGAAAAACTATGTCATCTTTTTCCTAAATTATATCTAATATGCAGTATTTCATATAAATATCCAAATGTGCATTCTTATGCTTGAATTTAGTTTGATGGATGTTTATTTGCAAATATATCTTATATCATAACTAACCTGATGATAAGGATTAAAGGATGAGCAGAAGAATCCAGAAGTTGGTTGCCGACAACATTCAAGGAGAAATGAGCATCAAGGAACAACCACGAAAAGGAAGTTATAACCACTCCAGGAAACATGGCAGCGAATAAGGAGGAGCTTTTATGAGCCATTACCTTCTCTACATTTACATTGTAACAAGCGGATGCTAAGACTTCATTGCTCCCTCCTCAATTTCGTTATCCTTCATTTTTGCTCTCAGTTGTTCTCCTATATTCTCTCATGTGGACTTAACTTAGGATAGTCACTTTTCTATTATGTAATAAAGAGTAGATTTCCTATATATGTTGGGATCGACTCCTATGTGTGAAGTTTTAGTTTTTGGTTTTTGATAAGTTTTATCGAGTAAGAGAGAATACTGATTCACAGTTTGTTGCAATTGTGTTTTACAATTTTGAATCATGTAATGACTGATTAATGAAATGAATTAGTTCTCTTTAGCTTCTATCTTGTGTTGGTAGATTAGAGAAGTCAACCAAGGGGGCCCTCTTGGAAGGTGGATTAGATTAGGATAGAATAGATTCATTTTACTAGCATTAGCAGTATTTTAAGTAAGACGTAGCTAGTTAATTCCTTCTTGTAGCATCACACTTCATGAACGTTCCTGCAGCATCTACAAGAACAGTCTAGTGGATGAGTCAAGATGGAATCTCTGTTATCTTGTCATTTTGTTTTCAACATTCATAGATTTAGTAGTTTCTTTTCCACAACAGTAGTGTAGTTTCCATCCTTTGCATTTTTACTTTCCTGCATCACAAGCATAATGACTCATCAAGGTACCTAGTGCACATACTGTGCCAAGCATTTCAAGTATACGTCATTGGGTTGACAATCTAAATGCACGTCATGGTAGGGGAAAAGTAGTCCTTAGCTTGAATAGATTATTCCTAAGCCAGGCCTAGTGCATGACTATGAAACACCTATTATGAGGCAGTTCATTTTTGGCGCTGTTGCCGGGGATGGTGTCAAGCTAGGAGCATTTTTGAGTCATAGTTTTTAGATTAAGTTCTTTTTACCAGTGTGAAAATTTTAGTTACATACATCGAAGAGGAAGATGATGAGATGAATATGGAAGATTTCTTCCACAAGGATCTATTAATTTGAATGAAGAAGTTGAAGAAGAAATTGAGTTGCCCTTTGAAGATGCAAGTCCTGTTTTCCCCACAGTATCATCATCAAGAGCTGAATCCCTATATATATTTGGTCTCCAACCTTTCACTGAAATATTGACCAGTCTTCTTGATAACACCACCTCAAATCCACCAGTTGCTAATCATCTACTGTCTAACATTCCTTTTCAGCAGCAACCTCATAATCCAGTCCCACTAGTCATGGCACAACCCACTTTTCCATTTCCACTTCCAAGTCTCATAACCAATGCCAATCTCAAGAATATACCTCCCACTACTCTTTCGATGTTCTATGGCCTTGCAACTGAAGACCCTAATACCTTATTGTTTGAGTTTGACATCATTTGTTGTAGTTTCGACTACAACACTGATGCCCATAAGCTTAAATTATTTCCAGCCACATTGAAAGAATCAACTTTACGATGGTCCATGAGCTTAGGAGCCAATGCAGCTATGAATTGGGATGAAATGCAACCCTTGTTTTTGGAAAAATATAAAGAATATTGCAAAGCATCTGGCACAAGAGGAGATGATATATTTAGGATATCATAGAAGGAGGAAGAGACATTAGAAGACTATGTTTCTCGATTTTTATATATACTACAAAAGAATCCTCAGCACACATTGTCTGAAGATTTCCACAAACTAGTCTTTCTAAGACGAGTGAATGAAGACTGTTTTGAAGCATTGGACTTGATGACTGGTGGAGATGTATATCAAGCTCAATGGGATGACCTCAAAAAGATATGTTAGAACTACTCAAGGTCAACCATGAAGAAAGGTCGAGGACCCCGTTCTACGGTTACAAAAGGAATTAGTCAAGGCATTTCAAAACTTGAAATATCCAATTTGTTGTCAGATTTCAAACAAGACATCATTAATAATGTCGCTACACAGTTGGATACAATGACTGCAAAGAAGAAGCAAGCAGAGGCTGAGTTACAACTAGCTGAGTACTGTCCTCATTGGCAAAAGCAAAAGAAGGATTGCCACTGTAAATTGGTTGCAAGCATGGAGAACTAGCATCTTCCAACTAAATATGTAAAGATAGATGGGGATGATGAGCAAGTATTCTTTGTTGCTCAACATCAAGGTATGCCTCAAGACCCCTTGCAAAATTCAAATTCATATGGTAATCAATGGAAAAACCGCAATACCCAAGGTCCTCCACAAAACCAACCCAATTGGAATAATGCTGGGCAAAATAACCCACAATAGTCTCAATGGTCTCAAAATTTCCAACAACCTTGGCCTAACCAGCAAAATAACCAATGGCCCCAGAACCAGCAGAACTAATGGCAACCACCCTTAGGGAATTGGCAATCTCCTAACCAATGGAAGGGATCTCAACAATGGCCTAACCAAAATACTGGTGCTCCACAATTACCCCCTCCAGCTCAAAAACCTAATTTAATGCCACCACCTGCAAATAGTGGACCTTAAAAGCAAACACAGCTACCTACATAGCCTCAGCCAAATACAAACAGCCAACCACAGTAGCCCATGTATAGTGTTGATACCTAGCAGTACCCTGCTTATGCCCTAGATGTCACAGATATACATTTGAGATCTGGAATGACCTTACCAGCACCAAAGCCACCTCTTATAACTGAAGTATCAGACTCTCCTGCAGCATTAGAACCTTTGGTTGATGAACATGTTGACCTAACTAATGTTACCATACCAATACCAGTTCAACCAGCAGTAGAGCCTCCTTTTCTAGACCAACTAATACAAAAGGAACCTGAACAAAGCAAGGAACAACCCGTTGACATTGTTAATCAGTTGAAGAATATGCATGTCCAAATACCTTTGTTTCAAGCTATTAAGGAAATTCCTACTTATGGAAAATCTATAAGGGAAGCTTGTCTAAAAAAACCTGGAAGGAAGAAGAAGGATCCTACCACAGTTCATGTTGTTGGACACTTAGCTGATATCATGTTAGGAAGAGTGATTTCACCAAAATATTTTGACCCAGGGAGTCCAGTAGTAAGTGTCAGCATAAATGGTCAATTTGTTAAAAATTCCTTAATAGATTTGGGAGTTGCTATAAATGTGATGACTAAAGAAACTATGAAGAAGTTACAAATAGAAGGATTAAGGCCCACACCAACTATTCTATAGCTCGGAAATAGTTCCACTGTCATTCCTGATGGAATGATAGAAAATATTGTTGTGACATTAGATTCCCTAGAATATCCTATGGACTTCATGATTTTGTCCCCTAAAGTAAACCTATCTGGCTATCCTATCATTCTAGGTAGACCATGGTTGGCCACAGCTGATGCAAACATAAATTGTAGATCAGGGAATATGACCATATCAAATGGCCAAGCAACTAAGCAATTTGATCTATATCCTCCTGCACAACCATTACAAGATTTGAGTACATCTTTTTGGCCAGATTTAGGAGATGAAGAAGAAGAGATAAATTCCATAGTACAACTTATGATGTTACATAGGCAATCTTTTCTAAAGTTTCAAGAAGAAGATTCAGTAATCCAGAGCATCCTTACCAACACTTGTGTGGTAGGAAAAGATGTGTTTGAAAGCTCTGTATTAGAATTGATTGCATATGAGGAGTGTGATACAAGTTTTACTTTACTTAAGGAACCTGAAAATCTTTGTTCACTACTTCCCTATGAATTAGAAGGAAGCCCAATCTCTGAAATTGCTATGGTAGAATCCACTATTCGTGTTGAACTGAGTAAAGGCCATAAACTGCATGTTAACCCCAAATTGACATCTATATAGATGGAACAATTAAAAGAATTGCTTCAGAAGCATGAGAAGACTTTTTCTTGGGATTATGGTGATATGAAAGGATTAAGCCCTACATTGTGTACCCATAGGATATACATTAATGAAGGTTGGCTACCACTTCGTCAACCTCAGAGGAGGATAAATCCAAGCCTCAGAGAAATAGTCAAAACAGAATTATAGAAACTGCTTGATGTTGGCTTTATCTATCCTATATCTGATAGTAAATGGGTATCACCACTGGTTATAGTACCTAAGAAAGGAGGAAAATGGAGAATTTGTGTAGATTATAGGGAGTTGAATAAGGCTACTAAAAAGGATCATTTTCCTTTACCCTTCATAGACCAAGCTTTGGATACACTAGCTGGAAATAAGTACTTCTCCTTTTTAGATGGATACAGTGGCTATAATCAAATTAGTATTGCTCCTGAAGACCAAGAAAAAACTACATTTACCTGTCCATGGGGTACTTTTGCATACTCAATTTTACCATTTGGTCTTTGTAGTGCTCCTGCAACATTTCAACGGGCTGTAATTAGTATTTTTACTGATATATCACATGATTGTATGGAAATCTATATGGATGACTTTACAACATTTGGAGTTACTTTTGAAGAAGCAATGATAAATCTTGAAAAAGTTTTGGTAAGATGTCAAGAACATAATTTGGCACTAAATAGTGAAAAGTGTTTCATGCTTATGCAAGAGGGTGTGGTACTCGGTCATTTCATATCTACTGCAAGTATCCAAGTAGACCCAACTAAAATTGAGGTAATTCAAACATTACCCATACCCACTAAATTAAAAGATATCAGATCTTTTTTGGGACATGTTGGATATTATAGGCATTTTATAAAAGACTTCAGTAAAATAGCCAGTCCCTTGTACAAGTTACTCACCAAAGAAGCTGAATTCAATTGGACACCTGAGTGTGATAAAACTTTCCTGTAGCTTAAGAAACTTTTGACCATAGCCCCAATTTTACAAGGCCTTGATTGGAACCTACCTTTTCACATATATACAGATGCTTCTGATTATGCCATAGGTGCAGTTTTAGCACAGAAACACTCAAATCTTGAGAATGCCATTTATTATATCAGTAAGAGTCTTCATGGTCTAGAACTGAATTACATAGTGACTGAAAAAGAATTGTTAGCAGTAGTCTATGCTCTAAATAAATTTTGGCATTACATCACATGTTATCCTACCTATGTTCATACTGATCATGCAGCAATCAAATATCTCATGAACAAACCTGCTATAACTGGTAGGTTAGCAAGATGGTTACTATTGCTACAAGAATTTTCCATAACCATAGTGAATAAGCCTGGAAAAATAAATTTCGTAGCTGATTATTTTTCAAGAATCAATCATCATGATACTGACACTACTTTGGTAGATGATGCATGTCCAGATGAACATTTGTTTCATATTGCTGTTAAAGTTCCGTGGTATGCAGATATTGCTAACTACATTTCAGCTAATAAGATACCAACGCATTTTTCTTATAAGGAGAGAAAGTTGCTTATATAGAAAAGCCTCCATTTCTAATGGATAGACAATTTTCTATTCTATACTGGACCTAATCAAGTTATGTGCAGATGTGTAAGAGAAGATGAGACATATGATATTTTACATGCATGTCATAATGAGCCCTATGGAGGACATTTTGTAGCCAAAAGAACAGCTTTCAAAATCTTAGCCACTGGTTACTATTGGCCTACCCTTCATAAAGATACAATCAATTATACAAGGAAGTGTGACCAATGCCAAAGAATGGGTCGCCCAACCAAAACAGATGAAATGCCTCTAAATCCTCAAGTGGTGTTAACACCATTTGACAAATAGGGAATGGACTTCATCAGTCCTATTGATCTTCCATCCAATGGGAAATCTTATATTTTGATTTGTACTGACTAACTAACCAAATGGGTTGAGGTTAAGGCTATGAAGTATGCCCATGATGAAAAAGTTGCCGAATTCCTGTATGAAGAGATTTTTACACGCTATGGAGTTCCTAAAGAATTGGTTACTGATCAAGGCACACAGTTTACTTCCAACTTGATTTCAAAATTGATGAAACAGTATAACATCAGGCATCGCAGATCCAATCCTTATCATCCACAAGCCAATGGACAAGCAGAAGTTACCAACTATGAGCTGGAAAATATTCTAACTAAAACAGTCCATTTGGATCGTCGAGATTGGACTAGCCGGTTACAAGAAGTTGTTTGGGCTTATAGAACAACTTGGAAAACCACTACCGGGTTCACACCATTTGAGCTTTTGTATGGGAAAGTGGCAATGCTTCCAATTGAATTTGAACACAAGACTTTAAGAACATCCTTGACCTTAGATATTGATCTTGCTGCAACACAAAGAGAATGCCTCCTGCATCTTAATTCTTTGGATGAAATGCGCAAGACCACTTTAGAACACATTGAACTGGTGCAAAAATAGAGAAAACATTGGCATGATTCTCATATCCTCAACAAACAATTCAAAGCTGGTGACTGGACATTATTGTATGATTCTCGCTTTAAGGATATGCTAGGGAAGCTACAGATGTGATGGTTAGGACCACATCAAATCATCCATTTCTTTGACAATGGAACAGTTCAACTAACCACAATTGATAATGTGCCTTTCAAAATGTTGATCAACGGTCATCGACTTAAACTTTACAAAACAACCTCAAACAAAAGCCAAATTCATGCAACAGTTCGAACAACCGGATCCAACAACAACTCAAGTATCTCTTCCTGTAGTAGAAGGTGAAAACCTTCCACCTGCTCCTCTTCAACATTAATTCTAATTTGCATGTCCATAATAATAATTTTATGTTCGCATAAAGTCCACTTTCTTTTCATGATATTTCTTTCCATTCATATATTAATCTTCCATCCACTCACTTTCTACATAATTAAGTTTTTGTGTTTTCAATAAAATCTACACATGCTGATGGATGCTGCCGTTTACATTATTTTTGCCACCTTTTTTTTGGAGCATGTGACAATCCACTTGGTAAGTATAAATGTTTTCAAACTATTATTCATTTATAAGTTTGCAGATTTTGTTAATTATATATAATACTGCATAGTCTCTATAATTACGGCATATTCCAGTCCCTCACCCATACTAGTTTGACAAGTGAGGACACTTGTCATAAAATTAGCAGGGGGCAGGGGAGTGTCGTACTGTCCAATGACATGCCTGATTAACTGTGATAATTTTTTAAAATCTTGGCATTACCCTTTATTAATGAGAATTTTTTGCCATAAGTATGCCATGTCAAGTATTGTACTCCCACTTTCTGAATGATTTTTTTTCCTTGTTCGTGCCAAATTTTTCGTGCTAAGCCATGATGTGACCTATTTTTAAAATTTTGGCATTTGAACCATGTTTTTGGATGATTCCCATGCAAATTCATGATTTACTTTTACCTAAAGTTTAATTATGGAACATAACAATTGGTTATGGCAATTATTGTTCCCAAAAAGAAGTGGTGAAACATCTGAGAAATAACGCAGAGTTTTGAAGTTTGCATTCAGAAAGGGAGAGAGAAACAGAGTAGCAGAAGAAGTATCAAGAAATGGGAGGACGTTTACAGAGAAGAGAGCCAGTTGAGCACACTTTGTTGCTCTCTAATGTAGAAGCAGTAAGAAGATTCAATGCATGCGGGTGGTTAGGTTATTGTTTGAATTTAACAGAATATGATGAAGAAGCAGCTGTAGAATTCACCAGGACATTTGATGAAGGTGAAGCTTCTGTGTGGGGTTTTATAGTAATTGCAATAGAAGAACAAATTGCAGAAGTAATAGGGTTACCTTCTATTGGAGAGCATTATCCGAGCTCGCATGACGCTAGGTCAGCAAGGGCCTAGTTCACTACCCCACATGACCCTCCATTAGATGTTACAAAGCAAGGGTGCAAGAGATTGTCTTTGCCACCTCCATATCCTGAGCTAGCAATACATGTCATCAGGTATTTTACTTGTGAAGGCAGATTTTTTCACTTACATGCACACCATTTTAAGTTGCTTAGTTGTATAAGGCACAATATTGCTGTGAATCTTCCAAATTTTCTGTATAATATGCTCTGTATTAGTGCGGAATAGACTCAAAAAGGGAAAGATAATCCTGTGACTCACCGTGCCTTTATTAAGTTGTTAATAGAAATGTCTCTTAGGAATGTATCCCCTTTGACATGGGATGAATTTGTGAAATTTAAAACCCTACAACCCCAAGTTGACCCTAGTGAACGGTAGGGTGAGGAAAATGTAGTTCCTAGTAGTGAGCCTGTAGAACAAAATGTTGAGGGAGCTAAAATAGAAAATGCACAAGGGATTGAATCGAAATTTTCTTGCATTCAAGAGAATGTGCCTCCACTTGAATAGGACATCCCTAAACCCACTACTGGTAAAGCTAAAAGGAAATGGAAGTCACCAGAAGAAACCGCTGCTCAACAAAAAGCTAGTCCTACAATTAAGCAACAGAAGAAAATAAAGAAGGTTCTTGCAGCAACTAATCCTATAGTAGTGATACCAAAACAGAAAAGTGGGCAAAAGGTAGTAGTACAAGAAGAGACTCCTTTGCGGAGAAGCCCTAGAATGAGAGGGCAGATTTTTAAAGATCATATATTGTCTAAAGAACCTTCTCTAGAGTCTCCTATGTATATAATTTCTGACCATTCTCCCCTTCACACTGAGATGACAGAAGCTTCCGGTAATCCTCTTGCAGCATTTGAGCAAGAAATTAACAAAACCTTAATAGATTTACCAGGTGTTTCAAGCCATGAGAATGAAGTAGTTCCTGAATTTTATGATTCGAATACTGCCTTAGTCCGATATAAGTCAACATGGATCAATAGTTTGGCAGAACATCTATGGTGGGAAAAAAAAAAAAAAAAGGATTATCAAGAGGATAACAGTTTCGTCACCTTGCAAAAACTCTTTTTCCAATTATATGGATAGCATTTATTTGCTGAAGCACTATGGAAAGAGAAGAAGAAAAGAATGAGCAAGATCATAACATCACAAAATGAGGAGATTGAAGAATTGAAAGAACAACTAGAAAGATAGAAACAACACATGGAACATGCACTTAAATTAGCTGATCAAGCTCTTGCTTGCAGACCACCTCCTCGAGTATATGCTTTTTTTTTAGAAGAACAATATCTTTTGTTTCAGTTGATGTTAACCCTCAGAAATGTAAATACAGAATTCAAAACCGCACAAGATTTTTATAGGCTATATCAAACCTTACCACCATGGCAGCAAAATCTATTGTGTGAGTTGTATATTCATTATTTTTTCATTCCTGCAGGAACTAAGTGGAATCCTTTGCTCTATATAGGAGATGTGCATTTGAAAGCTTTAATGTCATAGATGTCTAATGAGGCAAATTATGATAGACAATTGGTTAACTATAGAGATGAGGAGAGAAAAAAACCTTTACCCTTGAGGGCAGAAAGTAAACAACCAGAAGAAATGCTTTGAGACTGGTTTACATTAACCTATGGGAAGAGTAATCCAGAAGTTAGAAAGAAGGTATTTGCTGCTAGAGCCAAAGTGTATGCCGAATATGAAAACTTGCCCTACTTTGCATTCCAGAGAGCTATGACTGGAGTAAGAGGTAGATGGGCATGGTTACCTGATTCTCTCAAGAAATTACAGCCACACAGTCCTATTAATTTGGAAGCGGCACTATATAGAGTTCCAAAATATTTAGAACTAGGAAAGCAACTAAGGCCAGAGCTATGGTGTCCTTTAACCATGCAACCTCCAATGCTTTTATGGCCACTGCATGATATTGATGTTGACAAACTTGATAAGTTGCAGGAAGACCACAGGCGAGAAGTACGGGAAAGGACTAGAGGATTCTATTACACCTTCAAGATACTTTGTGATACTCTATTTATCCTTGTTTTAACACTTATAAGCCTATGTTTGATAAACCTTTGATGATTTATGGGGTAGAAAAACTATGTCATCTTTTGCCTAAATTATATCTAATATGCAGTATTTCATATAAATATCAAAATGTGCATTATTATGCTTGAATTTAGTTTGATGGATTTTTATTTGCAAATATTTCTTATATCATAACTAACCTAATGATAAGGATTAAAGGATGAGCAGAAGAATCTAGAAGTTGGTTGCCGACAGCATTCAAGGAGAAATGAGGATCAAGGAACAACCACGAAAAGGAAGTTATAATCACTCCAGGAAACATGGCAGCGAATGAGGAGCTTTTATGAGCCATTACCTTCTCTGCATTTACGTTGTAACAAGCGGATGCTGAGACTTCATTGCTCCCTCCTTAATTCTGTTATCCTTCCTTTTCGCTTTCAGTTGTTCTCCTATATTCTCTCCTGCAGACTTAACTTAGGATAGTTACTTTTCTGTTGTGTAATAAAGAGTAGATTCCCTATATATGTCGAGATTGACTCCTGTGTCTGAAGGTTTAGTTTTTGGTTTTTGATAAGTTTTATCGAGTAAGAGAGAACACTGATTCACAGTTTGTTGCAATTGTGTTTTACAATTCTGAATCATGTAATGACTAATTAATGAAATGAATTAGTTCTCTTTAGCTTCTATCCTGCGTTGGTAGATTAGAGAGGCCAACCAAGGGGGGCCACTTGGAAGGTGGATTAGATTAGGATAGAATAGATTCAATTTACTAGCATTAGCAGTATTTTAAGTAAGACGTAGCTAGTTAATTTCTTCTTGTAGCATCAAAGTTCATGAACATTCCTGTAGCATCTGCAAGAATAGTCTAGTGGATAAGTCAAGATGGAATCTCTATTATCTTGTCATTGTGTTTTCAACATTCATAGATTCAGTAGTTTCCTTTCTACAGCAGTAGTGTAGTTTCCTTTGCATTTTTACTTTCCTGCAGCATAAGCATAATGACTCATCAAGGTACCTAGTGCACATACTGTGCCAACCATTTCAAGTATACGTCCTTGGGTTGACAAGCTAAATGCACCTCATGGTAGGGGAAAAGTAGTCCTTAGCTTGAATAGATTATTCCTAAGCCAGGCCTAGTGCATGACTATCAAACACCTATTGTGAGGTGGTTCAATAGACACAAGTGCTTTTTTCTCTTTATTTTTAACTTCATAACCATCTTTTCTGATACCTAATTGTTAGCTCTTCCACCATCAATGAATACATGATAATACTTATCTTCACATGTGCACATTGTTTGAAATGAGCTCCACCATTGATATGGTTTATTCTCACCACTCACCAAGACTCTTTTGTTAAGAAGGACTTCTTCCCTTTCATTCTCTTTGGAACATGATTATTTTTCATCTTCATCAATATGCCCAACTTTGGCTTGAATTTTGGTTCTCCTATATGTCCTTCTTTGAAATTAATGACAATCAAACATCCTATGCCCTTCTTCTCCACAATGAAAATAGTTTCTACAAAAATATCCTCTACCATATCCTTTCTTTATTCCTCTTCCTCTTTGATATCTATTATAATGATCATGGAAATAATTGCAATATTTTCTCCTCTAATTTTAGTGCTACTATCAAACTCATCCTTATTCTTCTTATTTTCATTTCATCCTTCATAAGAATGTCGACCAGATCATTCACTGCAGGTTCTTCTCCTATTCTTAGTCTCAAACTTCTTCCTCAAATTCTCCTCAACTCTTAGGGAAAATTGGTATGCCTCTTTAATATTGTTCATTCATACTAGACTCAATTCCTCTTCAATGGTTGGCCTGAATCATTAAGATAATAGAAAAATTTCTCCTTTTCAATTTTTGCATGGCTAATTCTAGTGAGAACTCGATAGAACTCTTCTATATACTCTTGAATAGATCTTCTCGCTCTCTTCAACCCTAGCATTTTCTTCGATAGATCAAGCTCATAATCCATAAGAATTAGTTGTCACTTCTATTTATCTATTATTTGATCACCTCTTTTGATCTAATCTTTTCCTCTTCTATTTCACTCCAATTGGATCTCCTACAATCAAATCTTTGCATGACCCCTCAATTTGGCCCCCAAAAGGTTGGCCCTAACATGATCCTCAATATCTTCATTCTCAAAATATTCTTCTACTTCATAAATCCAATTAATCGATTCCTCCATATTAAAATTTCACAAAATTTTGGGAACCTCAAACTTTTATCTTTTTCATATCTTGGGAATGACCCTAAAATCCTTTTCATCTTTTGGGTTAGAAACTTTCTCTTCTTCTTGATCAACATATCATCCTCCTTCTCTTTCATCCCCACTCTCATCCCTTATGCAAAAATTCCTCCATCTACATGTTTGTTCTTATAATTCTTTCAATTGTCTTTGAAGGGTTCTAAATCCCTCACATGTAACACCTCTAACAGGACACTATCTTTGTGGAGGCATTTGTGTAATTCAACTAAAACTCTAGTACAAACAACCTCACAATTAGAATTATATCTATGAGCATAGCCAAACAATAGTCCTAGTGCAAATTGTGTCATAATAAATGACATATTTACGAACTCAAGAACTCCCACTTTGATATCATATGATGAAGGGTGCTCTTCTTAATACAAAAACACAGAGGAGAAACATAGAACAAAAAAATTGAGAGAACCAAATATGGGCTTGTTATTATCTCCACAAGTGTGGAATTATAGAATTCAAAATTACAAAATGCAAACTCACATAGGTGCTTTTCATAAAATAGTAAATAAGACAAAGTTGCAACTATCACCAAGAACTTCCCTAAACAACCTATGGGCCTTCCTTCTATAGGCATTTTTCACCACTAAGCCCTAACCCTTGAGGTAAACCAACCTCATATTATATCATTTTATTACATTTTATTATATCGAAACAACTCAAGATAATTTACAAATTACATTTTTGGATGGCCCACTTCTAGAAACGATAACTAACAAACTATTGAACCAATGGGCTATTATAAACCCATTCAAGAATCCTTGGCTAAAGTTCTATAGCAATCGATCATAGAAGTATCCACCAACTAAAGTTTGACCTCATTTCGGAGCTATTTAGGCCTTTTTCACTGAGCCTGAAGTTTGGATAGCTAAAATTCATACCAAAAATCTCCAATAACAACACTAATACATAAGATATGGCAAATAAAATCATCTGGAACGTTGATGTGTTTTAGTTCAACCTCCATATATTATACTAGAATAATCTGAGCACATTAGACCAACTTACTCAAATTAACAAGATGCCACAAATAGCAACTCTAGATAGTAATAACCCTTATTGAAAACACAAAATCAAATATAAAATTATTATTGGATCATGCAAGATTGCCCTTAAAACCGAGGAGACTCCAACATCAATACCATATTCAAATATTATATTTTAATCATACTTGATACAAACACAAAAGATTTTTCATTCTTCTACAATAATATTGCATCTATTGTATGAAAGGAAGAAAATTGAGATACTTAAATGACACAAGAATTTAATGAAAATTGATTATAAATTATTATTTAATACCTTTCTTGAAAATTTTAAGCACACATTCCAAAGATTTTTTTTTCCTTTCAATGTTATTTGTAATACATGGATTTTATGATCTCTATGAAGATTTTCATAAACATTAAATTTAGTTTCCCAAAGAATGTTAAATTTAAATGTTACTTGTAAGTACAGTCAGTTATGATTCCATCCATTCACAATTGTTTTCCACTTTTGGTAGAAAATACACAGTTCTTTGGATTTAAAGAAATACAAAAAGCGTTAATGGGTTGTCATCTTCTATCACTGAGAAAGTTTGTGTGCTATTTTGATACACCGCCATTTTTCCTGAAATCAAATATCAAAATGTTATATTCATTGGTCTCTAAAATATCGGATAGACTTAATAATTCTACCTTCATCAAGTCTAGTTCAAATATCTAGAACACCTTTATCTTAAAATGCATCTAAAAAATAATTTTAAAATTAAAGACTTACAAAAAAAATCTTTTCAATTTTTTAAATAGATAATAAATATAAGAAAATTTTCTCTCAGATAAAAAACAACGTAAAGGATAATTGCAAAAACACCATAGTTTATATAAAATGATGCAGCTGTCCTCTCTGTAAATTGTGCCATTGACTAAATTTCCAAAAAATGAAATCACATTTGATCTTCATGATCTGTGTATTTTGTCATTGAAAACAAAAAAAAATTAGAGAAAATTTGACAGTGTTTTGGTTATCTGAAAAAGTCATATATGACATTTTTGTGTCTTTACTACATTTTGTCTACAGATCAGCTAGTGCCATATTTGAACTACATAAAAGCGCTTTCATTTTATGAATCATTGTCATTTAATTTTCATATATGACATTTTTGTGTCTTTAGTACATTTTGTCTATAGATCAGCCAGTGCCATATTTGAACTACATAAAAGCGCTTTCATTGTATGAATCATTTTCATTTTATTTTCAAATTGTAAGTCTGATAAAAAAAAAAGTTATATCTACAACTTATTAAATCTTGACAAAAAATTATTATTAGTGTATAAACAAATATAAACTCAAGAACTCCCACTTTGATATCATATGATGAAGGGTGCTCTTCTTAATAACAAATCATAGAAGAGAAACATAGAACAAAAAAAATTGAGAGAACCAAATATGGGCTTGTTATTATCTCCACAAGTGTGGAATTATAGAATTCAAAATTACAAAATGCAAACTCACATAGGTGCTTTTCTTAAAATAGTAAATAAGACAAAGTTGCAACTATCACCAAGAACTTCCCTAAACAACCTATGGGCCTTCCTTCTATAGGCATTTTTCACCACTAAGCCCTAACCCTTGAGGCAAACCAACCTCATATTATGTGATTTCATTACATTTTATTATATCGAATCAACTCAAGATAATTTACAAATTAATTTTTGGATGGCCCACTTTTAGAGACCATAACTAACAAACTATTGAACCAATGGGCTATTATAAACCCATTCAAGAATCCTTGGCTAAAGTTCTATAGCAATCGATCACAAAAGTATCTACCAACTAAAGTTTGACCTCATTTCGGAGCTATTTAGGCCTTTTTCACTGAGCCTGAAGTTTGGATAGCTAAAATTCATACCAAAAATCTCCAATAACAACACTAATACATAAGATATGGGAAATAAAATCATCTGGAACGTTGATGTGTTTTAGTTCAACCTCCATGTATTATACTAGAATAATCTGAGCACATTAGACCAACTTACTAAAATTAACAAGATGCCACAAATAGCGACTCTAGATAGTAATACCCCTTATTGAAAACACAAAATCAGATATAAAATTATTATTGAATCATGCGAGATTACCCTTAAACCGTGGAGACTCCTACGTCAATACCATATTCAAATATTATATTTTAATCATACTTGATACAAACACAAAAGATTTTTCATTCTTCTGCAGTAATATTGCATCTATTGTATGAAAGGAAGAAAATTGAGATACTTAAATGACACAATAATGTAATGAAAATTGATTATAAATTATTATTCAATACCTTTCTTGAAAATTTAAGCACACGTTCCAAAGATTTTTTTTTTCCTTTCAATGTTCTTTGCAATACATGGATTTTGTGATCTCTATGAAGATTTTCATAAACATAAAATTTACTTTCCCAAAGAATGTTAAATTTAAATGTTACTTGTAAGTACAGTCAATTATGATTCCATCCGTTCACAATTCATTTCCACTTTTGGTAGAAAATACACAGTTCTTTGGATTTAATGAAATACAAAAAGCGTTAATGGGTTGTCATCTTCTATCACTGAGAAAGTTTGTATGCTATTTTGATACACCGCCATTCTTCCTGAAATAAAATATCAAAATGTTATATTCATTGGTCTCTAAAATATCGGATAGACTTAATAATTCTACCTTTTAAGTTCATCAAGTCTAGTTCAAATATCTAGAATACCTTTATCTTAAAATGCATCTAAAAAATAATTTTAAAATTAAAGACTTACAAAAAAAATCTTTTCAATTTTTTAATAGATAATAAATATAAGAATATTTTCTCTCAGATCAAAAGAAACGTAAAGAATAATTGCACAAACATCATAGTCTATATAAAACGATGCAGCTGTGCTCTCTGCAAATTGTGCCATTGACTAAATTTCTAAAAAATGAAACCACATTTGATCTTCATGATCTGTGTATTTTGTCATTGAAAACAAAAAAATATTAGAGAAAATTTGACAGTGTTTTGGTGAATCTAAAAAAGTCATATATGACATTTTTGTGTTTTTCGTACATTTTGTCTACAGATCAGCCAGTGCCATATTTGAATTACATAAAAGCGCTTTCATTGTATGAATCATTTTCATTTAATTTTCAAATTGTACCAAAGTCTGATAAAAATAAAGTTATATCTACGACCTATTAAATCTTGACCAAAATTATTATTAGTGTATAAACAAATATAAAACGCTAAGGAAATTCCTTAACTGCTTAGAATGCTCCAAATATGAATGGTGTTGGGAGGTTAATTGCTTTTGACCTCACCTCAACGGCCCCCAAAACTTCCTTCCTCAACATTACAATCATTGTTTTAAGAGAGAAGTCGTGAAAGCCGTTGAGGGAGAGGTAAGAACAACACCCTCCATTAATCCTCTTTAAACAGTCATTCTGAATTAAGCTGGACAAAAGCTCACATAACTCATCTAACATATCAACAATTACTATTCTCTATTACAGATAACTTCAATATTTCTGAGAGGAGAAAAGAGCCTTAGAGCGCATTTATAGAACATTGTGGGCTACAGTTTTATCTGCCAGCAATGAGAAGATATTGTGCAAAGCGTATTGCCTTCACATTGGCAGACATGATAATCTATCTAAACAACAAAATAGTCAATGTCTTACCAGAAATAGATCAAACTGATACTTCTGAGTAGATGGAAAGCCTTCCCTGTTAGGTGTTTGCAAGATTTAACGTGATGTTATGTCACAAGATATATACGAACCTAAAAGCTTTTGTCTCTTCAGAATAGCGATCGGTTGAATCCCACAGATACCCATATCTCATACGTTGAAAGAGAAAATAAAGTAAAACACGTACTTAAAGAAGCATGCTAAATTCCTAGTCAACCTCCATTTGATTCTTACAATGAAGAACAAATTCTCTTTCAAAACTTCAACCCTAAGCAAATGTCGGGTCAACCACCCACATGTATATTTGCTAAATGAAGAAGACTAATTAATTATAGGAAACCTATAAACGAAATGTATAAATGGCTCCATGTTTAAAGTATATGATTATAACAAAATAATGTGGTTTACTAATCTATAGATGAAAGAAAGCACTAATGGTTACAAATCAAGGTGCTCGAGGTTACCATTTGCCTTGAAATTGCATATTCTAAGAAAATTTATTGAATTAAAAAATAAATTTCGTTAAGATAATGATTTTAAATTTTTATATTTAAGATATAATTATATTTTATATTTCCTTTATCAATGTACTTGGGAAGGGTGATCTTTTCATCAATTTATAAGAACATGTAGTATGGAATGATCTTAAATATGCATGTGTGAGGTCAGCTTTGGAAAACCTTTGAAAGGTAATCTAGATTTGAACATTATGGGGTTTGCAATAACATATTTGAAAAGAGAGCTTCTTTGCTAGAGATTAAAATATTTTTAAATAATGATAAATAATGATATAAAATTTTGGGTGACATTAATAGATTTGTGTGTCAGTTATTGTTAAAAAGAATTGATTACATTTGATAGGAAATTCCCTTATAACTATAAATTTTATTCAAAATAACACAACCCTTAATTGGTAGCTTGGGAAATAGCATAAGAAAACTCGAGTGGTAATTGGGAACCTTCACACTTTCAAAATTATTCATGTATAAAGAGAGAGAAACACTAGATGAAATGATAGCCTACTTGGTAGTGGATAACCTTTCTTGGTCATGTCATTACGTGAGAGTTCTAAAATGGTCATGTCATTAGCTAAGTAGCTTGATCTAGAACACTATCTTTCATATTGCTTAAAGATGACAAAATTTTTCGGTAGACATGTTTCTTCGATATATGAAGCCTATATGGCAAAGTGTGATACTGTAGACTTGGGCAATACCATTTCCTTATTAGTTTTCTCCATATATATGGAAATATTAGAGGCACATGAAATAGCATATTGCATAAATATTGTATACTACATGGTTATGCTAACCATGAAAGAGTAGAGAGGAAAATAGTAATTAGGCTACATTTTCTAAGGTGAGGTTAATAATCATAAAAATATATAAGGATCACTAAAATCTTTAACTCCTAGTGCAATTTCAAATTTAGGAAGCCAATTGGTAGCCACCAAAACTCATTAATTTGTAGTTCAATGCAAAAATCATATTAATCCTTATAATGTGTTGTTTTAAAAAGAAGATAAATCAATAAACATTGTAAATAATAGAAAATCAAGTTTACATGAAAATATTGAGAAACAAAAATGCATGGTGATATTTATCCCATAATAGATGACATGCATAATTATTTTCTTATCTGGTGATTTCAAGGAAATTACACTTCTTGCTAAATTTAAAAGATAAGGAAAACCACCCTAGGGAAATATACAAAATAAAATAAAATAAAATAAACAAGATATGCCTTAAGGGACCAATTAGCCAACAATGTTTTCCATTTGTCATGCAAATGTATAATTCTTTATTTTGCATTGTTTTATCTAATTCACACACACTCATACACATCTATAATTTTCCTCCAAAAAATTTCTTGATCTTCAATGTATATTATATATTCTTTATCACAAACATCAACAAAATATACTAGAATGGAAGACAAAAATGAGTCATAACATTTGTAGTCTAAAACATAGTAGTGGCGAAGGAAGTCAACTCAATAAAATAGAGAGGAAATCAAAAGTTTCTTAACACATATTTATAATATTTGAATACATCTCACATGCTACTAGACATTTTTTTAGCTTGAAATCATGGTAACTTTCAAATACTCCAAACAACACGTGGCTAAAATTTTACAAAAAATACATCTTTTAGATTAATGATCTAGTTGGGTATCTTAATACCCCAAGATAAATCCTATAAAAATTAGAAGAAAACTTTAAGCCGAGTACTTTCAAATATCTAATGCAAGCTAAACAAAAACTTTTATTAGCTAAACTAGAATAGCTATGTTCAAACATACACTGTAAACACAATCAATCAATAACCATTCTGCAAGATGGATATAATCCATGAAAGAATTCTCAACAACTTGTAGGTTAGCACCTTAAAATAAATATTGTAAATGGAATCACAAATACTAATAGTCCTAAACTAGCCAACCTCATCCACACCCATTTTCTCAAGAATCAAGATGAGGAATGTAGAGTTAATCTCCCTTCAATTGTGATCTTTGCCCACAATATTCAAAATATTTTGAAATAAAAACGTTGGGAAGTCATCAGGTCCTTATGTTTTATCACCTTCAAAAGAGAAGATCACTTACTTAATTTCAGAGGAAGACATAATGACAACAAGGTCATTGTTTCTCTCTTCCATGATAGATTGGGGACGACTAAGAGAAATTTCCCTTGGTCATGAACCTTGAGATTATTCTCAATGGTTAGGAGAGAAGCAACGTGATTACAAATTTCCATTTTGACCTTCTCCTCCTTGATAAGCCTACTTCTAATAACATTGAGATGAGAAATTTGGTTGGTAGCCTATTGTCATAGGTTAGTAACATGGAAGTTTTAGTATTCTTATATCCCTCTACTATCCATTCGAAGTATTTAGTATTCCTATAAGTATTCGTATACCTTTAGGTGTAGCCTTCTTGTCATTGGAAGATGAAATATATTATGGAAAATTAGATTTCACACATTTAGCTTCTTCCAAATCACCTAAAAGGTTGATATCTCTTTCTCCTAAAATAGGCCATTGTTGATCATCTTTAAAGAAAGGACTTCTTCAATACTAGTGAGAGAATATTCCACAACTAAGGGATGAACAAGGGGAGTTTGATTTATTTTTCCTTCTTCTCTATCTGACTCATAAGACAAAAGATAACCACTCACTATTTCCTTGTTCAAGAACACATATTTGATTTCCTTTTGTTGATTATCCTACTCCAAAGGAGAAACACCCCTGCCTTCCCCTTGAAAAGAAACATCCTTATTCAAACCATCTTGGTCTTTTCTTTTCTGCTCTATTTTCAAGGGAATGACATTCTTGATTATTTCATCCTCTTTACTTTCTTCCAAGAACTGAGATGGTCTCACCTTACCGTTGACCATTTTCTCTCCATGGGTATTTCCCACATTCTCATCCCTCCTAAGAGGGACCATCTTTACCTTTTATTTGAGTGTCTTTGTGTACATTATCATTATGAGCATTATCTTATTCTTTTTTGTACTCCTTGTTTAGGTTATTCACCACATTCATCATTTTGTGCTCCTTGACATTCCTTACTTTTCTCTCCTTAGGTTTTTTTCTCTCAAACACATTTCCCCCTTTCTTATGTTTCTTTGGGAAGATTTTTTCCTAATACCCTTGTGTATTTTAGATAAAGAAAGAAAAAGAAAAATATTCGTAGGCAACTTATTATTTCCATTTCCCTAGCCTAGACACAATGTGAATTTTCTTTAATATATTTGAAAGTTGGTTGACATGGACTCACAAAGATTCTGGTAAAAAACTATTGTTGATTTGGAAGAATTCATTGGATCTATTAGAAGAAGATCCCCTAAGGAAGAGGCTAAACCTTTGAAAAAAATCTTTGTCCCAAACATTAGTGGAAGACTTGGGAAGAAACACAAATGGGACCTGAATGAAAGAAGGTATAATAAATATCCATATCTAGTTCCCATTTTTTAAGAGCCAGATAGTACATTCAAAAAATCCATAGGCTATCACAAATAGCATATTCTAAATATTTCTTGTTGGTGAAACTAACAAAATGGAAACCACAAGAGAGAACAACTATATCCACCTACCCCTTAATCCTCCATTTTCCTTCCACCATAATTCTAACAACTTTGATGTTTGGTCTATGCCCCATAAACTTTCCCATGTGCATTAGTTCCATTAGAGAAATCGAGTGCTCCATAAGGGCATTAGAGTCATGGATTTAAAATTTATATTTTTAAAAATTATTTTCATAGTTCATGGTCATAAAGAAAGACTTAGCACTTGGTTTGACCCCAAAAGGGAAAAGGGTTTCTAGAGTTTTGGAGGAGCATCCTATGAAAAATTGGCCTCTCTTGTAGCAACGATTAAGGGATCCCACACATGACAAGGGTATCACCATAGACCACATTTACTTCCTCATTTTTATTTTTTTAATGAATAGACGTTTTCTATTAATAAATAATATAATAAGATTACGATTCACAAAAAAGGGCCGAGGGATACAAGATCACCCTGCAAGATTTCACATGACCAAGGTTGGAAACATCAACTATTCATCAATAAAAATATATAAAGAAACCCTCAGGTGGCTAAAGTAGTGCCTATTGAGGGAGGTGGTTCAATAAAATCATGAAATCCTCAATCATCTTTGGGATTGGGAGGCAGATAGGGAATAGTCTAGCTATCAGCAATAGCATCAACAACATTAGTGGCCTGGTCACCATCCTTCATATTAGGCCATGGAGGCAAAATAGCCAGCTCTAGGTCAAAAGGCCATTTCCCAAAAACCACTCACCAAGCACCAAGAGGAGGAGCTAAGGAATAGCTAGTGCCACCATAGCACAAGAAAACCAAATGGTGCCTCAATCCATCATTGCCACCACTGGGAGAGTAGTGGTGGGAAGCCTAGGAATGCAGAGTGTACAAGTGGCAACCTGAGGAGTTGCAAACCTGGTAGCAGCCTCTAGGAATCAAGGTGTCAACCGAAGTATTTGGAGGTACCCTAGAAATAGTACAAGGGTCATTGCCCTAGTGATTAGGAAACTCTTGAAGGTTGGCCACCTCCAAGGCCACCTTTTTTTCTTGTACTTGAATCTGCATCATTACATTATTACAAATGCACTCCTTATTGTACATAGAAATATTAATATCAAGAAAAATTTGAGTGAAAAGAAAAATATTTCTATCTTTCCACAGAGTGAATAAAAGTTTAATCCTAAAGGTATGCCAAATCTGGGTAAATTTTTGAGGGATCCTGGGGGAATCACCCAAAATAACCATGTGGAAAGAAAAGGGTTTAGGCTAAAACAACTTAAGAAAATAATGAATCCAGTACCAATAATTTTGAGCACATCTAAACAACCCAAAAATATGTAGGAAAGACTCTGGTTGGCCACATAGTGGACACCTAGGATCCATAACCCTAATATGCTTGAGCCGAGGCCCAAGGTGAAGACCTTGAGAAACCAAGCACCAAGAAAAATGGGCAATCTTGGATTTTGTAATAACACTCCAAATAGTGTCAAAGTGCTTTCTACATTGAGAAAGAGAAGATTGCAAATATTGTCTCTAATTGAGCATATCCACCATCGATTGATCGGGAGAAAGCCATCTATAACCTAGACTTGGTTTGTAACTGGTGAAAGGAGTGGTAGGATACCACTTCCAATTAGTCCACCAAGTTTGAATAGATGGAATACCCACTTTATGAATTAAGTTCCCTCGAATTGTAGAAAGCAATAAGTCAAAAGTCTTCCAATCTAGATGGGCAAGATAATACTAGACTTGAATATCATCCCAAGATCTAAAACTCATAGAAACCCTCGAAAAAGGGTCTTTAGGAGTCTTGATGCCTCATTTGAAAAATGCAGAGCACTAGCACCTTGAGTCTTGGCAAGCAGAATACCTTAAATGGAAAATAGTAGAGACAACCAAATGTTCTACTAGTTCAAAGAGATCCCATCACAAAACTCATCACCAAACCAACAAATCCAAGGCCTAAAAACTTCCCAAGGTTTCCATATGCTCTTGATAACAAAAGACCCTTTTATGACCACAGGTTCTCACATGATGAGAAGGGTGTGAAAGCCAATCCCCTTCCATGCAAGCCTATTTATGGGAAATCCAAAAGAAACACAATGCTAAACCAAACTTTTCTAGGCTTCATCTCCAATGATGGCATGAATAATCCATTTGGCATGCAAAGGAAGGCCTTCCTTTTGTGTGGAGAGAAGGCCAAGGCCTCCAAACTCTTTTGGGAGACAACAAAAATCCCAAGCAAGTCTATCAAAGCCATGATGATCGAAACCAAAGGCCTAGAGAAAATCATGAACCAATCGCTCTAATTTCTTGTAGGAGGCTTTGGAAGGAGCCCAGCAAGAAGAATAAAAAACATGTGTTGCTGCAAGAAATTTTAAGAAAATCTAGAATTTTCTTGCAAGAGAAAGCAATTTCATAAGCCAATCATCTAGCTGCTTAGTAATCTCTGTAAGCACTACATTCCACAGATCCATTGGTAATGCTTGAAAGACAAAGGGAATGCTTAGAAAGTGGAAGATTTCTCCATGAGTGTCCCATTTCCATTCAAATTGGTTAAGCCATGGTGGCAATGACAAAAAAGATTGGTGATAACAAAGCATTTTATGCCACTGAATAGTGGAGACAGAGGCTTGACAAAAAGTTTCAAGGCAATTTAAGGCATTATTGATGTTTTCTTCATCCTCCAAAAGAGTGAGAAAGGAATCATTAGAAAAATGACCATTAACCAACTAGGAAGAGGATTCTAGCAAAGAAATGCCACAAACCAATCCTGAAGACATGGAATGGGCTAGCAAATAGCCAAAGCCTTTAGCAGCAAGAACACAAAGTGTTAGAGCTAGAGGGAAACCTTGGCTAATGGAGTTCAAAAATCATAAAGGCATTAGAATGGAGGTTATTTATGGTAATATAGGCATTAGCATGTCCATAGACTGCATAAAGTTGGGACCAAAACCAAGAGCTGAAGCATAGCCAAAATGAAAGGCCATTCAGTTTGGTCATAGGCATTTGCAAAATCTATTTTCAAAAAAATAGCTAGCCACTTGGACTTGTGAGCCCACTTCATTCCTTCCTAGACAAAATAATGTTGTCAAGAATATATATCTAGTTTTGATAAAGCCAGTTTGCGCAGGCCACACAATTAAAGGTAGGAGGTGGTGAATTTTGAGAGAAATTAATTTAGCAATAATCTTATTTGACACATTCAAAAGGGTAATGGGTCACTAATTAAAAATGTCCTTAGGATCTCCAACTTTAGGTATGAATTCAATGTTTCCTCTTTTGATAATAGTTCCTAGACTTTTAGAATGATAGACTTTAAGATAAACTTTGTGCAGATCAGGACCAATATGCTCCCAAAGGTGTTTGTAGAATTCACTAGGAAACCCATCACACCTAGGGGACCTATCATCTGTAATGCGTAAAACTACCTCTTTAAGGTTTTGGAGGGTAAGAAGTTGCTCATAGAAAGCATGTTTCTCAAATGCTATGTACTTTAGAGTAATAGTAATACAATTTCTAATAGCTTCCTCCCAGGAAACCATATTTCCTACGAAGAAAAACCATTCTCATAGTGATGAACGAATGCTTGCAAAATGTTAGCAAGACTAGAGAGAATAGAAGTGCCTTGTTTGATTTTTCTAATCCCAAAATTGGTATGATGGACTAGAAGAGCTTGGAAGAACTCTTTCAAAGCTTTATCGCCAGCCTCCAACTAATGGAGGTGAGCTTTGATTTGGGCTTCTCGAGTAGCATAATTATCCACAACCTATTTGTCATGAAGAAGTTTGGCAAGTTGAATTTTCAAATCAACATCAAAAGGATTAACGGTGAGAGCCTCAAAAGCTTTTTTGAGTGCAAAAGTAGTGGATTCATAAGACCACCTTTTGAAAACTATGGTTCTGGTAATGGTATCATTTCAACACTGAATCCACCCAGTCTAGGAATGTGTCCATGTTGCTCTAGATTCTAGACATTTAGGATATGAGCAATATTGGAAGGATGCATCAACACAAAGAGCTATTTTCCATGAAATGGAAAAATAAATGGGATAGTGGTTAGATAACATCACATCGAGCAACGAAACGATAGGTAAATCTTGATCCTTAGAAAAGGAGAAAAAACATTGTGTAGTAATCCTTAGAGCTAGCTCAAAAGTTGGACAAAGTGTGTCAAACCCCACTGTGTTGGTGGTGGCTAGTATTGGGATAAAAAAGGCCCAATTTAAAAAGATGAACAGGTGACTCGAATAAGGAAATTCCTATAGCAAGGATGAAAGAAATAGCATTAGCAAAAAAAAAGCAAAAGCCTTCAATAAAAAAATACATGATGAGTTGGGATCAAAGGGAAACCCTAGTAGATGGACTTGAAGAGACTAAAGGCCTTTGATTATCAATCATTAATGGTAATTTAAGAAGAGATTTCTATAAAAAGAATCCATGTAGATTGAAGAAATCTAGAGCCAAAACCTACGGTTGAAGCATTTTAAGAATAAAGGGCCATTCAATACAAAAATAGGCTTTGGTGAAATCAATATTGAGGAAGATTGTTGGCTGCTTGGACTTTTTGGCTCACTCCGTCCCTTCCCAAACAACAATGATGTTGTCTAGGATGTACCTAGACTTGATAAAACTATTATGTTTTTGACACACCACCAAAGGTAGTAAGTGGCAAATTTGAAGAGCTAAAACCTTAGCAATGAACTCATAGGATACAATGAGCAAGGTAATAGGCCTCTAATTGCAAATTTCTTCAGGATCTCCTTCTTTTCTCTGATGAATTTAATTTTTGCATTTTTTATGATGTCTCCTAGAGAATAAGAATGAAATGTTTCCATCATTCAAATTGTTGCTGAAATAATCAACAAGTCTACCTTCTTGACTCAAAAAAACTCCTATTTCAATACCACTAGCATCACAACCTACTTTAAATTCTTTATTAATATCTAGAAGTTCTAAAATATGTTTCTCCATAACTTTCTATTTCAACACATTAGAACACATATCTTCTCCTACAGCCCACTTAAATTCGCTCCTATCGCCTCTCATTATTTCCATCAAGAGTCCACAAATACTGCTAAAACCCTTGATAATTTTTTTTATAAAACTAGCCAAACCATAAAAAGATCTTACCTCTTTAACACTTCCTAGAGTAGGTCATTCAAGGATAGCCTTTACTTTCTAAGATTCCATTTTTAGACCTTCTTCTAAAACTAAAAATCCCAGATACACCAACTCCTTCAAAAAACTACACTTCTTCAAATTTATCACCAAATTCTCTCCCCTCAACTTCTTAAACACCTTATGAATGCACACTATATGCTCCTCCAACCTCTTCCTAAAGATAAAAACATCACATATAGATAAACATCACATATAGATAAACAATGGAAAATTACCCAAAAACTCCTTCAGTACCTCATTCACGAGTGGCATGTATGTTCTTGGTGCATTAGTTAGTTAAAAATGCATGACTAGCCATTCATACTATCATTTTGTTGTCTTGAAGGAAGTTTTTCATTCATCTCCTTTTGTTATTCCAAGTAGATAGTAGCCACTCTTCATATCTATCTTTTTGAAATACATATAACCCCACTCAAGAAGTCCATATTATTATCCATTTGTAACAATATAAATTTTTAGTTGATTATGATCTTGTTGATAGGCCATAAATATATGAAAACCTTTCATTGTCCATTCTTCTTTAGTGCTAATACTACTAGCACTTGTTTTTTCAGCTATTCACTTTCTATTGGTTTCATTATGGGTGTTGCCTTGTTTGGAAAACTGCCTCCTAGAATCAAGCCCATCTAGTGATTGATATTCCTTACCAGTCGTAGTCTACTAATACATTATCATATACAATATCTATAAAATCTTCCAACAAATATGTAAAATTTTCAAGTACCTCTTCTATTTCTTCTTTATCTTTTTTTAATTTTCAGAAAAATATATATGGTCATGCCTCATACCCTCTAGGAACTTCTTTCCATCAATAAAAAATACTCTAGAAGTATTAAATATCTTTTCAACTATATCCTTCAATGACTTTAGCTTATGTTTCACTCCATCCTTTGTCATAGAGTTGGTATTTGCATATCCATCATGCGAGACATACTTATCATACTACCATGGCCTAGCATGGGGCATATGGAATATGCCCATACATATGATATCACAAAGTACCTTATCCTAGTAGTTTCCAATCTTGAATAGTACTAGGCATTTTTCATTGATGACCTTGTGCTCATCCTATAACTAGACATTATGTTATAGACACAAGTGTTTTTCCTCTTTATTTTTAAATTCATAACCATATTTTCTAATACCTAATTGTCAGCTCTGCCACCATCAATGATTACATCATAATACTTATCTTCACATGTGCACCTTGTTTGAAATGACCTCCACCATTGATATGGTTTATTGTCACCACTCACCAAGACTCTTTTGTTAAGAAGGACTTCTTCCCTTTCATTCTCTTTAGAACGTGATTATTTTTCATGTTCATCAATATGCCCAACTCTGGCTTGAATTTTGGTTCTCCTATATGTCCTTCTTTGAAATTAATGACAATCAAACATCCTATGCGCTTCTTCTCCACAATGAAAATAGTTTCTACAAAAATATCCTCTACCATATCCTTTCTTTATTCCTCTTCCACTTTGATATCTATTATAATGATCATGGAAATAATTGCAATATTTTCTCCTCTAATTTTAGTGCTACTATCAAACTCATCCTTATTCTTCTTATCTTCATTTCATCCTTCATAAGAATGCCGACCAGATCATTCACTGCAGGTTCTTCTCCTATTCTTAGTCTCAAACTTCTTCCTCAAATTCTCCTCAACTCTTAGGGAAAATTGGTATGCCTCTTTAATATTGTTCATTCATACTAGACTCAATTCCTCTTCAATGGTTGGCCTGAATCATTAAGATAATAGAAAAATTTCTCCTTTTCAATTTTTGCATGGCTAATTCTAGTGAGAACTCGATAGAACTCTTCTATATACTCTTGAATAGATCTTCTCGCTCTCTTCAACCCTAGCATTTTCTTCGATAGATCAAGCTCATAATCCATAAGAATTAGTTGTCACTTCTATTTATCTATTATTTGATCACCTCTTTTGATCTAATTTTTTCCTCTTCTATTTCACTCCAATTGGATCTCCTACAATCAAATCTTTGCATGACCCCTCAATTTGGCCCCCAAAAGGTTGGCCCTAACATGATCCTCAATATCTTCATTCTCAAAATATTCTTCTACTTCATAAATCCAATTAATCGATTCCTCCATATTAAAATTTCCCAAAATTTTGGGAACCTCAAACTTTTATCTTTTTCATATCTTGGGAATGACCCTAAAATCCTTTTCATCTTTTGGGTTAGAAACTTTCTCTTCTTCTTGATCAACATATCATCCTCCTTCTCTTTCATCCCCACTCTCATCCCTTATGCAAAAATTCCTCCATCTACATGGTTGTTCTTATAATTCTTTCAATTGTCTTTGAAGGGTTCTAAATCCCTCACATGTAACACCTCTAACAGGACACTGTCTTTGTGGAGGCATTTGTTTAATTCAACTAAAACTCTAGTACAAACAACCTCACAATTAGAATTATATCTATGAGCATAGCCAAACAATAGTCCTAGTGCAAATTGTGTCATAATAAATGACATATTTACGAACTCAAGAACTCCCACTTTGATATCATATGATGAAGGGTGCTCTTCTTAATACCAAAACACAGAGGAGAAACATAGAACAAAAAAATTGAGAGAACAAAATATGGGCTTGTTATTATCTCCACAAGTGTGGAATTATAGAATTCAAAATTACAAAATGCAAACTCACATAGGTGCTTTTCATAAAATAGTAAATAAGACAAAGTTGCAACTATCACCAAGAACTTCCCTAAACAACCTATGGGCCTTCCTTCTATAGGCATTTTTCACCGCTAAGCCCTAACCCTTGAGGTAAACCAACCTCATATTATATCATTTTATTACATTTTATTATATCGAATCAACTCAAGATAATTTACAAATTACATTTTTGGATGGCCCACTTCTAGAGACGATAACTAACAAACTATTGAACCAATGGGCTATTATAAACCCATTCAAGAATCCTTGGCTAAAGTTCTATAGCAATTGATCATAGAAGTATCCACCAACTAAAGTTTGACCTCATTTCGGAGCTATTTAGGCCTTTTTCACTGAGCCTAAAGTTTGGATAGCTAAAATTCATACCAAAAATCTCCAATAACAACACTAATACATAAGATATGGCAAATAAAATCATCTGGAACGTTGATGTGTTTTAGTTCAACCTCCATATATTATACTAGAATAATCTGAGCACATTAGACCAACTTACTCAAATTAACAAGATGCCACAAATAGCAACTCTAGATAGTAATAACCCTTATTGAAAACACAAAATCAAATATAAAATTATTATTGGATCATGCAAGATTGCCCTTAAAACCGAGGAGACTCCAACATCAATACCATATTCAAATATTATATTTTAATCATACTTGATACAAACACAAAAGATTTTTCATTCTTCTACAATAATATTGCATCTATTGTATGAAAGGAAGAAAATTGAGATACTTAAATGACACAAGAATGTAATGAAAATTGATTATAAATTATTATTTAATAGCTTTCTTGAAAATTTTAAGCACACGTTCCAAAGATTTTTTTTTTCCTTTCAATGTTATTTGCAATACATGGATTTTATGATCTCTATGAAGATTTTCATAAACATAAAATTTAGTTTTCCAAAGAATGTTAAATTTAAATGTTACTTGTAAGTACAGTCAGTTATGATTCCATCCATTCACAATTGTTTTCCACTTTTGGTAGAAAATACACAGTTCTTTGGATTTAAAGAAATACAAAAAGCGTTAATGGGCTGTCATCTTCTATCACTGAGAAAGTTTGTATGCTATTTTGATACACCGCCATTTTTCCTGAAATCAAATATCAAAATGTTATATTCATTGGTCTCTAAAATATCGGATAGACTTAATAATTCTACCTTCATCAAGTCTAGTTCAAATATCTAGAACACCTTTATCTTAAAATGCATCTAAAAAATAATTTTAAAATTAAAGACTTACAAAAAAAATCTTTTCAATTTTTTAAATAGATAATAAATATAAGAAAATTTTCTCTCAGATAAAAAACAACATAAAGGATAATTGCACAAACACCATAGTTTATATAAAATGATGCAGCTGTCCTCTCTGTAAATTGTGCCATTGACTAAATTTACAAAAAATGAAATCACATTTGATCTTCATGATCTGTGTATTTTGTCATTGAAAACAAAAAAAAATTAGAGAAAATTTGACAGTGTTTTGGTTATTCTGAAAAAGTCATATATGACATTTTTGTGTCTTTAGTACATTTTGTCTACAGATCAGCTAGTGCCATATTTGAACTACATAAAAGCGCTTTCATTTTATGAATCATTGTCATTTAATTTTCATATATGACATTTTTGTTTCTTTAGTACATTTTGTCTATAGATCAGCCAATGCCATATTTGAACTACATAAAAGCACTTTCATTGTATGAATCATTTTCATTTTATTTTCAAATTGTAAGTCTGATAATAAAAAAAGTTATATCTACAACTTATTAAATCTTGACAAAAAATTATTATTAGTGTATAAGCAAATATAAACTCAAGAACTCCCACTTTGATATCATATGATGAAGGGTGCTCTTCTTAATAACAAATCATAGAAGAGAAACATAGAACAAAAAAAATTGAGAGAACCAAATATGGGCTTGTTATTATCTCCACAAGTGTGGAATTATAGAATTCAAAATTACAAAATGCAAACTCACATAGGTGCTTTTCTTAAAATAGTAAATAAGACAAAGTTGCAACTATCACCAAGAACTTCCCTAAACAACCTATGGGCCTTCCTTCTATAGGCATTTTTCACCACTAAGCCCTAACCCTTGAGGCAAACCAACCTCATATTATGTGATTTCATTACATTTTATTATATCGAATCAACTCAAGATAATTTACAAATTAATTTTTGGATGGCCCACTTTTAGAGACCATAACTAACAAACTATTGAACCAATGGGCTATTATAAACCCATTCAAGAATCCTTGGCTAAAGTTCTATAGCAATTGATCACAGAAGTATCTACCAACTAAAGTTTGACCTCATTTCGGAGCTATTTAGGCCTTTTTCACTGAGCCTGAAGTTTGGATAGCTAAAATTCATACCAAAAATCTCCAATAACAACACTAATACATAAGATATGGGAAATAAAATCATCTGGAACGTTGATGTGTTTTAGTTCAACCTCCATATATTATACTAGAATAATCTGAGCACATTAGACCAACTTACTAAAATTAACAAGATGCCACAAATAGCGACTCTAGATAGTAATACCCCTTATTGAAAACACAAAATCAGATATAAAATTCTTATTGAATCATGCAAGATTACCCTTAAACCGAGGAGACTCCTACATCAATACCATATTCAAATATTATATTTTAATCATACTTGATACAAACACAAAAGATTTTTCATTCTTCTGCAGTAATATTGCATCTATTGTATGAAAGGAAGAAAATTGAGATACTTAAATGACACAATAATGTAATGAAAATTGATTATAAATTATTATTCAATACCTTTCTTGAAAATTTAAGCACACGTTCCAAAGATTTTTTTTTTCCTTTCAATGTTCTTTGCAATACATGGATTTTGTGATCTCTATGAAGATTTTCATAAACATAAAAGTTACTTTCCCAAAGAATGTTAAATTTAAATGTTACTTGTAAGTACAGTCAATTATGATTCCATCCGTTCACAATTGTTTTCCACTTTTGGTAGAAAATACACAGTTCTTTGGATTTAAAGAAATACAAAAAGCGTTAATGGGTTGTCATCTTCTATCACTGAGAAAGTTTGTATGCTATTTTGATACACCGCCATTCTTCCTGAAATAAAATATCAAAATGTTATATTGATTGGTCTCTAAAATATCGGATAGACTTAATAATTCTACCTTTTAAGTTCATCAAGTCTAGTTCAAATATCTAGAATACCTTTATCTTAAAATGCATCTAAAAAATAATTTTAAAATTAAAGACTTACAAAAAAAAGCTTTTCAATTTTTTTAATAGATAATAAATATAAGAATATTTTCTCTCAGATCAAAAGAAACGTAAAGAATAATTGCACAAACATCATAGTTTATATAAAACGATGCAGCTGTCCTCTCTGTAAATTGTGTCATTGACTAAATTTCCAAAACCTGAAACCACATTTGATCTTCATGATCTGTGTATTTTCTTATTGAAAACAAAAAAAAATTATAAAAAATTTGACAGTGTTTTGGTGAATCTAAAAAAGTCATATATGACATTTTTGTGTTTTTCGTACATTTTGGCTACAAATCAGCCAGTGCCATATTTGAACTACATAAAAGCGCTTTCATTGTATGAATCATTTTCATTTAATTTTCAAATTGTACCAAAGTCTGATAAAAATAAAGTTATATCTACGACCTATTAAATCTTGACCAAAATTATTATTAGTGTATAAACAAATATAAAACGCTAAGGAAATTCCTTAACTGCTTAGAATGCTCCAAATATGAATGGTGTTGGGAGGTTAATTGCTTTTGACCTCACCTCAACGGCCCCCAAAACTTCCTTCCTCAACATTACAATCATTGTTTTAAGAGAGAAGTCGTGAAAGCCGTTGAGGGAGAGGTAAGAACAACACCCTCCATTAATCCTCTTTAAACAGTCATTCTGAATTAAGCTGGACAAAAGCTCACATAACTCATCTAACATATCAACAATTACTATTCTCTATTACAGATAACTTCAATATTTCTGAGAGGAGAAAAGAGCCTTAGAGCGCATTTATAGAACATTGTGGGCTACAGTTTTATCTGCCAGCAATGAGAAGATATTGTGCAAAGCGTATTGCCTTCACATTGGCAGACATGATAATCTATCTAAACAACAAAATAGTCAATGTCTTACCAGAAATAGATCAAACTGATACTTCTGAGTAGATGGAAAGCCTTCCCTGTTAGGTGTTTCCAAGATTTAACGTGATGTTATGTCACAAGATATATACGAACCTAAAAGCTTTTGTCTCTTCAGAATAGCGATCGGTTGAATCCCACAGATACCCATATCTCATACGTTGAAAGAGAAAATAAAGTAAAACACGTACTTAAAGAAGCATGCTAAATTCCTAGTCAACCTCCATTTGATTCTTACAATGAAGAACAAATTCTCTTTCAAAACTTCAACCCTAAGCAAATGTCGGGTCAACCACCCACATGTATATTTGCTAAATGAAGAAGACTAATTAATTCTAGGAAACCTATAAACGAAATGTATAAATGGCTCCATGTTTAAAGTATATGATTATAACAAAATAATGTGGTTTACTAATCTATAGATGAAAGAAAGCACTAATGGTTTCAAATCAAGGTGCTCGAGGTTACCATTTGCCTTGAAATTGCATATTCTAAGAAAATTTATTGAATTAAAAAATAAATTTCGTTAAGATAATGATTTTAAATTTTTATATTTAAGATATAATTATATTTTATATTTCCTTTATCAATGTACTTGGGAAGGGCGATCTTTTCATCAATTTATAAGAACATGTAGTATGGAATGATCTTAAATATGCATGTGTGAGGTCAGCTTTGGAAAACCTTTGAAAGGTAATCTAGATTTGAACATTATGGGGTTTGCAATAACATATTTGAAAAGAGAGCTTCTTTGCTAGAGATTAAAATATTTTTAAATAATGATAAATAATGATATAAAATTTTGGGTGACATTAATAGATTTGTGTGTCAGTTATTGTTAAAAAGAATTGATTACATTTGATAGGAAATTCCCTTATAACTATAAATTTTATTCAAAATAACACAACCCTTAATTGGTAGCTTGGGAAATAGCATAAGAAAACTCGAGTAGTAATTGGGAACCTTCACGCTTTCAAAATTATTCATGTATAAAGAGAGAAACACTAGATAAAATGATAGCCTACTTGGTAGTGGATAACCTTTCTTGGTCATGTCATTATGTGAGAGTTCTGAAATGGTCATGTCATTAGCTAAGTAGCTTGATCTAGAACACTATCTTTCATATTGCTTAAAGATGACCAAATTTGTAGGTAGACATGTTTCTTCGATATATGAAGCCTATATGGCAAAGTGTGATACTGTAGACTTGGGCAATACCATTTCCTTATTAGTTTTCTCCATATATATGGAAATATTAGAGGCATATGAAATAGCATATTGCATAAATATTGTATACTACATGGTTATGCTAACCATGAAAGAGTAGAGAGGAAAATAGTAATTAGGCTACATTTTCTAAGGTGAGGTTAATAATCATAAAAATATATAAGGATCACTAAAATCTTTAACTGCTAGTGCAATTTTAAATTTAGGAAGCCAATTGGTAGCCACCAAAACTCATTAATTTGTAGTTCAATGCACAAATCATATTAATCCTTATAATGTGTTGTTTTAAAAAGAAGATAAATCAATAAACATTGTAGATAATAGAAAATCAAGTTTACATGAAAATATTGAGAAACAAAAATGCATGGTGATATTTATCCCATAATATATGACATGTATAATTATTTTCTTATCTGGTGATTTCAAGGAAATTACACTTCTTGCTAAATTTAAAAGATAAGGAAAACCACCCTAGGGAAATATACAAAATAAAATAAAATAAAATAAACAAGATATGCCTTAAGGGACCAATTAGCCAACAATGTTTTCCATTTGTCATGCAAATGTATAATTCTTTATTTTGCATTGTTTTATCTAATTCACACACACTCATACACATCTATAATTTTCCTCCAAAATATTTCTTGATCTTCAATGTATATTATATATTCTTTATCACAAACATCAACAAAATATACTAGAATGGAAGACAAAAATGAGTCCTAACATTTGTAGTCTAAAACATAGTAGTGGCGAAGGAAGTCAACTCAATAAAATAGAGAGGAAATCAAAAGTTTCTTAACACATATTTATAATATTTGAATACATCTCACATGCTACTAGACATTTTTTTAACTTGAAATCATGGTAACTTTCAAATAATCCAAACAACACATGGCTAAAATTTTACAAAAAATACATCTTTTAGATTAATGATCTAGTTGGGTATCTTAATACCCCAAGATAAATCCTATAAAAATTAGAAGAAAACTTTAAGACGAGTACTTTCAAATATCTAATACAAGCTAAACGAAAACTTTTATTAGCTAAACTAGAATAGCTATGTTCAAACATACACTGTAAACACAATCAATCAATAACCATTCTGCAAGATGGATATAATCCATGAAAGAATTCTCAACAACTTGTAGGTTAGCACCTTAAAAATAATCTTGTAAATGGAATCACAAAGGCTAATAGTCCTAAACTAGCCAATCTCATCCACACCCATTTTCTCAAGAATCAAGATGAGGAATGTAAAGTTAATCTCCCTTCAGTTGTGATCTTTGCCCATAATATTCAAAATATTTTGAAATACAAACGTTGGGAAGTCATCAGGTCCTTATGTTTTATCACCTTCAAAAGAGAAGATCACTTACTTAATTTCAGAGGAAGACAGAATGACAACAAGGTCATTGTTTTTTCTCTTCCATGATAGATTGGGGATGACTAAGAGAAATTTCCCTTGGTCATGAACCTTGAGATTATTCTCAATGGTTAGGAGAGAAGCAACGTGATTACAAATTTCCATTTTGACCTTCTCCTCCTTGATAAGCCTATCTCTAATAACATTGAGATGAGAAATTTGGTTGGTAGCCTATTGTCATAGGTTAGTAACATGGAAGTTTTAGTATTCTTATATCCCTCTACTATCCATTCGAAGTATTTAGTATTCCTATAAGTATTCGTATACCTTTAGGTGTAGCCTTCTTGTCATTGGAAGATGAAATATATTATGGAAAATTAGATTTCACACATTTAGCTTCTTCCAAATCAACTAAAAGGTTGATATCTCTTTCTCCTAAAATAGGCCATTGTTGATGATCTTTAAAGAAAGGACTTCTTCCATACTAGTGAGAGAATATTCCACAACTAAGGGATGAACAAGGGGAGTTTGATTTATTTTTCCTTCTTCTCTATCTGAGTCATAGGACAAAAGATAACCACTCACTATTTCCTTGTTCAAGAACACATATTTGATTTCCTTTTGTTCATTATCCTACTCCAAAGGAGAAACACCCCTACCTTCCCCTTGAAAAGAAACATCCTTATTCAAACCATCCTTGTCTTTTCTTTTCTGCTCTATTTTCAAGGGATGTCATTCTTGATTATTTCATCCTCTTTACTTTCTTCCAAGAACTGAGATGGTCTCACCTTATCATTGACCATTTTCTCTCCATGGGTATTTCCCACATTCTCATACCTCGTAAGAGGGACCATCTTTATCTTTTAGTTGAGTGTCTTTGTGTACATTATCATTATGAGCATTATCTTATTCTTTTTTGTACTCCTTGTTTAGGTTATTCACCACATTCATCATTTTGTGCTCCTTGACATTCCTTACTTTTCTCTCCTTAGGTTTTTTTCTCTCAAACACATTTCCCCCTTTCTTATGTTTCTTTGGGAAGATTTTTTCCTAATACCCTTGTGTATTTTAGATAAAGAAAGAAAAAGAAAAATATTCATAGGCAACTTATTATTTCCATTTCCCTAGCCTAGACACAATGTGAATTTGCTTTAATATATTTGAAAGTTGGTTGACATGGACTCACAAAGATTCTGGTAAAAAACTATTGTTGATTTGGAAGCATTCGTTGGATCTATTAGAAGAAGATCCCCTAAGGAAGAGGCTAAACCTTTGAAAAAAATCTTTGTCCCAAACATTAGTGGAAGACTTGGGAAGCAAACACAAATGGGACCTGAATGAAAGAAGGTATAATAAATATCCATATCTAGTTCCCACTTTTTAAGAGCCAGATAGTACATTCAAAAAATCCATAGGCTATCACAAATAGCATATTCTAAATATTTCTTGTTGGTGAAACTAACAAAATGGAAACCACAAGAGAGAACAACTATATCCACCTACCCCTTAATCCTCCATTTTCCTTCCACCATAATTCTAACAACTTTGATGTTTGGTCTATGCCCCATAAACTTACCCATGTGCATTAGTTCCATTAGAGAAATCGAGTGCTCCATAAGGGCATTAGAGTGATGGATTTAAAATTTATATTTTTAAAAATTATTTTCATAGTTCATGGTCATAAAGAAAGACTTAGCACTTGGTTTGACCCCAAAAGGGAAAAGGGTTTCTAGAGTTTTGGAGGAGCATCCTATGAAAAATTCGCCTCTCTTGTAGCAACAATTGAGGGATCCCACACATGACAAGGGTATCACCATAGACCACATTTACTTCCTCATTTTTATTTTTTTAATGAATAGACCTTTTCTATTAATAAATAATATAATAAGATTACGATTCACAAAAAAGGGCTGAGGGATACAAGATCACCCCGCAAGATTTCACATGACCAAGGCTGGAAACATCAACTATTCATCAATAAAAATATATAAAGAAACCCTCAGGTGGCTAAAGTATTGCCTATTGAGGGAGGTGGTTCAATAAAATCATGAAATCCCCAATCATCTTTGGGATTGGGAGGAAGATAGGGAATAGTTGAGCTATCAGCAATAACATCAACAACATTAGTGGCCTGGTCACCATCCTTCATATTAGGCCATGGAGGCAAAATAGCCAGCTCTAGGTCAAAAAGCCATTTCCCAGAAACCACTCACCAAGCACCAAGAGGAGGAGCTGAGGACTAGCTAGTGCCACCACAGGGCAAGAAAACCAAATGGTGCCTCCATCCATCATTGCCACCACTGGGAGAGTAGTGGTGGGAAGCCTAGGAATGTAGAGTGTACAAGTGGCAACCTGAGGAGTTGCAAACCTGGTAGCAGCCTCTACGAATCAAGGTGTCAACCAAAGTATTTGGAGGTACCCTAGAAATAGTACAAGGGTCATTTCCCTAGTCATTAGGAAACTCTTTAAGGTGGGCCACCTCCAAGGCCACCTTTTTTTCTTGTATTTGAATCTGCATCATTACATTATTACAAATGCACACCTTATTATACATAGAAATATTAATATCAAGAAAAATTTGAGTGAAAAGAACAATATTTCTATCTTTCCATAGAGTGAATAAAAGTTTAATCCTAAAGTTGTGCCAAATTTGGGTAAATTTTTGAGGGATCCTGGGGGAATCACCCAAAATAACCATGTGGAAAGAAAAGGGTTTAGGCTAAAACAACTTAAGAAAATAATGAATCTAGTAGCAATAATTTTTAGCACATCTACAAAACCCAAAAATATGTAGGAAAGACTCTGGTTGGCCACATAGTGGACACCTAGGATCCATAACCCTAATATGCTTGAGCCGAGGCCCAAGGGGAAGACCTTGAGAAACCAAGCACCAAGCAAAATGGGCAATCTTAGATTTTGTAATAACACTCCAAATAGTGTCAAAGTGCTTTCTACATTGAGAAAGAGAAGATTGCAAATATTGTCTCTAATTGAGCATATCCACCATCGATTGATCGGGAGAAAGCCATCTATAACCTAGACTTGGTTTGTAACTGGTGAAAGGAGTGGTAGGATACCACTTCGAATTAGTCCACCAAGTTTGAATAGATTGAATATCCACTTTATGAATTAAGTGCCCTGGAATTGTAGAAAGCAATAAGTCAAAAGTCTTCCAATCTAGATGGGCAAGATGATACTAGACTTGAATATCATCCCAAGATCTAAAACTCATAGAAACCCTAGAAAAAGGGTCTTTAGGAGTCTTGATGCCTCATTTGAAAAATGCAGAGCACTAGCACCTTGAGTCTTGGAAAGCAGAATACCTTAAATGGAAAGTAGTAGAGACAACCAAATGTTCTACTAGTTCAAAGAGATCCCATCACAAAACTCATCACCAAACCAACAAAGCCAAGGCTTAACAACTTCCCAAGGTTTCCATATGCTCTTGATAACAAAAGACCCTTTTATAAGCACAGGTTCTTACATGATGAGAAGGGTGTGAAAACCAATCCCCTTCCATTCAAGCCTATTGATGGGAAATCCAAAAGAAACACAATGCTAAACCAAACTTTTCTAGGCTTCATCTCCAATGATGGCATGAATAATCCATTTGGCATGCAAAGAAAGCCTTCCTTTTGTGTGGAGAGAAGGCCAAGGCCTCCAAACTCTTTTGGGAGATAACAAAAATCCCAAGCAAGTCTATCAAAGCCATGATGATCAAAACCAAAGGCCTAGAGAAAATCATGAAGCAATCACTCTAATTTATGGTAGGAGGCTTTGGAAGGAGCCCAGCAAGAAGAATAAAAAACATGTGTTGCTACAAGAAATTTTAAAAAAATCTAGAATTTTCTTGCAAGAGAAAGCAATTTCATAAGCCAATCATCTAGCTGCTTAGTAATCCCTCTAAGCACTACATTCCACAGATCCATTGGTAATGCTTGAAAGACAAATGGAATGCTTAGAAAGTGGAAGATCTCTCCATGAGTGTCCCATTTACATTCAAATTGGTTAAGCCATGGTGGCACTAACAAAAAAGACTGGCGATAACAAAGCATTTTATGCCACTGAATAGTGGAGCCAGAGGCTTGACAAAAAGTTTCAAGGCAATTTAAGGCATTATTGATGTTTTCTTCATCCTCCAAAAGAGTGAGAAAGGAATCATTAGAAAAATGACCATTAACCAACTAGGAAGAGGATTCTAGCAAAGAAATGCCACAAACCAATCCTGAAGACATGGAATGGGCTAGCAAATAGCCAAAGCCTTTAGCAGCAAGAACATAAAGTGTTAGAGCTAGAGGGAAACCTTGGCTAATGGAGTTCAAAAATCATAAAGGCATTATAATGGAGGTTATTGATGGTAATATAGGCATTAGCATGTCCATAGACTGCATAAAGTTGGGACCAAAACCAAGAGCTGAAGCATAGCCAAAATCAAAGGCCATTCAATTTGGTCATAGGCATTTGCAAAATCTAGGTTTCAAAAAAATAGCTAGCTGCTTGGACTTGTGAGCCCACTTCATTCCTTCCTAGACAAAATAATGTTGTCAAGAATATATATCTAGATTTGATAAAGCCAGTTTGCGCAGGCCACACAATTAAAGGTAGGAGGTGGTGAATTTTGAGAGAAATTAACTTAGCAATAAACTTATATGACACATTCAAAAGGGTAATGGGTCACTAATCAAAAATCTCCTTAGGATCTACAACTTTAGGTATGAATTCAATGTTTCCTCTGTTGATAATAGCTCCTAGACTTTTAGAATGATAGACTCTAAGATAAACTTTGTGCAGATCAGGACCAATATGCTCCCAAAGGTGTTTGTAGAATTCACAAGGAAACCCATCACACCTAGGGGACTTATAATCTGTAATGCATAAAACTACCTCTTTAAGGTTTTGGAGGGTAAAAAGTTGCTCACAGAAAGCACGTTTCTCAATTGCTACGTAGTTTAGAGTAATAGTAATACAATTTCTAATAGCTTTCTCCTAGGCAACCATATTTCCTACGAAGAAAAACCATTCTCATAGTGATGAATGAATGCTTGCAAAATGTTAGCAAGACTAGAGAGAATAGAAGTGCCTTGTTTGATTTTTTTAATCCCAAAATTGTTATGATGGACTAGAAGAGCTTGGAAGAACTCTTTCAAAGCTTTATCGCCAACCTCGAGCCAATGGAGGTGAGCTTTGATTTGGGCTTCTTGAGTAGCATAATTATCCACAACCTATTTGTCATGAAGAAGTTTGGCAAGTTGAATTTTCAAATCAACATCAAAAGGATTAATGGTGAGAGCCTCAAAAGCTTTTTTGAGTGCAAAAGTAGTGGATTCATAAGACCACCTTTTGAAAACTATGGTTCTGGTAATGGCATCATTTCACCACTGAATCCACCCAGTCTAGGAATGTTTCCATGTTGCTCTAGATTCTAGACATGTAGGATATGAGCAATAGTGGAAGGATGCATAACACAAAGAGCTATTTGCCATGAAATGGAAAAATAAATGGGATAGTGGCTAGATAACATCACATCGAGCAAGGGAACGATAGGTAAATCTTGATACTTAGAAAAGGAGAAAAAACATTGTGTAGTAATCCTTAGAGCCAGCTCAAAAGTTGGACAAAGTGTGTCAAACCCCACTGTGTTGGTGGTGGCTAGTAATGGGATCAAAAAGGTCCAATTTAAAAAGATGAACAGATGACTCGAATAAGGAAATTCCTCTAGCAAGGATGAAAGAAATAGCATTACCCAACAAAAATCAAAAGCCTTCAATAAAAAAATACATGATGAGTTGGGATCAAAGGGAAACCCTAGCAGATGGACTTGAAGAGACTAAAGGCCTTTGATTATCAATCATTAATGGTAATGCAAGAAGATATTTCTCTAAAAAGAATCCATGTAGATTGAAGAAATCTAGAGCCAAAACCTAAGATTGAAGCATTTTAAGAATAAAGGGCCATTCAATACAAAAATAGGCTTTGGTGAAATCAATATTGAGAAAGATTGTTGGCTGCTTGGACTTTTTGGCTCACTCCGTCCCTTCCCAAACAACAATGATGTTGTCTAGGATGTACCTAGACTTGATAAAACTATTATGTTTTTGACACACCACCAAAGGTAGTAAGTGAAAAGTTTCAAGAGCTAAAACCTTAGCAATGAACTCGTAGGATACAATGAGCAAGGTAATAGGCCTCTAGTTGCAAATATCTTTAGGATCTCCTTCTTTTCTCTAGTGAATTTAATTTTTGTATTTTTGATGATGTCTCCTAGAGAATAAGAATGAAATGTTTCCATCATTCAAATTGTTGCTGAAATAAGCAACAAGTCTAGCTTCTTGACTCAGAAAAACTCCTATTTCAATACGACTAGCATCACAACCTACTTTAAATGCCTTATTAATATCTAGAAGTTCTAAACTATGTTTCTCCATAACTTTCTATTTCAACACATTAGAACACATATCTTCTCCTACAACCCACTTAAATTCGCTCCTATCGCCTCTCATTATTTCCATCAAGAGTCCACAAATACTGCTAAAACCCTTGATAATTTTTTTTAATAAAACTAGCCAAACCATAAAAAGATCTTACCTCTTTAACACTTCCTAGAGTAGGTCATTCAAGAATAGCCTTTCCTTTCTAAGATTCCATTTTTAGACCTTCTAAAACTAAAAATCCCAGATACGCCAACTCCTTCAAAAAACTACACTTCTTCAAATTTATCACCAAATTCTCTTCCCTCAACTTTTTAAACACCTTATGAATGCACACTATATGCTCCTCCAACCTCTTCCTAAAGATAAAAACATCACGTATAGATAAAAAATGGAAAATTACCCAAAAACTCCTTCAGTACCTCATTGACGAGCGGCATGAATGTTCTTGGTGCATTGGTTAGTTTGAAATGCATGACTAGCCATTCATACTATCATTTTGTTGTCTTGAATCAAGTTTTTCATTCATCTCCTTTTGTTATTCGAAGTAGATAGTAGCCACTCTTCATATCTATCTTTTTGAAATACATACAACCCCACTCAAGAAGTCCATATTATTATCCATTTGTAACAATAGAAATTTTTAGTTGATTATGATCTTGTTGATAGACCATAAATCTATGAATACCCTCCATTGTCCATTCTTCTTTAATGCTAATACTACTAGCACTTGTTTTTTCAACTATTCACTGTTTATTGGTGTCATTATGGGTGTTGCCTTGTTTGGAAAACTGACTCCTAGAATCAAGCCCATCTAGTGATTGATATTCCTTACCAGTCGTAGTCTACTAATACATTATCATATACAATATCTATAAAATCTTCCAACAAATATGTAAAATTTTCAAGTACCTCTTCTATTTCTTCTTTATCTTTTTTTAATTTTCAAAAAAATATATATGGTCATGCCTCATACCCTCTAGGAACTTCTTTCCATCAATAAAAAATACTCTAGAAGTATTAAATATCTTTTCAACTATATCCTTCAATGACTTTAGCTTATGTTTCACTCCATCCTTTGTCAAAGAGTTGGTATTTTCATATCCATCATGTGAGACATACTTATCATACTACAATGGCCTAGCATGGGGCATATGGAATATGTCGATACATATGATATCACAAAGTACCTCATCCTAGTAGTTTCCAATCTTGAATAGTACTAGGAATTTTTCATTGATGACCTTGTGCTCATCCTATAACTAGACATTATGGAATAGACACAAGTGTTTTTCCTCTTTATTTTTAACTTCATAACCATATTTTCTAATACCTAATTGTTAGCTCTGCCACCATCAATGATTACATCATAATACTTATCTTCACATGTGCACCTTGTTTGAAATGAGCTCCACCATTGATATGGTTTATTCTCACTACTCACCAAGATTCTTTTGTTAAGAAGGACTTCTTCCCTTTCATTCTCTTTAGAACGTGATTATTTTTCATCTTCATCAATATGCCTAACTCTGGCTTGAATTTTGGTTCTCCTATATGTCCTTCTTTGAAATTAATGACAATCAAACATCCTATGCGCTTCTTCTCCACAATGAAAATAGTTTCTACAAAAATCTCCTCTACCATATCCTTTCTTTATTCCTCTTCCTCTTTGATATCTATTATAATGATCATGGAAATAATTTCAATTGTTTCTCCTCTAATTTTGAGTGCTACTATCAAACTCATCCTTCTTCTTCTTATCTTCATTTCATCCTTCATAAGAATGTCGACCAGATCATTCACTGTAGGTTCTTCTCCTATTCTTAGTCTCAAACTTCTTCCTCAAATTCTCCTCAACTCTTAGGGAAAATTGGTATGCCTCTTCAATATTTTTCATTCATACTAGACTCAATTCCTCTTCAATGGTTGGCCTGAACCATTAAGATAATAGAAAAATTTCTCCTTTTCAATTTTTGCATGGCTGATTCTATTGAGAACTCGATAGAACTCTTCTATATACTCTTGAATAGATCTTCTCGCTTTCTTCAACCCTAGCATTTTCTTCGATAGATCAAGCTCATAATCCATAAGAATTAGTTGTCACTTCTATTTATCTATTATTTGATCACCTCTTTTGATCTAATCTTTTCCTCTTCTATTTCACTCCAATTGGATCTCCTACAATCAAACCTTTGCATGACCACTCAATTTGGCCCCCAAAAGGTTGGCCCTATCATGATCCTCAATATCTTCAATCTCAAAATATTCTTCTACTTCATAAATCAAATTAATCGATTCCTCCATATTAAAATTTCCCAAAATTTTTGGAACCTCAAACTTTTATCTTTTTCATATCTTGGGAATGACCCTAAAATCCTTTTCATCTTTTGGCTTAGAAACTTTCTCTTCTTGTTGATCAACGTATCATCCTCCTTCTCTTTCATCCCCATTCTCATCCCTTATGCAAACATTCCTCCATCTACATGTTTGTTCTTATAATTCTTTCAATTGTCTTTGAAGGGTTCTAAATCCCTCACATGTAACACTTCTAACAGGACACTATCTTTGTGGAGGCATTTGTGTAATTCAACTAAAACACTAGTACAAACAACCTCACAATTAGAATTATATCTATGAGCATAGCCAAACAGTAGTCCTAGTGCAAATTCTCTCATAATAAATGATATATTTACGAACTCAAGAACTCCCACTTTGATATCATATGATGAAGGGTGCTCTTCTTAATACCAAAACATAGAAGAGAAGCATTGAACAAAAAAAATTGAGAGAACCAAATATGGGCTTGTTATTATCTCCACAAGTGTGGAATTATAGAATTCAAAATTACAAAATGCAAACTCACATAGGTGCTTTTCTTAAAATAGTAAATAAGACAAAGTTGCAACTATCACCAAGAACTTCCCTAAACAACCTATGGGCCTTCCTTCTACAGGCATTTTTCACCACTAAGCCCTAAACCTTGAGGCAAGCCAACCTCATATTATATGATTTTATTACATTTTATTATATCGAATCAACTCAAGATAATTTACAAATTACATTTTTGGATGGCCCACTTCTAGAGACCATAACTAGCAAACTATTGAACCAGTGGGCTATTATAAACCCATTCAAGAATCCTTGGCTAAAGTTCTATAGCAATCGATCATAGAAGTATCCACCAACTAAAGTTTGACCTCATTTCAGAGCTATTTAGGCCTTTTTCACTGAGCTTGAAGTTTGGATAGCTACAATTCATACCAAAAATCTCCAATAACAACACTAATACATAAGATATGGCAAATAAAATCATCTGGCACGTTGATGTGTTTTAGTTCAACCTCCATATATTATACTAGAATAATCTGAGCACATTAGACCAACTTACTCAAATTAAAAAGACGCCACAAATAGCAACTCTAGATAGTAATAACCCTTATTGAAAACACAAAATCAAATATAAAATTATTATTCGATCAAGCAAGATTGCCCTTAAAAACCGAGGAGACTCCTACATCAATACCATATTCAAATATTATATTTTAATCATACTTGATACAAACACAAAAGATTTTTCATTCTTCTACAATAATATTGCATCTATTGTATGAAAGGAAGAAAATTGAGATACTTAAATGACACAAGAATGTAATGAAAATTAATTATAAATTATTATTTAATACCTTTCTTGAAAATTTTGAGCACACATTCCAAAGATTTTTTTTTCCCTTTCAATGTTCTTTGCAATACATGGATTTTATGATCTCTATGAATATTTTCATAAACATAAAATTTAGTTTCCCAAAGAATGTTAAATTTAAATGTTACTTGTAAGTACAATCAATTATGATTCCATCCGTTCACAATTGTTTTCCACTTTTGGTAGAAAATACACAGTTCTTTGGATTTAAAGAAATACAAAAAGCGTTAATGGGTTGTCATCTTCTATCACTGAGAAAGTTTGTATGCTATTTTGATACACCGCCATTTATCCTAAAATCAAATATCAAAATGTTATATTCATTGGTCTCTAAAATATCGGATAGACTTAATAATTCTACCTTCATCAAGTCTAGTTCAAATATCTAGAATACCTTTATCTTAAAATGCATCTAAAAAATAATTTTAAAATTAAAGACTTACAAAAAAAATCTTTTCAATTTTTTAATAGATAATAAATATAAGAAAATTTTCTCTCAGATCAAAAAAAACGTAAAGGATAATTGCACAAACACCATAGTTTATATAAAAGGATGCAGCTGTCCTCTCTGTAAATTGTGCCATTGACTAAATTTTCAAAAAATGAAATCACATTTAATCTTCATGATCTATGTATTTTGTCATTGAAAACAAAAAAAATTAGACAAAATTTGACAGTGTGTTGGTGAATCTGAAAAAGTCATATATGACATTTTTGTGTCTCTAGTACATTTTGTCTACAGATCAGCCAATGCCATATTTGAACTACATAAAAGCGCTTTCATTGTATGAATCATTTTCATTTAATTTTCATATATGACATTTTTGTGTCTTTAGTACATTTTGTCTACAAATCAGCCAGTGCCATATTTGAACTAAATAAAAGCACTTTCATTGCATGAATCATTTTCATCTAATTTTCAAATTGTACCAAAGTCTGATAAAAAAAAAGTTATATCTACAACTTATTAAATCTTGACTAAAATGATTATTAGTATATAAACAAATATAAAACGTTAAGGAAATTCCTTAACTGCTTAGAATGCTCCAAATATGAATGGTGTTGGGAGGTTAATTGCTTTTGACCTCACCTCAACGGCCCCCAAAACTTCCTTCCTCAACATTACAATCATTGTTTTAAGAGAGAAGTCGTGAAAGCCGTTGAGGGAGAGGTAAGAACAACACCCTCCATTAATCCTCGTTAAACAGTCATTCTGAATTACGCTGGACAAAAGCTCACATAACTCATCTAACATATCAACAATTACTATGCTCTATTACAGATAACTTCAACATTTCTGAGAGGAGAAAAGAGCCTTAGAGCGCATTTATAGAACATTGTGGGCTACAGGTTTATCTACCAGCAGTGAGAAGATATTGTGCAAAGCGTATTGCCTTCACATTGGCAGACATGATAATCTATCTAAACAACAAAATAGTCAATGTCTTACCACAAATAGATCAAACTGATACTTCTGAGTAGATGGAAAGCCTTCCCTGTTAGGTGTTTGCAAGATTTAACGTGATGTTATGTCACAAGATATATACGAACCTAAAAGCTTTTGTCTCTTCAGAATAGCGATCGGTTGAATCCCACAGATACCCATATCTCATACGTTGAAAGAGAAAATAAAGTGAAACACGTACTTAAAGAAGCATGCTAAATTCCTAGTCAACCCCCATTTGATTCTTACAATGAAGAACAAATTCTCTTTCAAAACTTCAACCCTAAGCAAATGTCGGGTTAACCACCCACATGTATATTTGCTAAATGAAGAAGACTAATTAATTCTAGGAAACCTATAAACGAAATGTATAAATGGCTACATGTTTAAAGTATATGATTATAACAAAATAATGTGGTTTACTAATCTATAGAAGAAAGAAAGCACTAATGTTTACAAGTGAAGGTGCTCGAGGTTTACCATTTGCCTTGAAATTTCATATTCTAAGAAAATTTATTGAATTAAAAAATAAATTTGATTAAGATAATGATTTTGAATTTTTATATTTAAGATATAGTTATATTTTATATTTTCTTTGTCAATGTACTTGGGAAGGGCGATCTTTTCATCAATTTATAGGAACATGTAGTATGGAATGATCTTAAATATACATGTGTGAGGTCAAGTTTGGAAAACCTTTGAAAGGTAATCTAGATTTGAACATTATGGGGTTTGCAATAAATTATCTTAAAAGAGAGCTTCTTTGCTAGAGATTAAAATATTTTCAAATAATGACAAATAATGATATAAAATTTTGGGTGACATTAATAGATTTGTGTGTTTGTTATTGTTAAATAGAATTGATTACATTTGATAGGAAATTCCCTTATAACTATAAATTTTATTCAAAATAACACAACTCTTGTAAGAATTTTCTATAGTTCTAGTACCATGTAAGAATTTGCCTAAGGTAATCATTCAACACCAAGATCAAGAAGCTCAATAGATAACACAAAAGAGTCTAATGATGATCAAATGAGAATGGATATTAAATAATTTTATAATTGGATGAATACACACTAGAAGTGCTTGTATATAAAGGTAGCTAGAATTACTAGGAGTCAACAAAGAGATAAACATCCCAACTAAGGACATGTCCACCAAGAGTGGATTATCCTCCATCGAGCATAGGAGTTTGTGTGATGATGAGAAGATAAGTTTACATAGGTGTATCTCATACAGAAATGTTGTAGACACCATGTGCTCTATTGTCAACAAGACAATTCATACGACTACGCATATTCCTAGGTGTTTACATGAAAACTAATATGCCAGTGCATTAACCTAAGTAAACTTAACTAAAGTGTAATAATAATTAATTATTTACACTAGCACCCCTCCTTAAGTGCAACATAGGGGAATGCACTTAAACTCACAAAGCTAAATGCAAGATGCAATGTGGGTCCTAGCTACTAGGCCATATTAGGTACCCATGTACAAATGCAATGCTCTACATACAATCCAATTCAATGCAATATCTCTAAAAATGGAGAAAAAGGGAAAACCTCATGGGGAAAACCTCCTCCAAATGAGAATCTCAATAATGATCAAAATGATAATGGAAAACAAAATAACAAGATGCATGCAAGGATGGAGTAATCAAGACCCCCCTAGTATGACATACATCATGCATGTACAAGCATATATCCCCCAAAAGAAAAAATACATGATGATATCCCCCCCATATTGAATAATCTCTTGTAAGGATGTCATGAAGACAAAAATGTATCCAATGCCTACAAATGTCATTTCTCCCTTTAGGAAGAAGATACACCAAGTATAGGTGAAGTATACTTCCCACTCTGGATAGGAAGATGGATGAAGAATCCATATGCAATATGTTATGGATGTTGCCTATGAAGTTTACTCATATTTTGACAAGTACTTGATGAATGTAGATGCCACAAGCCAATCTAGTGAATGCCCAAAAGGTGGTAAACTAGGTAACATGTCCATGTATGAAAGTGAATCAAACTCCAAAGACTAGAAATCATCCTTATAGGAAGATATGGGAAGAGAAGCAATGTAGCATCTCCTCAATGATGAATGCAAACCCATGAAAAAATCTCCTTGATGACTAAAGAAGCTACACCATGAAAATTGAACAATGTTCCTTCTTGTAGAAAGAAGTGGTGCCATAGGTGTAGTAGAGAATGCTCCACAACTAGTAGGAAATATCCTCAAAAGATGTCATGCCTAAGGAAATTGGAATACAATCTCCAAAGACTTATATGTCTCCTTTGAAGTAAAAGAGTCCTCCTCCAATTGCTAAAAAGAAGTGTCCACAATCATGTTAGTCTCAAAAGAAGGATCAAGTAGTTGCGGGTCAAAGTGTTCCCTCACAACAAGTGAAGAAGAATTCTCATCAACAAAGAGAAGATGGATGTCATCAATAATGTCTCACACATCTTCAATGCAAGACTCAAAAAATAATGGTACAATATCTAGAAGGAAGTCATCCCATGAAGCTAACATAGGAAGACATGGTATTTCCTATTGCATTGAATCAGGAACATCTATGGCTGGAACTGGATCAGTAGAAGCAATAAGAGCATTGTGAGGTATGATCTCAACTAGAATTGTAGGTACCACAACTGGACCGACTGGAGAGAGATTTTCCTATGGGAATGGAGGAACTTTTGAATCTCCACATGCTTTCCAAAGACATATCAAAAGTTCATAAGGATTACTTTCCTTTCTAAGGACAACAAAAAAATCCATACAGCTATTTATAAAAATAGCTTGAAAAATCATTCTAAGAACCCTCTGATCAGTAGAAGAAGGTAGTTCTTTCCAACATAGATAATGAAATACTTCCTTATGATCTCTTAGATGATCAATCGTTAAAACACTCCATTTTCTATAGTTCCTTTTTTTCACCATGAATCTTAAACCAAACTAGCACTTGTGACATGACTTCATGAGATCAAATAATGTATGCACCCCCAAAATGAAAAAATGAAAAAAGAAACCCGCCCTAATACATGATTTAGCACTTTATATTTAGTATGATTATAATCAGCCACTTGGAAATTTAGGGTGTAAGTGGACTTCTAATTTTGCTGGTTACAACAAAAAATATGAAGCTATATCAGACTCAACAAGATAAGACACAAGACCTCTCAAGCATCTAATTAATTACAAGTGCCAATAGGCCAAAATGAGACAAAAACTGGAAAGTACCATGTCTACTCAAAATTACTCCAAACTGATAACAGATCTAGAAAGTAGACAAAAACTTATGTGCATTAAAAAAAAATAGCACCTAAATATGTGTCTAGATGGACCCAAACCAAGCCTTTGAAGTTACAAAAATTAGGATTTTCAATTTGCAGAAAAATTTAGGAGCAAAGATCTCAAACATCCTGCACCAATGTGTAGGTCACAAATTTCTACCCCAAAATAGAAAAATTGGTCGAAAGGAGTCTTGTATGAGGGAGATATCACTGTTTGAAAATCACCTTTGTAACTATTTTTCTTGAATCACCATTGTCACACCTCCAAAAATCAAATGACTCTAGATTTCACCTCAAATGTCCAATTTTGATGAAACAAAAGTTGATTCAAGGGTTTTCTAACCTCTAAATGTGATGCCAATATCTGATTTGGACTACCAAGCTCCAATCTTGACTTGTAGAATGAATCTCTCCAATGGCTATGTAATGAAACTCCTATGACTCTGATACCATGTACAAATTTGGTATAGCTATGATACCATATAACAATTTTCCTAAGGTAATAATTCAACACCAAGATCAAGATGCTCAATAGATAGCACAAGAAAGAATAATGATAATCAAATGAGAATGGATATTAGATAATTTCATATTAGATAATTGGATAATTGGATGAATACACATTAGTAGTGCCTATATATAAAGGCAACTATAATGACTAGGAGTCAAGAAAGAGATAAACATCACAACTAAGCACATGTCCACCAAGAGTGGATTATCCTCCATTGAGCACAGGAGTTTGTACAATGATGAGAGGATAAATTTATATAGATGTACCTCATAAAGAGATGTTGTAGACACCATGTGCTCAAATAATTTTCTAAATCCTGTGTTGTCAACAAGACAACTCATATGACTACACATACTCCTAGGTGCCTACATGACAGCTAATATGCTAATGCATTAACCTAAGTAAACTTAAGTAAAGTGTAATAATAAATAATTATTTACATTAAAAACTCTTAATTGGTAGCTTAGGAAATAGCATAGGAAAAGTTGAGTGCTAATTGGCAACCTTAATGCTTTCAAAATTATTCATGTATATAAAGAGAGAAATACTAGAGGAAATGATAGCTTGCTTGGCAGTGGATAACCTCTCTTGGTCATGTCATTATGTGAGAGGACTGAAGTGGTCTTTTCATTAGCTAAGTAGCTTGATCTAGAATAGTATCTTTCATATTACTTAAAGATGACCAAATTTGTAGCAAGGCATGTTTCTTTGATATATGAAGCCTATATGGAAAAGTGTGATACTGTATACTTGGGCAATACCATTTTGTTATTAGTTTTATTCATACACATGGAAATATTAGAGGCCTATGAAATATCACACTAGCATAAATATTATATACTACATGGTTATGCTAATCATGTAAGAGTAGAGAGGAAAATAGTAATTAGTCTACATTTTTCAAGGCAAGGTTAATTAATCATAAAAATATACAGGGATCACTAAAATCTTTAACTCCTTATGCAATTTCAAATTTAGGAAGCCAATAAGTCTCCATTAGAACTCTTTAATTTGTAGTTCAATGCAAAAATCATACGAATCCTTATAATGTGTTGTCTTAGAAAGAAGATAAATCAATGAACATTGTAAACAATAGAAAATCAAGTTTGCATGAAAATATGGAGAGACAATAAGGCATGATGATATTTATCCCATAATATATGACATACATAATTATTATTTTAATAGGTTGTTTCAAAGAAATTACACTTCTTGCTAAACTTAAAAGATAAGGAATACCGCCCTAGGGAAATATACAAAATAAATAAATAAATAAGAGATGCCAAATTAAGGAAAGATATATAGCCTAGAAGGATGACATATTATCTTCTAGTGTGAAAAATGAATATATGAGTCAAGATGAGCATAATTTTAGTGAACTACCTCTAGAAAATCTCTAAATGAGAAGACACCCTTGAATCCCTGCCTTAAGGGACCAATTACCCAACAATGTTCTGCATTTGTCATGCAAATCTATAATTCTTTATTTTTCATTGTTTTATCTAATTCACACACACTCTTACACATCTATAATTTTCCTCCAAAAAATTTATTGATCTTCAGTGTATATTATATATTCCTTATCACAAATATCAACAAAATATAATAGAATGGAAGACATAAATTAGTCCTAACATTTGGAATCTAAAACATAGTAGTGCCAAAGGAAGTCAACTCAATAAAATAAAGAGGAAATAAAAAGTTTCTTAACACATATTTATAATCTTTGAATACATCTCACATGCTACTAAACATTGTCTAAGTTTGAAATCATGGTAACTTTCAAATACTCCTAACAACACATTGCTAAAAATTTACAAAAAATACATCTTCTAGATGAATAATCTAGTTGGTTATCTTAATACCCCAAGATAAACCATTGAAAAATTAGAAAAAAGATTTAAGCCAAGTACTTTCAAATATCTAATACAAGCTAAAGGGAAACTTTAATTAGACAAACTAGAATAGTTATGTTCAAACATACACTATAGACACAATAGATCAATAACCATTATGCATGATTTATATAATCCATGGAAGAATTCTCAACAACTTGTAGGTTTGCACCTCTAAAATAATCTTGTAAATAGAATTACAAAGACTAATGGGCCTAAATTGGCCAACCTCATGCACACTCATTTTCTCAAAAGTCAAGATGAGGAAAGTAGAGTTAATCTCCTTCAACAGTGATCTTTACCCATGATATTCCAAAGATTTTGAAATATAAACATTGGGAAGTGATTTGGTCCTTATGTTTTATCACCTTCAAAAGTGAAGATCGCTTACTTAATTTCAGAGGAAGACATAATAATAGCAAGGTCATTATTTTTCTCTTCCATGATAGATTGGGGATGACCAAGAGAAGTTTCCCTTGGTCATGAACCATGAGATTATTCTCAATAGTTAGGAGAGAAGCACCATGATTACAAATTTGCATTTATACTTCCTCCTCATTGATAATCCTACCTCTAATAATGTTGAGATGAGAAATTTGGTTGGTAGCCTATTTTCTTAGGGTGGTGACATGGAAGTTTTAGTATTCTTATATCCCTCTTCTATCCATTGGAAGTATTTAGTATTCCTATAAGTCTTCATATACCTTTAGGTGTAGCATTCTTGTCATTGGAAGGTGATATATATTCTAGAAAAGTAGATTTCACACATTTAGCTTCTTCCAAATCAACTAAAAGGTTGATATCTCTTTCTCCTAAAATAGGACATTTTCAATCATCATTAAAGAAAGGACTTCTTCCATACTAGTGAGAGAATATTCCACAACTAACGGATGGACAAGGGGAGTTTGATTTATTTTTCCTTCTTCCCTAGCTAAGTCCTAGACGAAAGATAACCACTCACTATTTCCTTGTTCAAGAACACATATTTGAGTTCCTTTTGTTCATTATCCTACTCCAAAGGAGAAACACCCTTGCCTCCCTCTTGAAAAGCAACATCCTTATTCAAACCATCATGGTCTTTGCTTTCTACTCTATTTTCAAGGGAATGTCATTCTTGATTATTTCATCCTCTTTACTTTCTTCCAAGAACTGAGATGGTATCACCTTATCATTGACCATTTTCTCTCCATGGGTATTTCCCCCTTCTCATCCCTTCAAAGAGGGACCATCTTTATCCTTTAGTTAAGTGTCTAAGTTGTGTACATTATATTTATGAGCATTATCTATTCTTTTCTATACTCCTTGTTTAAGGTATTCTCCACATTCATCATTTTGGGCTCCTTGACATTCCTTACTTTTTTGTCCTTAGGTTTTTTCTCTCAAACACTTTTCCCTCCTTCTTATGTTTCTTTAGGAAGACTTTTTCCCAATGCCCTTCTATCTTTTAGATAAATAAAGAAAAAGGAAAATCTTCATAGGCAACTTATTGTTTCAATTTCCCTAGCTTAGACACAATGTCAATTTTCTTTAGTATATTTGAAAGTTGGTTGACATGGATTGACATATATTATGGTAAAAACTATCCTTGATTTGGAAGCAATCATTGGATCTATTATAAGAAGCTCCCCAAACAAGGAGGCTAAACCTTTGAAAAAAGAATTGTCCCATTTTTTAAGAGCTAGAGAGTACCTTCAAAAAATCCATAGGCCATCACAAAGAGATTTTTTTGAATATTTCTTGTTGGTGAAACTAAACTAAAGGAAACCATGAGGGAGAGCAAAAATATCCACCTACACCTTAATCATCCATTTTCCTTGCACCATAGTTCTAACCACTTTAATCTTTGGCCTATGCCCCATAAACTTTCCCACATGCATTAGTTCCACTAGAGAAATTGAGTGCTCCACAAAGGCATCAGAGTCATGGATTTCAAATTTATATTTTAAAAAATTATTTTCATCGTTCATGGTCATAAAGAAAGACCTAGCACTTGGTTCGACCTCAAAAAGGGAGAAGGGTTTCAAGGTTTTAGATTAGCATCCTATGAAAAATTGGCTTCTCTTGTAGCATCAATTGAAGGATCCCATAGACCGCAAAGGTTTCATCGTAGACCCTATTTAGTTCCTCATTTTCACTTGTGACATCTCCCAAATCTCTTACCCTACCAGAATCTGTGCCACTACACACATGCCCATCTAGTCTACATGTATTCCCCTACAAAGATACAACCCTTATCATCATTTCCCACATTCCCACTTGTTGCAAAATTCCAATTTGCACACTTTTATCAAATATATTATTATTACTATAGATATCTTAAATAAATATATCTAAAGCAATGCCAATAGATATCCACTGCAAAATAATTATAATTTCATTTACTACATTTTAAATTATTTATATTTTATTTACTTCTATTTATTTAGGTTTTTACTAACATAAGCTTTTTATTTTTGTTTCTAAAAAATGATGGTTTATATCTGTAAATATTATAATTTAAATAAATATTTTATATGGTATTTATGAAATTATTTTTAAAAGTATATTTTGTTTATAATAAGATTTAAACTTTTGACATGTAAATGGTTGTTAAATTTAACCTAGAAGAATAAAAGTTAACATTAACATGTTCACACCATCCCACTCCACCCATTCCACCATTGGAAAATGCCTATCAACATTAATTAACAAAATCATTAGATGATAATTAGTGGTATTTGTCAATCTATCATGACTAAGTTATTTATGTGAAGACTAATCCTTTTAGTTTGTCATTGATAGGTAGTCATGGGTGAGAGAAGTATGAATTATCTACTAGAGCATGGGTCTGGTGCAATAGCTCTAGTATTGAGTGGGAATTTTCCATTAATATTCTAAAAATTCTACTATCTTAATGTCATGCACCTTTTATTCCTAATATTTGAATGCTTAATGACAAGTTTCATTGGTATAGTAATGACCAACAAATATAGTACCTTTGATGTGATTGATTTGTTTCTTAATGTTAAAATCCAAAGCATTATATAACATTTATTAGTGAGCAATTCAATAAATAGAGAGAGCCTAAAGTTTATTTAAAATAAGGTCATTAATTAATTGAATGTTAGTCATCATTTTTCCAATACTTTGCCTATGAGAAAGTTGATATACCAATGAGGAGCTACTATGTGGGAGCACTTCCTTTCTTCATATACAAAAAGTTGAGAATTACACATTCATGCTACATTGACAAGCAACTGAATTGTATTAAGAACCACTTCAACGGAATTTTCAAACCTTTATTTAGTTGTTGAACAACAATTCTTGAGAGATAGAACCTTACCCCTTTCAAAGTTGATGGATTTTCAAAGGTTAGTTAGATGTAAAGCCCAAACATGATTGTGTGAATCATATAATGTCTATAGATGTGGGAGAAATATACAAATTTTTAAAACTTGGAGGAAAGATCTTGGAGAGTTTTAGGTTGTTTCAAAAATATTGATAAGAACTAAGAATAGTGTATAAATAAAGAAAAAAATAGATGGAGGAAGATATCTATTTTAAAAAGTTGTAAATGTTAGTAGAATTATATAAAGATTTTTTTCTATAATTTTTAATAAAAGATAAAAATTAAATTAAAATAAAATGGATGTCAATTGAAAGTTAAAAATATTCTTATTAAAAAAAATTCAAACCTTATGAATGATATTTTTTTTATGAATAGTCCCTTCTCTATTAATAAAATATTAAACTATAAATTTCCAAAAAAAGGGGTTACAGTATACAATATCACCCCACATAAGTTAAAACTGTCTGAGGTCAAAAACTCATATACTCATCAAAAAAATCATATATATCATAGAGGTTGAAGTCCAAACATCAAAAGATAACACAAAAAAATAAAAACCCTCAGGCTATAAGAGTAGCACTAGCCAAGGGAGGATCTCTATCATAAGAATCACATATATTGGTGGGGTTATGAGGTGGCTTAGGAAGAGTCCACCCTTCATCAAAAATAATAGTAGCATCAGAAGCATCATTTTCTCCCTCCAACCTTAGAGGGGAAATAACTAAATCTAGTAAAGGAAAGGACTATTTAGGGTTCGGACTGGAGGAAGGCCACCAAGAATCAAGAGCAACCAAAGGAGCCACCCAAGACCATCCCAAGCCTAACCTCTAGCAAGGCGAGGCCGAGAAATGATGATCAATGAATCCACCACTAGGGGAACAATGTGAAAGGTATGACCTGAGGGTATGTGAGTTGTGAGTAGTACTACTATGGTCCTACTGGAAATTGTGAGTCAATGTACAATCTCTAGAAAGATTGTAAGGGATGACCCTAACCACCATGCAAGCACTGTTAACCTTGTCAACAAGAAGTTCCTAGAGGTGGGCCACCCCCAAAGCCATTTTGTCAGTCTATACTTGAATGAACATCATTACATTGTTACAAATACATGCTTTAGTGTACATAGTGTCATTTATATCAAGAAATTTATGAGAGAATAAAACATCATTTTGATCTTTTCACATAGGAAACAAAATTTCCATTTGAAAAGCACATCAGATCTAGTAGTTTTTAAAATGGATCCTAGTTGAGTCTCCTAACATAACCATGTGCCAAGAAAAAGTGTCTAGGTAAAATAGTTTGAAAAAATCATGATTCTAGTTCATGTAATATTGGGCACAACTATAGAACCAAAAAAATATTCAAAAAAAATTTATGGCTACCCATAGAAAGGTTATTTGTGGTTAGAAACACTCAAATGCCAAAGCCAAGGGCCAAGATGTGACCCCTAGAAGATGATACACCAAGAAAAATGCACAATCGTTAGCTCAATAATAGATTTCCAAACATTGGCAAACTTAAGACTATAGATCATCTCAGAGGATAGCTAATGCCAAAGCTAGTTGAGGACCTCAACCATAGTCGAGCGGTGGGTCAACCATTGGTAACAAGCATTGGGTTTATAGCTAGACATTGGAGTGATAGGGTACCACTTCCAATACTTCCACCATGGGTAAGATGACTGAATACCAATGTTTTGTAACATATGAGGAGGAACCACATAAACTAGAAAATCAAATATCTGTCAATTTTTATAGTTCAGCCCGAACTAAACTTGTGTGTCCTCCGATGAGAAGAGGCTCATATTAATTCTAGAAAAATGATCCTTAGGAGTCTTGATGCCATGTTTGAAAAAATGTAGAGCACTAACACCCTAAATTTTGAGCAATGAGATACCTTGATTGAAAAATAAGGGTGACCATTGTATGTTGTGTTGGTTCATTGAGGGACCATCTTTGAACCCATCACCAACCTATCAAATCCCTAGTTTGAAGGCTTCCCAGGATTTCCAAATGCTTTTATTAACAAAATTCCCTTGAATTTGAATGGGTTGAGAGGTGATAAGAAAGGTTTGAAATCCCATCCCCTTGTAGGTAGGCTAATTAATTTTGAAGCTTGAAGAAATGCAATATCTCAAAAGAATTTTCCAAGCCTCACTCTCAGTGAGAGCCCAAATGGCCCACTTTGCACAAAGGGAAATGTCCTTCGTTTGGGAAGAAACTAGCCCAAGGCCACCGGATTCTTTTGATAGAAGAAAAAACACCCATGTCACCCTATGGAAGCCATGATGAGAAGCATTTGATGCCTAGAGAAAATCCCAAAATAGGCACCTGAGCTTAATATATGAAGCCTTTGAGGGAGCCTAGCAAGAAGTTTCATAAACATGCATGGTGAAAACCACCTTAGAGAAAATCTAAAATTTTCCAGCTAAGGAAAGGGAAATTTGTTATTGAACATTGTTAATGTGGTATGATAGACGATAGGAATAAAAGGATTTAGAGGAATGTCATACAAACCCTAGTAGAGCTCATCCACTCTTGATTTCATTTTCACCTCAACTACCATGAATCCAATAATTCCATACAACACCTTTTAACTATACAAGTATAGTGCATAAAAATTGGCACTGGTAAAACAAACTCTTGTTCTAACGCTCTCACTTTATCAAACACAAATGAGATTATCAACAACTCAAAAGAGTTATCTACATTAAACTAAGAATAAGAAAAAGAAAAGAAGAAAAATAGAATGGAAAAAGTTTTTTTTTTAAAAACTAATGATAAAATATAAATTAGTACCTAAAATTCAAAAAAATCAACCAAATTAAGATTTTAAATTTCACAAGTTTTCAATATACTCAAGTGCTCTACCATAAAGGCCTCTTAGAAAATAAGATGTCTTTAAATTATTCTTCTAAAAAAAAATTTAGACTAACAACAAGATGTAATATTTAATAAATTTCTTTGTTCCTTTAACTTATAACTCTAAGTTAAAATTGGGTCTCATTCCTTGAAATTTTTATTAGACAAATATTTGACTTGGAACTATATCATCATTTGTTGTACTAAGATCTACTTGTCATTTCATAAATCTCAATTAAAACTAACTCATTCAAGACGTCACATTATCAAGTATATTATAATCACATTACAGGATAAATTAAAAACCATAGTAGTTACATTGTTGACATAAAGGTTAGTTTGTCTATCAGTGACTCAACACTTTGTCAATTGGTTACATTGCTACAAAGCTCTACAATTGCAACCGAGCTTATCATTTAGTTTATAGTGTTGATCAAGTGATATAGTTGCTCTTAAGCTAAGTAATCAAAATAAAGTGTCTACTGAGTACCTAAGTTAGTTTGCAGTGTTTTTTGAGCTACATAATGTTCATCGACCTTCAAAGATAAAGTTTAGTGCAAACTAAGTGTAACAAAGTCTTCCAAGCTAATCAGTAGAAGTAAAGAAGATGATAGTGTTAACTGATCTCTATAATGTTCACCAAGTTAATAGGGTTAACAAAGTGGATCTAGTGTTGATCGAGTCATGTAGTGTCAACCAAGTGATCTAGTTGCTACCAAGTTTCTTAGAGTTCATTGAGTCAAATCGTGTTGGCCAATTACAAGCTACTTGGAAGTGATTAGTTTGGATTGAGCTTCAAATGTAACTAAGTGACAAATGTTTCTAAGTGTTGACAGTTTTTTGTGTGTATCAAAACATCACCGAGTTCATCTTTAAAATCCTAGTTATAGTAGTTGGCATGACCTTGTGAATTATGATGAAAATAGTATTGTAGCCAACTCTAGTATCTTTTAGTATGTCATCCAATACATTGTTTCATCAATGGCTTAACTGATCCTTGTAGTTCATTACAACATCATAACTTCAACCTTTTTCTATGTGTTCTAGTTACATCTTATTGATTGCCTCCACCTTGACAATCAACTAATTGATAGTATTTGGATCACTAAAACAATTGTCATCCCTACAAGTAGCAAGTTTGACATTAATGACAAAACAATGATTGAGGACATTCTTTACCAGTTACATATATTATTCCAACAAGTTTTCTTATGATCATTTCAATCATTTCCAACAATCTCCCTCTTTGGGATTGATGGCAAACCAAACTGATCAAGTAATCAATTCAGTTACCACCAAGATTGTATATGTTAGCTTGCTGCATTTTCACTACTGATCACATATATCTCCCTCTTTCAAATATATCTCCCTCTTTCTTTGCATTGATCAGTTTTCTGCATATTTTTCCCTCTTTGACATAAATGCCAAAGATGTAGCATCTTTATCATGCAAAATATAAGCTTTGTCTTCTTGTTGTTTTTCTCCTTCTGTCACCATGCTTGTGACTAATTTGGAGTTTCTGTTCCTACTGTCATCCTTTGCATCAACCTATTAATATTTCAATGATTTATTCCTGTTGATGCAAGGCAGCTTCCTTGTTGCCTTAAACTGCTTGACTTAGGGATATAACCCCCAACTTTCCTCTAAGATATTCATAGGCATCCTTGGGCAATGGTTTGGTGAAGATATCTGCAGTTTGTTCCTTTGTGTGAATGTATTCCAACTTCAATTGTTTGTCTTCTACCAATTCTTTGACATAATGATACTTGATTGCAATATGCTTGGTTTTTGCATGCATCACTAGATTTTTGGATATGTTTATAGCACTTGTATTATCAAAATACAATATCACCGATTTTGTTACTTCTTCTTTCATTCCATTCAATAGATGTGTGAGCCATACAATGTTTGTACAATTGACTGCAGCTACCACATATTCTGATTCTGTAGTGGACTGAGATATACATGTTTGTTTCTTGCTAGTCTAGGTAACTAGCCTTTTGCCTAGAAATAATGCACCTCCACCTGTGCTTTTTCTATCATCAATGTTTCCTCCCCAGTCTGCATCTGTATATGCATTGAGTTCAAATTTTCCATTCTTTTTGTAGTATAGACCAAAGTCATCAGTCCCTTTGAGATATCTCATTATTCTTTTTACTGCTATGAGATGATTTTCTTTAGAATTAGTAGAGAACCTAGCCACTATTCCAATTGCTAATGCTATGTTTGGTCTACTATGTACAACATATCATAGTTTTCCAATCATGGATCTTTACATTGTTTGATTGACTTTAGCTGACTCATCATTTTTGGATAGCTTATTTCCTATGGAAATTGGTGTGTTGACTGGTTTGGATTCCTCCAATCCAAATGTTTTAAAAATTTCTTTGATGTATTTTTATTGTGTAATAAATATTCCATGTTTGAGTTGATGTACTTGCAATCCAAAAAATTTGATTTCTCCAAACATAGACATCTCAAATTCATGTTTCATTTTGTCAGGAAAGCCTTTGCAAAGTACTTCCTTACCACCAAATACTATGTCATCCACAAAAATTTTAGATACAATAATGTCTTTACCTTCTTTAGCTTTGATGTACATATTGTTGTTATCATCAGTTCTTTCAAATCCAATTTGCACTAGATACTTGTGAAGTCTCTCATACCATGCTCTAGGTGCTTGTTTCAAACCATAGAGTGCTTTGTGTAACTTACACACCATATCCCTATTATTTTCATCAAAAAATTCTTTTGGTTGTTCAATGTAGACTTCTTCTTCTAGTATACCATTTTAAAAAGTGGATTTTACATCCATCTGATAGACGTTAAAATCTTTGTAGGCAGCATATGCAAGTACAGTTCTTACTCCTTCCATTCTAGCAACAGGAGCGAATGTTTCTCCATAGTCTATTCCTTCTTCTTGAGCATAACCCTTGCATACTAATCTAGATTTGTTTTTGGTAATCTCACCATTCTCATCTAGTTTGTTTCTAAATACCCATTTGGTGCCAATTGCATTCTTGTCAGTTGGTCTGGGAACCAAACTCTAGGTTTTATTTTTTCTTATTTGATCAATTTCTTCTTCCATACCTTTATACCAGTCATCATCTTGTAATGCGCCATGTACTGTCTTGGGTTCAGATTGGCTAATCAGACATGATTCATGTCTTAGTCTATTCCTTGTCATTGGTCTTGCATCTTTGTCACCAATTATTTGTTTAGCAGGGTGATGTCTTTTCACATATTTGGATAATCTTGGCTCTGTCCTTTTTTCCATGTTTGATCTTTCAGATTCAGGATCACTATGCACTTCATTTTTAGGTTGTTCTTCATCATGTATGCTATCTTCAAAATCATATTGTGCATTTTCTTCCTTCTGTAACTTGGCTTCTGAATGCAACTCGGCATTCACTGGTTGTGAATCGGCTGAAACTGACACTTGTTTTTTATTTTCAATTTGATTGACATCATCCTCATCAGTAGTCATTCCTTCATAAGAATATACAAAGGTTTTGTATTCTTCCATTTTCTTTGGTATTTCAGCTTGGACTTCTGTGTGCTCATCAAAATTTACATTTGCACTTTCCACAATTTTGTTAGTGTTAATATTCAAACACTTATATGCCTTACTTCTAGTGGAGTAACCAAGAAATATACCTTCATCACTTTTTGCATCAAATTTTCCATTTCTAACATCTTTAAGGATAAAACATTTGCAACCAAACACTTTGAAATGTTTTACATTTGGTGAGTAACCATACCATAATTCAAAAGGTGTTGTATTTGTACCCTTCTTGACTTGTACTCGGTTCAATGTATGAACAGCTACGCTTACAACTTCTCTCTAGTATTTTAGAGCAACATTCTTTTCCATCATTAATGTTCTGGCATAGTCAATTACAGATCCATTTCTTCTTTCAGCAATTCTATTCTATGGGGGAGTTCTAGGAGCTGACGTTTGTCTTTTGATTCTATTGTCATTATAGAATATCTCAAATTCATTTGATGTAAATTCACCACCTCTATCTGATCTTAGGCATTTCAAGCTTTTTCCAGTTTCCTTTTCAACTCTAGCCACATACCACTTAAACATTTGAAAAGCATCAGATTTTTGTTTTAAGAACATAACAGTCATCATCCTAGAATAGTCATCAACAAATAAAATTATGTATTTATCTCCTCTATAGCTTTGTATTTCCATTGGACCACATAAGTCAGTGTGAACTAACTCAAGTATCTCTTTAGATGTATAGTTTTTTCTTTTGAGACTTGATTTTGTCATCTTTCCTAGCTGACATTGTTTGCACATGATATTATCAGGCTTCTTTAATTTTGGTAAACCTCTAACTTTCTTCATTCTACTGATGTTGACTAGATTGTCAAAGTTGACATGACATAATCTTCTATGCCATAACCATTCATCACCAAATTTTGCAAGTAGACAAGAAATATCATCCATATCAAGGTAAAACAAATTACTCTTTGTTTGTTCTCCTTTTCCTATCAGTTTACCATCATTGTCATAGATTTTTGCAGTTTTGTTTTCAAATTCCACTTTCCAACCTTCATTGCCTAATTGTGAGACACTCAGTAAATTGTAGTTTAATCCTTCGACATAGTATGCATTGTCACATGAAATTTGTTCTGTGAGCTTAATGGAACCTTTTCCTTTGATTTGACATGGAGCATCATTACCAAATCTAACACTATTTCCATCATACTGAGTAAAGTTAACAAACTTACTTTTGTCTCCTGTCATGTGATGTGAGCATCCACTGTCTATGATCCATCTGTCATTCTTTTTTATACATGTCACAAGTGCTGTGGCTTCTTCTTCATCAGATTGGTCCTTCATGGCTACATAAACAACTTCATCATCATTGTCATCAGAATTTTCTTCAACAATATAACACTTCTTACCTTTTTCTTTGTAATCTCTCTTGTCATCATCTCTTCTATTCTTGTATTTTCTGCCTTCCTTGGAATCCTTTTTCTATGGACATCTTGCAGCAATATGACCTACTTTATTGCAATTGAAACAAATGATAGGCATCTTACCTTTGAATTTTCCTTTGCCCCTGTGAAATCTTCTAGCGAGCAATGCTTCCAATTGTTCCACATCTTCCTCATCAGTGCTACTGTCACTAGATACATGCTTCACTTTTCTTCCTTTCCTTGATTTCACCTGTTCGGCATCTTTCAGTGATAACTTGGCCTTAAAAGAAGATTCAGCATTTTCAGTTTGTAGTTGTCAAAGTTAGATAACTCAAATGCAGTGAGTCTACCTATTATACCTTCAAAGCTTAGATTATTTCTTGGTATACATCTTAGCTCTTGTATTGCTGATACTCTAATAGCATAGATAGGGAGCAAGGTTCTTAAGAACTTAATATTAATAGGATCTTCATCCAGTTGACCATTCAAGCATCTTATTGCACTTATCACTTCCTTTATTCTTGCACCATACTGAGAAACATTCTCATTTTCTTCCATTTTCATGTCATCAAATTTTCCTCTGAGACTTTCTCTTTTTGCTCTTTGTACATTCTGATCTCCTGCATAGATGTCTGATAGGGCTTTCCACATTTTGAATGTAGTGTCACATCCTTTGATATCATCAAATTCAGCATAGTTAAGTGCAGAGGCAATTTCTAGCATTTTCTGGTTGTGTATTTGTTTATTTTTCATGTCTTCAGCAGTAGGAACACCTGTTGGATCTACATGGTCAGTTACAATTGAATTTTGGGCATATTCTCCTATGGATCCAAGATGTAGCTTCATCAAACTTTTCCATGCAACAAATTTGTCTTTGTTGAGCTTGGGAACTTCTTTCTTTGGCATTTTGATCTTTTCTACTAGTAGTCCCTTTAAACTAAATCAACAGTCAGGCTCTGATACCAATTGTTAGAATTCTTTTAGAATAACTGAGAGGGGGGGGTGGATCAGTTATTCAAGGTCCAAATGCCATATTAATACCTTTTTAATGAATCCATACCCTTTTCATTTGTCCAAACTTAAATTAGTCATATAAGAAAATTACTTGTAAATCAACATGCATATATAAAACATTCAAGATCAACACATGACACAATGATTTATGTGGAAACCCAATTTGGGAAAAACCACCAGTAACATGCTACTTGATTCTCACTCTTCTGAAGTGATGCCCTATTAAAAGCCTGCCCTATTAAAGGCTTACAACACACTGTTAAATGTGACCTTGTTAGAGGATTTTACCAAACTATTAGTAATGGGCCTAATTAAAGGTCTTTAGAACATTCACTTGGAATGTCACCCTGTTAAAGGATTTATCTAATGGCTATTAAACCAACCTAAGTCCATAGGATTTATCTTACTATTACAATTGCTAGAAAGTAACGATAATGGTCTTTTGATCTGATATAACTTACAACATACTTTGCAGATTTTAAATCACTCTTTCAGTTCAATCCTTATGCTTGGCTTTAATCACTTCAGCTTTGACTGCTTGTCTCCCTCTCAAGCTTCATCTTCTTGAGTCTTCTTACTCATCTTTCCAATGCAATCATCCTTTTGGTCATCTATCCAAATAGAGTTCCTGTGCTATCTTCTCCTTAGTACATTCTTCAGCATTTCATGCTTTTATGCTTGACCACGGCTCTCTCACTCACTATCCCCTCTGTTCTTTTCATTAACTTATGTCTTCTTATATAGAAGTATGATTTTCCTTTTCCACTCAATTCTCCCTCTCCAATTTTAGGGTTTCAAAATGGATTAGGTAGGATACAATGTATCTACCATATATCTTGTTCTCTTCTAGAAACTTTGCTAGTTGTATATTAAAAAAATTTCTACATGGTGTTCTGTGCCACCAGCTCATCGTTCTTATCTTCCTTTTAATTCAAAAATTTCTAGATAAGAACCTTGTTGGCTTAGATCTGGCGAATCTTTGATTTCCAAAATAATGCAGCAACTCAACATTATTGAGTTACTGGTGCTCGACACCTCTATGTTACTCGGCACCTATACCTGCTTGACACTTGGTTCTGCTTGGCACATGGTTCTACTTGGCACTTGGTTCTGCTCGACATCTGAACTTGCTCGACACTTAACTAGGAATTTTCTCGGCTCTTACTAGCTTGCTCGGCTCCTTCTCTCTAATGAACTTAGTTTGAGCTTTACAAAAGACTTAGCTAAAACTTTAGATCTTTGATCTGTTTTAGTGTGCTCATTCTTTGTATCTTTTAGTATGTCATCCAATACACTATTTCATCAATGGCTTAACTGATCCTTGTACTTTATTACAACATCATAACTTCAACCTTTCTCTAGGTGTTCTAGTTAAATCTTATTGATTGCCTCCACCTTGACAATCAACTAATTGATAGTATTTGGATCACTAAAGCAATTGTCATCCCTACAAGTAGCAAGTTTGACATCAATGACAAAACAATGATTAAGGACATTCTTTACCAGTTCCATATATTATTCCAAGAACTTTTCTTATGATCATTTCAATCATTTCCAACAAAGAATACAAAATCTAACATGTTAAACCAAAAGCAAAAGATACTCCAACGAAGTAAATAGCATCATCAAATCACATGCTAAAAATCATAATAAGAAAATGTGTCAATACTAACATCATCTAAACATGATATAAAATCATTCCAATGAAAGCATAAATCACAAGAAAGCATACTCCAGAACTCAAAGTACCAAGTGAAAATATCCAACGATAGTCACACTAGGATAATAGATCATCTATGTACACCAATCCCTAGCAATGGTAAAGGTAGATATGCCTCCCAACCATGTGAACCTTGTAGGTCCTTTCCCACCATGCTAATGGAGATAATGGTCCAACCACAAGTACACATAAAGCACAATTTCCATGGCTAACACTAAGGCTAGATGGTAATGAGGACTAGAACCAAGATCAGAGACAATTCATAAACTATAGGTCCTGGTCAAAAACTCATCGGGCTACTATGTAGGGGATGACATCATGGAGAGGGGTTTGGCATGACAAAGCACAAGCTCAAATTGCATAGTTCAACTCGTCAATGGAAGGCTGTCACACATACATTTTATTATCTTAAGTTTTATTACCGCTCATTGTTTTATTTAGTTATCACTTGATTAAAAATTTTCTTTACCAACCCTCTTGGCACAATGATCACCAAGTTGCAAGATAGAAGCCCCCTCCATATGCTACCCTACCCTACCCATGTTCATCCAATGATGAGTGCCTATAGGCATGCATATTCCCAACCCAACCTTAAATGATCATAACTTCTGCCAATTCCACAAAAGATACGGGCCTTGCAAGGCACCCAAAAAATGAATGTGTATGTACTTTTGTGTGGTGCACCACCATCATGAAGATCATTACACAAATACTAGATGAGAATATAAACAAATTACAATCAATTGAAACTAGACTTAGGAGGATGGATATGAAATGCATCCCAATGCAACATAGAAGTGCAACAATGGTCTGACTAGCATCCAAATGAATGATCTAGGTCCATGGCCAACATCATGCCAAGAAAACTCAAGAACACAACATAGTAGAAAAATGAGGTAAAAACCCCAAAACTAGAAAATTTTAAAATTAAAACCCATTTTTTCTTTCGGTACAAAGCCTCAAAAATCTAATAAAATTTGGTTTCGAACACTATATGAAATAAATGACCATCATAATGGTGTAAAACCCCAAACACTCATCCCAATAATTGGGAACATGTTCATACCTGACCAACTAAGTAGAACCAACAAATAGAAACAAATGGGAACACTAGTTCTCAACCTCTTAACAAATAGCTACCACAAACAAAACTAGAAATAGAGTTGAAACATGAAAATGGGCAAGCCCTAGCTGACAACCAAAAGGGCTAAAACAAAAAATAGCCACGTAAAATAAATAACCCATAGGTATGGCCAAAAATGATGGAAAAGCAAGGTCTCCACAAGATGGATCCAATGATTCTATCCTCTCAAAGATCCCATGCTTGTAGCTCCCACAACAAAAAAAAAACCAATCCTTCAAAAAAAAAAAAATTAGAAAAAGATCTCAATTTTCCAAATTGCAAAAGTGAGAAGTGAGGAATTAAATTCCTCTTTCAATAATTATTTAGTTTTGGAGCATATAATCAACTAGGGAAAAGAGCTAGCTAGACTAGCTAAACTCCAAATTGAGCCAAATGAAAACAAGCTATTCCTAGCAATAGGAATACATCTATAGCAAAGCTGACATATATTAAATTCAATAAACTTTAAAGCCTAAAAACCAAAAACCATAGAAATTTCCTTAACAACTATTGTGACTATGTGAAACTTTAAATGCACACACATGCTCACTCTAATGACATAATACAAATGAGTATGGATTTAATAATCACCAAAATATTTAATTTAAATAATTAAATAAGGATGCATTAACCATATAGGGATGACATTGGCAATTATCAATAATTAAATCACTAATTCCATGTGCCACTGCCAAGGACATAAATCTTGCACAATAAAACACATGATCAAGTGTAATTAGATATAATAACATAGTTGAAGCAATAAATGCATTAAATAACTAATTTAACCATTTATTAAACTATACCAAAATAATCCATTTACATCACTCACATTCATAGAAAACATAATGACGCAAGAATGAAGTAATTATCCACAGCATAAGTCCATTAGATAACATAATCAAAGATATGTCCAAATACTAGATAACCATATATCATCATAGACCTATTGTCACCTCAAAATGGCATCAACAAAAAATATGTTAAATTGAATAGCATAGTAGTATAGCATCTATGATACCAAAATCAAGGTATAACATCTGACCCTCATGTCATCTCAAAAGTAAAATAATGAGAGTAACAAGTATCTCTTGAATCAAAATATAACAAGTCTTAGACTTCAAACATGAGAGGCACTACATCCTCCCCCACTAGCATAGGTTTACTCTTAGAATCCAACAAATAGATAGGTACAATACTTTCAATTGTGTAGCATTTTCCCAAGTAGAAATGGTCTCATCATTCGATTCCCATTAGATCCTTACATGCTTGATGCCTTGACCTCTCAAAGTCAAACTCTGATGTTGAAGGATACATACGAGCTCCAAAGTAAGCTTCAAGTCCTCCACCTGCAAAGTATCCCAATCAAGAACATGAGCCACATCGAGAATATACTGTCTCACAACAAAAACATGGAAAAAATTAAGGATGTGTGATAGGCTAAGTGGCCATGCCAGTTGATAAGAAACATGGCTGATCCTCTCAAGGATCTCAAATGGTCTGACAAAATGTGCTGCAAACTTAGAGCCTTTCCCATAATGGATGGGGCTCTTCCTCACCCACACTCTCAAAAACATCCTATCACCAATAGAAATGTGACAATCCAACCTAAGGGCACCTACATACTTCATCTTCCTATCGTAAGAAGTAACCAAATGCTCCCTAATATGAAGAACCTACTGCTCCATATCCTAAAGCATCTCTAGACCTAAAAGAAATCTATCCTCTAAATGATCCCAACTTAAAGGGGTATGCACAGTCTACTATACAAGGCCTGAAAAGGTGACATGCCAAGAGAACTATGATACCCATTATTGTATAAAAACTCAAAAAGGTATAAATACTCCTACCACTTCACCTGTCTATCCATTACATATATGCAAAGCATATCTTGCAGAACTTGGTTCACTCTCTCAATGTGACCATCAATTTTTGGCTAATAAGTTGAACTAAAATTGAGTTGCATTTGCAAAGTATGATGGAGAAATGGCCATAATGCATAAGTAAACATTGAATCTCTATCTACAATGACCCTACAAGGGATCCTATGCAAACAAAAAATATCCTCTAAGAAAACATGAGCTATAGAAGAAGTTGTATAGGATGCTTTCATGGGTGAAAACTATGCTATCTTGGACCACTTTTACAATGTCACCATAATACAATCATGTTTGCATGATGACATAGGCAACCCTATGATAAAATTGATGGATATCATATCCCATTTCCACTCTAGAATTATATGTGACTACAAAAGACTCACTGGATGTCGATGCTCTATTTTCACTCTTTGGCATTGAAGACATTGAGCAACAAAATCAGAAACATCATGCCTTACTTGCCCTAAAGATAATTTCTTAAGATCAACATGCATCTTCTTGACACCAAAATGTCTTAAATATGGTGCACAATGTGCTTCTAAAAAAACCAAGGTATTAAGATCACCTAACACAAGTACATAAATATGCCCAAAGTGTTGTAGTAGTCCATCACACTCAAGAAAATAACCTAAAAATATCCCCTCAAGTGTACATCCAAACTCAATCTCTGCCCTAACATCCTGATACCAAGTGTCACTAGGCAAGGCCTCCAAGATACAGCCTCATAGATCCACTCCTAATGATAGGTAATGATATCTCATGTTGCCTCCTAATTAAGACATCCACAACAATATTCTCCTTTCCTTAAATGTAGTGAACATCAAAGTCATATTCACACAAGAATTCCATCTAGTTGCGTTGCCATGCATTCAGGTTTGGCTGAGTAAAAATATACTATAAGCTCCTATGATTGCTATGCAACTCAAACCAATGTCCCAAATGGAATATGCCTCTAATGAACTAGAGCATGGACTATGGAAAAAAGTTCCAAATCATGAGTGGTGTAGTTAAGCTCATGGTCCTTGAGTTTCCTAGACTCATAGGTAATCACTCAACCATCCTACATCAACAATGAACCCACACATTCAAATGAAGCATCTATGCAAACCATGAAATCACCTACAAGATTAATCACTACAAGGACTAGTGCACTAGTCAAACATTCCTTAAGAGCATTAAATGTTGCCTCAAATTGGTCTAAAAAACCTTCTTACCTTTCCACTAAAGAGAAGTGATAGGATGAGCTACTCACAACAAATACTTCATGAAGTGATTGTAATAGCTGCTAATCCCATGAAACTATGAACCTATGAGACATTAGTGTGTACTAGCCAATCCATGACAACACAATTTTTCTCTAGATCCATTGCAATTTCATCACCAGTGATAGTATGCCCCAAATACTTCACCTCCAACTAGAAGAACCCACATTTACTCATGTTTCCATATAGTTGATGGTCTCTCAAGCATTGGAATACCTATTGTAAAAGGACTTCATGCTCCTTTGTAGTCTTTGAATAGATTAATATGTCATCCAAGAATACAATGAGACATTGATCAAGGTAAGTGCAAAATACTCCATTCATCAAACTCATAAACACTTATGGTGCATTGGTTAACCAAAGGGTACCCCTGTGAACTCATAATGCCCATACCATGTACAAAAAGTTGTTTGATGAATTTTAACCTCTTGGATACAAAGTTGATGGTATCCTAAGTTAAGATCAATCTTTGAGAACACTTGTAGTTCCTTCATCTAATCAAACAATTCATCTATCTTTGGCAAACAATAGCAGTTCTTTACCATCACCATGTTCAACTACCAATAGTTAATGCACAAATGCAATGATCCATCCTTCTTCATGAAGATGACTGGTGCACCCCATGGGAATACACTAGGATGAATATGGCCCAATAATTCTTCTAGTTGCAATATGAGCTCACTCAAATCCTAAGTAGTCATGTGGTAAGGAGCTTGTGAAATTGGCTCTACTCCTCCTACAAGATCTATCTAAAAATCAATGTCACATTGTGGTGGCATACCAGGTATCTCATCAAGAAACACATCTATATACTCACAGAGGAGTGGGTGATCATCAAGTGTCACCATATGAATCTTGGATTCCTCAAGATCACTAATAGAAATAAGAAATATCTAACAACCTTTCTACACACTCTACTTCAACTAATTAGTTGATATCATTTGAAGTGAGACTAGTCTCTAAACCCCTAAAATTTCAACCTACTCACTTGTGTCATCAGCATACTATACCAACATATGATGACAATCTATGTTCACCTAATGGGAGGCTAACAAATCTATGCCCTACAAATATAATGGTGAAGGTTCCCAAGTTCAAAATACAACCTCTAACCAAAGAATCTACAACTAGTTTGGAACCGGTAGCTAACTCAACCTTTTGCCTATTGACCTCACAGACTAAGACTAGCACACATAAAATAATCAAAAGCACTTGAGTCGAAGAAAAATAAAGATGAAATACTATGAAACATACTTGTAGCCTTCACTATTGGATCTTGGTACTAAGCTTGACCATTTTCAACCACCACAAATACTCATTGATTCCTTCTAGCATCTCCCATAGTAGGTTCGGATCTAGCTACATCCTTACTAGGTCCTATAGATGGTTTAATAGGAAACCCAAAAAAATTATCATAGGGATGGCCACAAGAATAATAGTTTCCCACAAAGTAGACACCTATTCCATGACCACCATGAGTAGCACTAGGATAAGATGCACTACCCTTGCTAGAGTTTTATGGACCACTCTAAGGAGGGTAATCCTGTTGAGATTTATGCACACAACTCTAGTCATCTCCCTTCTTTCCTAAAGCTCCTAAATTCTATCTACACTTAGGCCAAAATCCCTTTTGATTCTTATGATGGAATCTAGCCTAAGAGGGTATTGACTGGGTTTGGCCCTTGCTTAAGGACTAAGAATACTATGCATCTTGCCCCAATGGTCATGCACTTTGGTTCTGAGAACCAGATTTACTCCTGAACCCTCTGGTTATATTACTCTCCAGAATTATTTCCTTCACCACAAAATGTGCAAGTGTCCTTAACTGGTGAACACAAACATCCCTAATGATAGAGTCCTAAAGGAGCTTAACAGAATGTTGTATGAGGAGTGCCTCATCATATTGATAACTAAACTACAATCTCAACCCAAGGAAACACTTCTCATACTGATCCACCATCATTTTTCCCTATTTAATCTCATGAAACTCATCAGTAAGATCCTTTTAGTATTGTGGAGAAAGGAATTTCTCCCTAAACCTCTCCGCAAATATCTCCCAAGTGAGATCTACCACATCAATATGAAGCTTCTCACACTTCATATCCCACTAGATGGAACCATGTTCCCTCAACTACATGATAGTGCATCAAGCCTTTATGTTGCTTTTGGAAGGTAGTATGGAAAAGAAACACCCCATATTCAGTAACCAAGTCTTAGTCTTGAGTCTTCTCCCCTACCCATCAAATAATGGTAGTTTGGATCTCTAAAGTTCCTACATAATTTCACCCTGAGTGAGATCACCATCATTCAAATCATGACCCCTCTATTGTTTTCTTCTTCTGTTGGGTGGTGTATAAGAACATTTACACTTGTGATCACATTCCTCTTCCTTATGCTAAAAAATGTGGGAATCTCCATGATGAGATTCCTCTTCGTGACCATCATCATGTTGGTTTTCCTCAGCACGAGGTCCCAACCAAGCCAAGATCTCTTGTAGCACCCGTATCAATGCCCCGATGCCACCCTACTCATTATTACCTCATTCACCCTATCCACCCCAACATTCCTCTTCCTAATTTTCTTATTCACAATTATTCCTTCAGTTACAACCCTGAACACCAAGACTACATCTAGGAGGAATCATTATGGAATCAAAAGATAAGGGTCAAAACAAATGTCACAAGGATAGAGTCATAAGTACGAACCACAAGGAGATATCAAGATAAGAAAATATAAGATAACAATATAGAAATAGAAAACAAAATTATATTAGAAGCATAACATAGAGATTCCAATGTTACAACATGGGCTCTAATACCATATGTAATGCCCTATCTAGACATCCTTTGAACAAAAAATCAATACAAGCCAAGATAATTTAAAAAAAAAAAATAGGTATGGGTGCACGTGACACTCAACATACAAGCATCACAAAGATGACAATGGAAGACTTAACCACAATTTAAGCAACAAACAAATCTCCAAATTCCACTATTAAATTCATACACACAAATAGAGAAACAAAAACCAAAGATGACAACAAAACAAGGAATCTAGGATCTTTTAAAGGAAGAAAAATTAAGCAAACCCAAAGGGTACTTAAAACACCAAAAAGTGATCCCCAAAAACTAGTGGAGATACCCCCTACCTTTTGCACGAAGACCACAATAGGTAGAAGTCTCACATTAGGAAGTGAAGCATGCCATGTAAGAAAATTGCCTTTTGTGCAAGGAAATGCACCAAACAGTGCAAGGAAGTACTTGGCCTAGTACCTAAAATACCCAAAACTAGTGTGGAGTTTTGTGCAAGGAAGTGCCAAGAGTTGTGCTAGAAAACTCAACACACCATGTGAACTTTTGCACTTTCGTGTGAGAAAGTGAAATTTCCTGTGAGGATCCAAAATAACATGCCAAAAACAAAAATTTAAAAAGATAATAAATGAATTTCATCTACACCAAGGAGTATTGGATCCACCAATCGAGACATACACAATTGAATGATAAATTGTAGGATGGAAACTGCAACAACCATCTAAATAAAATAATAAAATAACTTACTGAAAGTATCATAGTGTACAAAAGCAGGATCATAATGAACTAAAACAACCAAACTAAGTGTGTGGTTCCTTCAAACTATAATAGCATCATGAAACCTCAAAGGGCCTAACAATCCCCCACGTGTAAAATCTAAAACTACCAGCTTGATAGTTAGAGTTTTCTTATAAGGACATCACTACTATTTAGTGTAATAACAATATAAGAACATGAAATCTAACATGCTAAACCAAAAGAAAAAGATACTCCAAATAAGCAGATAACATCATCAAATCACATGCTAAACATCATAATAAGGAAATGCATCGATACTAACATCATCTAAACATGATATACAAGCATTCAAATGAAAGTATAAATCACAAGAAAACACACTTTAGAACCTAAAGTACCATGTGAAAATATCCAACAATGGTCACACTGGGATAATAGATTATTTCTATTCACTAGTCCCAAGTAGTGATATACATATTTATGCCTCCTAACTGTTTGAACCCAATTAGTCCACTACCACCATTCTAATGGAGATAATTATCCAAGAAAAAACACACATAAAGCACAACATCCATGGCTAACACTCATGCTAGACAATAATGAGGACTGAAACCAAGATCAGAGATAATGCATAAACTACAGGTCTTTGTCAGACACTCAATGGGCTACTATGTAGGGGCTGATACCATGGAGAGTTTCTTGGAATCAGAAAGCCCAAGCTCAGATCATGCACTTCAACTCCTCAACTAAAGGCTCTCGCACATACATTTTATTATCTTAAGTTTTATTACCACACAATGTTTTATTTAGTTATCACTTGATTAAAAACTTCCTTTTTCAACCCTTTAGGCACAATGATCCCTAGGCTATGAGATAGAAGCCCCCTCCATATGCTACCCTACCCTATGCATGCTCATCCAATGATGAGTTCCCATAGGCATGCATATTCCCAACCCAACCCTAAATGATCATAACTTTTGGCAAGTATGTGGAAGAAGGGACATTGCAAGTCACCCAACAAATGTATGTGTACGTACTCATGTGTGGAACACCACCATCATAAAGATCATTAGACAAGGACTAGATGAGAACACAAACAAAACACACACAATTGAAAATAGATTCGAGGGGATGAATGTGACATGCATCCCAATGCAACATAAAAGTGCTACAATGGTCTTACTATCATCCAAATGGATGATGTGGATCCACAAGCAACATCATACTAAGAAAACTCAAGACAATAGGGTGGCACACAAAATGAGGTATAAATGCTAAAATTGGAAAACTTCAAAATTAAAACCCATTTGATCTTTGGGAACAAAAGCCTTGAAAATCCAATAAAATTTAGGTTTGGACACCGTATGCAAAAATGACTAGCATAATGGTGTGAAACCCCCAAATCTTCATCTTGTAAACTAGGAAAACATTCATACCATACCAACCAGGTAGAACTAACAAACAAAAATAGAGGCAAACAATAGTTCTCAACCTCCTAATAAACGACTACAATAAACAAAACTAGAAATGGAGCTGAAGCATGAAAATAGGAGAGTCATACCTGACAACCAAAAGGGCTAAAATAGAAAAAATCTAGATAAAATAAATAACTAGAAAATATGAATAAATATGATAGCAAAGCAAGGTCTCTCCGATTTAGATCCAATGAGTCCATCATTGCAAAGATCCCATGGCTATAGCTCCCACAATTAATAGAAAACAAATCCTTCAGGAAAAGGAATTCAAAAAAAGCTTCAAATTTTCCAAATTACAAAAATTAGAAGCAAAGAATTAAATTCCTCTTTCAAGACCTATTCACTTTTTGAGTGAATAATCAATTTGGGCCAATAGCTAGTTAGACTAGCTAGACTTTGAATCGACCAAAATGAAAACAAGCTCTTCCTGGCAAAAGGAATTCATCTATGGAAAATTTTCCAAAAATTAAATTCAATAAACTTTAAATCTCAAAAAATAAAAATTATAGAAATTTCCTTAACAACTATCACATTAATGTGAAACACTAAATGCAAAGACATGCTCATTAGTCTAATAACATAATGCAAATTAGATTGGATTTAATAATCATTGAAAGGTTTAGTTTAAACAATTAAATAAGGATACGTCGACCATACAAGGATGACAATGGAAATTATGAACAACTGAATCACAAACTCCATGTGACATTGCTAGGGTTATAAATCATGCACGCTCAAACACACAATCAATTGCAATTGCATAAAATAACATAGCTGAAGAAATCAATGCAATAAATAACTAATTTAACCATTTATTCAACTATATCAAAATAGTCCATTTACATCACTCACATTCTCATAAAACATAATGAAGCAAGAATGAAGTAATTATCCATAGCATAAATCTATCACATAATCGAATTTGAGATATGCCCAATTACTAGATAACTAGATATCATCATAGACCTATTGTCATCTCAAAATGGCATCAACATGCGAATATGATAAACTGAATATCAGAGTAATATAGCATCTATGATATAGAAATCAAAATATAACATCTAACCCTTACGTCATCTCAAAAGTAGCATAACAAGAGTAACAAGTATCTCTTGAATCAAAATATAACATGGCTTAAACTACAAACATGAGAGGCACTACAGAGCAACTCTCTAAATAATTTAAAAGAAGGAAAGATCTTGCAATACACATGAATGACAATCTCTACACTAAAGAAAGAATTGAAGATATATATCCTAAAGGAAATTTAGATGAAACTGATGAAGCAATCAAAGATCTATTAGAAAAGAATTTAAATCTTTAAGAAGAAGTTACAAAACTAAAAAGGGAACAAGAAATCCAATCAGTGAGATTATGTGAATTCATGGAAGAAAAAGTCAAAGCCAAAGAAGAGATAGAAGAAAAGAACAATGAAATTCAAAAACTATCCCTTCAACAAGTAGACCTCATTGATTAGCTCATCAATGCAAATGAAGAACTTATGAATCTAAGATTAGAGAATGAAAGACTATAGAATGATATCAACACTAAAAATAAAACCTATGAAAGAATGATGAATTCTCAGGAAAGCATGAACAAATTGAATGAACAAAATTGATATAGAAACAAAGGAAAACCTAGAATAGGATACATAGAAGAACATGAATCATCTCAACAAGAAGCTCAAAAGAATATAAGATGTTGATAAGTAGGAGATGATTTCCACAGCTAGTCAAATTGTGATGTGAATATCAGGATTTAACTGTGTGATTTTGAGTCAAACTCGATGACCCATGTTTCATGAGTAGTGATTCAACATGAATCCATCTCTCATGAGAATAAATGGAACACTTAGTACTCATTGGATCTAGGTGATGCTCACAGGGGTGAAGCACTGGGACTTCCCGGGAGGTCACCCATCCCAGTACTACTCTAGCCTGAGCGCGCTTAACTACGGAGTTTCCTCCACAGTTAAACCCAAAGCTTGCAACCCCATTTGCAAAACCTTCACCAAGTGTTGTGCCTTATGAACCATTCATTAGAAAGCCCCTTAAGCTCATCAATTGATAAGTAGGAGATGATTTCCACAGCTAGTCAAATTGTGATGTGAATATCAGGATTTAACTGTGTGATTTTGAGTCAAACTCGATGACCCATGTTTCATGAGTAGTGATTCAACATGAATCCATCTCTCATGAGAATAAATGGAACACTTAGTACTCATTGGATCTAGGTGATGCTCACAGGGGTGAAGCACCGGGACTTCCCGGGAGGTTTAGGGTTTAGGGTGAAGCTCATAAGGCACAACACTTGGTGAAGGTTTTGCAAATGGGGTTGCAAGCTTTGGGTTTAACTGTGGAGGAAACTCTGTAGTTAAGCGCGCTCAGGCTGGAGTAGTACTGGGATGGATGACCTCCCGGGAAGTCCCGGTGCTTCACCCCTGTGAGCATCACCTAGATCCAATGAGTACTAAGTGTTCCATTTATTCTCATGAGAGATGGATTCATGTTGAATCACTACTCATGAAACATGGGTCATCGAGTTTGACTCAAAATCACACAGTTAAATCCTGATATTCACATCACAATTTGACTAGCTGTGGAAATCATCTCCTACTTATCAATTGATGAGCTTAAGGGGCTTTCTAATGAATGGTTCATAAGGCACAACACTTGGTGAAGGTTTTGCAAATGGGGTTGCAAGCTTTGGGTTTAACTGTGGAGGAAACTCCGTAGTTAAGCGCGCTCAGGCTGGAGTAGTACTGGGATGGGTGACCTCCCGGGAAGTCCCGGTGCTTCACCCCTGTGAGCATCACCTAGATCCAATGAGTACTAAGTGTTCCATTTATTCTCATGAGAGATGGATTCATGTTGAATCACTACTCATGAAACATGGGTCATCGAGTTTGACTCAAAATCACACAGTTAAATCCTGATATTCACATCACAATATAAGATGTACTTTCAATCATTGTGATAAGATAGGTCATACATCAAATAAATTCTTGAGTAATAGAAAAGCCAAATTCAATGGAAATTTTTACAACTGTAATAAGCATGGTCATAGAGCAAGTGAATGTAAACTGAAAACTAAGTTTGAAGGAAAAAATCATAATTACAAGAAACAAGCACATAAATCTTCAGAATGCAAAACCAAGTAGTGAAACCCAATAGAACAAATTGTGAAAGCAATATTTGAATGGGATTATAATACATGGTGGAAATGTCACTACTGTGGTGAATTTGAACACATTGGAGTAAATTGTCTGAAACATATATGAGAAAAAGAGACACTACCAAGAGATATTCTATCTGTATAGAACTTGGACATCTTACGAAGAATTGCATGAACATAGGTAGAATTGAAGATGAAAAAAAGCCAAAGCTAACAATATCATAAAGCAAATGAGGTAGCAGTGGGTATCAAAATCTCTAGAGAATGCAAACCAAGATTGTGAAGTAAATGGCATGCAAGTCAATGAGTTGGGTGGTCCAAACACTTCACCTGAGTTCCCTATGAAGACCACTAAAATTTTGATTCAATGGAAGCAATATAACATTAGTACTAGCCAATAGAAAGAATGATGAAATCAGCATTTGAGATGCATAAGGATCACCAAGCATAATGAAAAGTAGAAGACCTTATTGGGAAAGGTTGGGTTGCAAGACCTTACTAAGTAAGGTTGGGTTGTATATTATTGCAGATACACATTTGATAGTTCTTATTGAGTGATGGTGACTCTAATGAGTGGTAAATGTCTCCTAAGAATTAATGAATAAACTAAGTGGAGGATAGTCTATCACTGAACAAGTGTGAAGTATGAAGCATTAATGGCAATTGATCAAGAGAAATTTATTAAAAGCAAGACATTGAAGGCACTATTTTCACCACAAATTTCCAAAGCTATTAGTGAAAAGTGATTTCAAAGCCCCAGAGAAAATTGGACATTTGTTGTTGAAGAATTTTTGAAGTTTTTAGAAACCCTACCAGTTAGAGTAAATAATTATTATTTATGCTTTACTTAAGTTTACCTAGATAAATGCATTTAGCTATTAGTTGTCATCTAGGAGTTTTTGACAACATGGGAGTTTGTTCCTACCTAGTCATAATTATCTTCTCACTTACATGGAGGATAATCCACCTCTTGTGGATGTATTCTTAGTTGTCACACTTATCTCCTATCACTTTCTAGCTTGTTCTACAAGCTTCCTAAAGGCCTTTATAAATAGGCTCTCCCACAATATTTTTGTACTTCAATTTCATTTTTCATTGTTACAATATAATTTCTCTCACTTTGTTGAGTTTCTCCAAGCCCTTCCTTTCCTTCTTCAATTTCTCTTTAGTAGGTTATTTTCATGCAGGCCATCTTGGCAAGCTATGAAGTTGGTTTTCATCAACTTCTACATGGTATCAAAGCCTCCCTACTGCTTCCTAGTTTGAAGGATTTTTGAAGCCACAATTTGGAGACACAAACCCTAGTTTTTTTGTGATTTTTTCTTCAATAAGGAGAAATAGAATTTTTTTCCAGGCACTTTAGGCTCAAAGAGATGCTGCCATTTCACTCAAAAGACCCGTTATAGTCAAAATCCATATAAAATTTTCCATTTTTGGTGACTATAGCATTTGGCAAAAAAAATTTGCCACATGGGAGGCTATATAGATGCATTTATTGCTCCAAAAATTTAAAAAGGTAGCAGTGCCACTACACCACTATGGTAGCACCACTGCACCACTCCAGTGCCACCATGGAGTCCTCACGAAGCCACCAGACTTCACAACCACTCTGTAGCCACCACTGCACTATCTGCCCACCACCTACTATTGCAAAGTGACCAGTGGTCTCCTCCCACCCATGACCTCCACTAGCAGTGTTGCTGCCAAACCCTACTTATGTGTGACATCATCTTCTAGTGGGATTACATTAGCTTTCTGCTTGCCTACATCACCATTGCATACTGTGATGTCACTTTTTGATAGTCTTATGTCATCAGCCTAGGCCCCTTGCTGATGTCACTTTCTGACAAGATGATGTCATAATTTGGTAGCTAACATCACTATTTCAACAGCCAAATTTTTTTCAGCGACATCTAGTTGATGGCCGTACGACTGTCAAAATTTTTCTTGTGTTTGTAATTTTCCAATGAGCTTGTCTTTTGGAGTAGCAATTATTTTTTGGGCATAACTTGACCATATGGAGGTCTTTTTCCAATCTAAAAGAAGTGCTAGGAAGCTGATTTAGAGATAGAGACAATGCTACTAGTTACATTTCATTCTGAGTTCATTTGGGCTCCCATTTTTGGCATTAAAGTTGAGGCTTCTATTTCCTCCTCCACATCCAGAATCTAGGTACTTTTCTCAATTTTTGTGCTTTCTATAGTTTTTTTCTTTGGTATTTGAGGGATATCTTTATCAGTTTTGGGGGGGCATTTTCTTTTGTATAATTTACTTCAGAATAAGACCCTTCCACTTTAATCTTCTTCTCTCAATGTTGGATTCTTTTGTGACCTAGCTCACACTGCACAACTATCACACCTGAAAAGCACAAATGACAAGGCTTCTCATGTCAAGACGCTTATGGTCATGTCTGGATGTAAACCAACATATTCTACAACACCCTTTTGAAGGTCTTCAACATAGGAACAAATGGATGAAGCCATGGGATTAATTGCATTGACCATTTCAGATAGTTTACTATTTCACTTGGAGGGTTTGACCTCTCCATGCACTATTTGGACCAAATTCCAGACATTATTTGGTACAGTGAATGAGTTTTGGGCACTTCAGCTTGATGCAGAGTTGACCTCTTTGACGCTAGCTAGCTTTCCCACTATTGAAGACTTCTTGATGAAGTTCAAATCTCTACATACAATTTTGTAGGGAAGTGGGAAAACTAGAACAAATGATGAGTATATCTTTTTGATACCCTCAAAGTTGTGAGGATAGTATTAGATCTTCTATTCCACTTTCTATTCTGCTATGGATGCCTTGGGTGACAAACACTAGATGCCTTCATTTGTGACATTTTGTAAATGGTTGACATGAGAATAGGAAAATATTCCATAGGTGGATGCCTTTGGCTCTTCTAGACAAGAATTGGTTGCTCAATCTTCTAAAGTGGAATCAAAGAAGAAATCCAAATTGAAGAAAGATACACCAAAACTAATCCTATACCTGTAGCTAACCCTCCAAAGGGTAAATATTCTTTGAAGTTTGCTAAGTCTACCTCCAAGACTAAGAAGAAATCAAGTGAGAATTGTAATTTTTGTGACAAGGATGGACATCCCATTTCTATGTGTTGGAAGCATTTGGAAGCTTTAGAGGAAGCCATGAAGGAACATCATATTTCTACTCCTATGTCTTCATCCCCTACTATGGGGAAAGCTCATGCTCTTTCTGCTCAAGCTACAACTTCATGGCCTACCTAGATTTTTGGTTTGGGTGCCTCTCACTGTATGACAAACACTCCATGGTTTCTCACTTCTCTTGCTCCTTATGCTACCTCATAGATTATCATTAGGAACTCATCACAACTTTTAGTTATGGGTTTTGGTTTCATTACACTAGCTGAGGGTTCTCTTCAGGATGTTCTTGGTATCCTTGAAATTTTGATGAACCTATTGCCCATCTATCAGATTTATGACTTTGCCTCTAGTAAGATAGTTGAGTTCTCACTGCGTGATTTGGTTATCCAAGACCTACATGATTTTGAGTTGATTATGGCTACTAGGAGTGCTGACTCTACATCTCACCTCTACTAATTTTATGGATTTGAGTCTTCTGATGAAATAGGCTCATGCCTTGTTGCACATGTAGATTCAGTAAGTAGACTTTGGCATGAGCATTTTGGCTATGTCAATTATAGATATCTTCAGTAGATGAGCACACAGGCACTTGTTCTTGGGCTTCCCCAAATTTCTTGTATAGATGGTGTTTGTCAGGGTTGTACACTTGGCAAGCAACATAGGGATTCTTTTCCACATGGATGAGCCACTTGTGCTTTGGAACCTTTGGAGTTGATTCATAGTGACCTCATGTCATTTCCTACTCCTTTTTTGGGTGCTAGATATGTGTTTACATTCATTGATGACTTATCCAGATGCACATGGGTGTACTTTTTGAAGTACAAGTATGATGTATTTCATTCATTTTGAATCTTCAAGACATTTATAGAGAAGCAGTCTGGTCTTTCTATTTAGTGGATACACAGGGACAATGGGGGAAAGTATGTGAACAAAGATTTTAGAGATTTTTGCCTTAAACATAGTCTTTAGCATCAATTTTTAGTGCCCTACACCCCTAAGTAGAATGGTGTGGTTGGGAGAAAGAATAGAACACTTGGGTATATGGCTAATTATATGATTCAGTCTAGGTCCATGGATTTGTATTTTTGGGCAAAGGCAGTCAATTGTGCCAATTATATTCTAAATTAGTTGCCTCACAAGGTAGTTTGACATATGACTCCTGAGGAGGCTTGGTCTCATGTCAAGCCTAATTTATCGTCATTCTAAGTTTTTTGGAGTGCAACATGGGCATTTGTATGTGATTCTCAGAGGAAAGCAATGGACTGGAAGAGCTAACAACTCATTTTTGTTGGCTACTGTGAGGATGTTAAGGCTTATAGGTTGTTTGATCCTAATTCTAGAGAGGTCCTATTTTGATGGGATGTTTAGTTTGATGAGATCCCTCCTACAGTTTGTACCTTCCTAGTAGAGGACTAAACTATTTGGAGACCAAGAAAATAGCATAGCAAACCAAGATCAATCATCTTAAACTAGTCCATCAACATACACTTAAGATCCTAAAGGATGAGCTACCTATGAGGATAAGATCATCAAATTAGAGGAAAAGAGTCAAAATCTCAACTTCGAGATGTTGAATGTACACTATAGGATCAAAATGGTAGTGGGTGAAGCCTGTAGAAAGCAAAAAGTGTCCATCTTATCATACCAAGCTTGAGGGGCCTATTTGAGACCATATAATAAGAATCAAAGTCTACAAACTAAAAAGGTATCCTATAGAAATCTTGAAGGTTGTTCCATGTAAATCTCCTTAGTGAGATCACCATACAGGAAGGCACTCTTCACATAAATCCAAAAAATAGGCCATCGTGTGAAACTGCAAGGGATAAGACAAGGTGGATAGAATTCATCTTGGTGATAGGGGCAAATATCTCAGTGTAGTCAATACCCTCAATCTATGAAAAACTCTTCACAACAAGATGAGAAGTATGCTTATCAATTGAACCATCAATAGCATACTTAGTACAATAGATCCATTTGCATCGCACTAGCTTTCTTCCCTTAGGAAGAGTACAAAGATCCCAAGTATGATTCTTCATCAAAGAAGAATATTCCTCCTCTATTGCATTGTCCCATTCAAAATGTCTTGTCACTTTTGTAAATGTTTTTGGGTCATCACAAATACCATAACTAAGAAGACTAGAACTTGTAGTATGAGAATGAGTGTGATAGGAAGTGGAAGGGTCACTAGCCAGGGATCTTGTAGCCTCAACTATAGTTCAAGCCCATTTAGGCATCTATGGAGGATCTTGTAGCCGAGATAAATTTGGATCACCATGATCATCATCCTCATCAATCGTGAAACATGCTCTTGACATTCTCTGATGCTTTGACATGCTTGATTGCAAGCCTACTCCAACACCTTTTTAGCTGAGTGTCACCTTTTCTACCTCCTTCTCTTCGCCTTCAATGGATGCTACTTTGTATCAGCAGTTGGATGGCAACTTGTTGTACCTAACACACACTCATCCTAATATCTCCTCTGTAGTTGGCCTTGTCTCATAGTTTTCCCAAGCCCCTCATGAGAGTCACTGGCAAGTTGCTAGGCATATTTTGACATACATTAAGGGAAAACTCATGTATGGAATTCATTACAAATTAGGGACTCCTCACATTTTTAGCTACACTGAAATAGATTGGGCCAATGATTTCGCTGATTAAAAGTCCACTTTTGGCTTTGTGTTTTGTCTTTCCTCTGGTCCTATCACCTAGTCATGCAAGAAGCAACACGCTCACACACTTTCATCTATAGAGGGTAAGTACAAGGTAGTAGTACTTGCTATTCAAGAGATTTTATGGCTTCAGCAGTTGATGACTAATTTTGGTTTTCCTCCAGATCATCCCACTATTTTGTGGTGAAATAATTAAAGTGTCACTCACATTTCTTGCAACTTGGTGGAGCATCAGTGCACCAAGCACATTGAGCTGCATATGCATTTCATCCATCAATTATTCAGGATGGTGTTATCTCATTAGAGTACATTCCCACTGATGCATAGGTTGTTGACATCTTCACCAAACCTTTTGCATCACCACACTATCTCTAGTTGTGCTCTATACTTGGGATTATTGAAGTTGTCCTTAGGGAGACTTGTTGAGGCCTTCCTTCCTTCATTTTTTCTAGCATGTTTGTACTTACCTCTTTTTGCAGGAGGGCTTTTCCCATGAGGTTTTTTCTCTTTCCCCTTTTTTAGAGGTTGCATTTCTTTGAATTTGTACATGGGTACCTAAAATGACCTAGTTGGCAAGACCCATTGTGCATTTCATCTTAGCTTTTTTAAGCTTAAATGTATTTCTCTAAGTTGGACTTAAAGGGGGTATTAGAGTAAACAAATATTATTTACGCTTTACTTAAGTTTACTTAGATAAATGCATTTAGTTATTAGTTGCCATCTAGGAGTTTTTGACAACACAAGAGTTTGTTCCTACCTAGTTATACTTATCTTCTCACCTACATGGAGGATAATCCACCTTTTGTAGATGTATGCTTAGTTGTCACACTTATCTCCTAGCACTTTCTAGCTTGTTCTACAAGCTTCCTAGAGGCCTTTTTAAATAGGTTCTCCCATTGTATTTTTGTACAACAAATTTCATTTTTCATTCTTGCAATATAATTTATGTCACTTTGTTAAGTTTCTCGAAGCCCTTCCTTTCCTTCTTTAGTTTCTCTTTAGTAGGTTATTTGCATGCAAGTGATCTTAGCAAGCTATAAAGTTGGCTTTCATCAACTTCTACACTATCGAGTATGGTATCCTTGAGCAGAAAAGAAAAGAAAGGTTCTAAGATGTTGGCTCGTGGAGTTGACTGCAAGGAACCAAACTTCAAGTCGTGTCCAATAATTGTAGAGGTACTTGACCCAGCTAGTTTAAAATCTCAAATTCTACCTAAGGTATTACTCATTCATGACATTTTTCCCTTTTATCATTTCTCAATATAAGAACTCAGAACCCTAGAAATGAATGAAGCATTCAAGGAATTATGTATGAATGGTGCATTAAGACTTGAACATCATCATTTTGAAACCAAGGGCTTGACTCATATCTCTTATATATGCCAAGACACTTCTAGTTGAAATGGATGAGATATATTTTGAGTTATTTACATAATGGGAAGTTATAGTTGGAGCAACCTATTCCAATAAATAAGAAAATGATTCATATAATCACTAGATTCCCAATGTTTACTAAAGAAAAGTCAACTAAAACCTTAGGTTGGTTAGAACTAGAAAAGAGAACTCTTGTCGAGTGGGATGGAAGAGGAATGAAGATTAATAGGGTAACTAACATAGAACTAAAATTTAGCATTCATATCATTGCACATAAGATTTAATTTTCAGCAAGATTAAATAATGTATCATGTGAAACTATCGATCTTGCTTACAAGGTTGTGAAGAATAACCTATCCTTGGACATTGCCAAGTTGCTATTGAATCAATTCAACAAGAATGTCAAGAACATCATAGGGTCAAATAATAATCCTTGTAATTTTGAATTGCTTCTAACATGCTCATTCTTTTTTCATCATAATTTTTTCCCTTCCAAAGGTACAATAGTATGGAGTAAATATTTTCCTATTTTATATCAAATTATTGAGTATATGGTAGATATGGGTGGAGATTTTGAAAATATCATGGATAACTACTTTGAAACATTCAAGGAGAAGATGAATAATAGATATAGGATCCCCAATAAAATTTTTATAGATTACAAGGATGATATTTATTTCATGGTGGACTATGAAAAAGTATACATTTAAGTAGTTATATCTAGAGTGGCATGGTTTAAACCTCTAGAGTATGAGGTGAACATTGATGACACTAAGGATATCATAGAGGCTCTATTTAATGAGCTTGTGGATCCCAAATATGCATACTTTAGCACATATGTTGAAGCTAACACAAGAATAGATCTTGAGATTAAGTTACCTCAAGCAGTCAATAAAGGAAAAAAAAGAGTAGAAAAGATACTAAAAGGCACTAAAAAATAAGGTTCCCCTCTAATGCTTAATATTGGAAAAGGTGATGATATTGAAGAAGATGATGCAACGAATGAAGAAGAAGAAGAAAGATATGAGGAAGAAGAGACTCTTAGGAATAAAGGAAAGGTTGTCATAACAAGACATGCCAAGTCATCCCTTGTTGTATTCACAAAAAGAGCAACCAAGTCAAGAAAGAAATTGAAGTTAGGTGAAGATGAAGCCAAGTAGATAATATTCAAAAGATCTGCACCTTCACTTTAGGAAAGATTAACAAAAATGGAGGAAGGATCTAGCATGAAAAAATTTAAATTCCTCTAGTATGTGATAGGGAATGAGGATGAGAAAAGGAAGATTGAGGATGTTGTTATAACCAAGCTAAGAAAATGGAAGTACTCTATAGATGAACTTGCATGGTAGATGCCTAATGAATTCATGTAGATAATAAAGCCAAGATGAGAAAATGCACAAAAGACTGTCAAGGATATCTTTGTAAAAAACTTGAGGTGATTAATGCCAAATATCCATAATAAGGAAATGAAAGAATCATTGAATAATACTAAGAAAAAAATCGCTCTCAACCTGAACACATCTATGATATTGTTAAAAGACATTGAATTAGTAGTGAAGGAAACTACAACAAAGTGGAAAAGCATCTATCACATACATCTACCTAGTGACCTTAATGTTCATATTGAAGGGAAAGATAAAGAAGATTTAGAAGAAGACATATAAATAAAAGATGATGAACTTGATGATGTCAATCTAGATGATGAGGAAGAAGAATAGGAAGCTACTAGAGGAAGTCTTCTAGAGATACAAGGTATTGAGGACACTAATGTAGAGAAAATTATTGCAACAATCATGGCCTCATTTTTTCATTCACTAAACATATCCCTAGCACAATCTGGCTCATAGATAGCTTCTACTGAGTGGTTATGGATAACTTTGCTACACCAAGCACTCAATTGACCTCTGAATCAATTTAGCTGAAAGTTCCAATGAAAAAAGTGATTGAAACATCATCTACTAAGTAGCAAGGTCCTCCATCATCAAGCTTGACCAAGCAACAACAAGGCATTCATATTGTTAGTTTCATTTCAAATTTTTCTACCAGTCCATAATTTTTAACTATTACTTCCATTATAAATTTGTCTATAAAAGGTACAATAATAGTTGAGAAAGAGTCACAACCAAGTACTAAAGTCCTAGACAATGGGAAACCAATTATTTCCACCAAAGGGCAAGGAAAAAGAAACTATTGATCTTGATGAGGATATAGTTATTCCAAATTGGGATACCTCTACCCTCACTCCTAATCAAAAAAACACCATGGATGGATTAATGAAGAAGAGAACTAAGCAGTAGAAGCTTAGAGAATAAATCAAGAAAGAAAACCAAGTCTTTGAAAACATAAAGAGAATATTTGTTGATGCTCTAAATATTGAGGTTGATGGAACTCAACCTATATTTGCTCAATTAGTAGATAATGTTCACAAATTCAATGAATACCTAAATGGACAGGGGAAGCTACTTTAGAGAGAAAAAAAGAATTTTGAGAACATAGTATTGGAACAAGTCACACAAAGGATTGCAATAGACCAAGTAGAGTTAGCTACTATTTTTGGTACACTAGAAACATCTATTGACAATGTTGTATTTTTTAGATTAAGGTAAAAGCATGTTTTGAAGGGACCCAAAGCCCTGAATAGTAGAAAATAAGATATTCAACTAAGCACACAAGGAAAACACATGCCTGAAACCCAAAAAAAAAAACACAACATCAGGTTTTATAGGGACCTGAAACCACATAATGTAACTAGAAAACATTACCAAGTTTTACAAGGACCTAGAACCTACAAGTTACAAAGTTTTCAAAATGAAGAAAAAAAGCAAAAACAAAACAAAACCTAACCACTACTGTAGTTCCTTGATTATCTCAGCAACCTCCTTACCCACATTAGTTGTACTAAGGTAGTATTAGCAAGGTTAAGACTAGTACCACCAGCATCCTTAGCAACCTTCTTTTGCAAGTTTAATTTGGTACTTTTACTTGGTCCTCAAGGAGTCACAACCTCATTAATCTTCTTCCCCAAACTTGCCATGGCCGCACACAAACTGGAAGTTCCTTGCTCCATTTTGTTGCCACTTTCCTTGATCAAGTGTTGGAGATCTTGTTCATATTCCTTCAATTTTTTAGGTATATTTCCCACCTAGGATTCCAGGAGCACAAGTTTGGCCCAAACATTGTCATGGTCCTTCTGCACTTTACCCAAATTTTTCTATAGTTTCATAATCTAATTGTAAATCTGGGGGAGACCACGAAGAGAGGAATTGGCTTTCATCTTAGTAGTATATAGGAAGGTAAGCATAGCCTCCATAGTCAGGTCATCCATCTTCTTATCCTTAGGGTGCTCCATACCCTTGGCTTCTTCTTTTCCTAAATCTTTCTCCTTACCCACCTCCTCCTCGACATTTTCCTCTCCATCAATGCCCTGGTTTGTAACCTCATTACTAATATTGTTTGAATCTTCATTTTTATCCAGACTTTCATCCTCATCATTCTTCCCAACATCATCGTTACTAACAAGATAACACCCCAAATTAGAACTAATATCCCCCATCTCTGTGTCTTCCTCATTCTTCTCATTTTTATCCTCATTTTTATTAGAAGATTTAGTTATTTCCTCTTCATTTATTTGGGAAGTATCCTCAATTATTAATTCCTTTTTCACACTCTATCCTACATCCCTATTTCCCTTTCTTGACTAAGAATCACTCGCCAACCCCCTTTTCCTCTACAAAATTGGGGAAACAATAATCACCTTAGTCTTGCAGTAATTCTCAATTAAGAGAATAAGGCCTTCATGAACGATGGGATGAGTATCTTTCTTCTTATGGGCATGTGGGCTTTGTAATAATGAAAACTTCAAATAGAAAGGAAAAGAAATCCTATCTTTATATAGAGAGTGGTTCAGAAAAACAAAATGGAACTTGTGGACTCTTTTGAACCTTCCATCTAAGATGAAATATTCAAAAATACATGACAAACCCACTCTCCATATCACCTTGATCTATTTCAACTTGTAGAAGTCCCCATTCTTCTTTAGCTTTTGCTCTTCCTCCTTAGTTTTTAGGAACTTTTTGAAGGAAACATTAGAGATGGTCATTTCCTTGCTAAATTTCATACCCTCCTTTAGGAGAGTAGTCACTTATGCAATAATCCTTTCTGATATGGATCATGACCCCATGCAAGATAACCCTTTCTTCTAACCAGTTCATAAAGAAAGCCTTAGTAATGTGCAGTTTGAAACCATGCAAATGCTCTAGATAAGGAGTAATAGTTCCTTTCTTAAGAATTTTCCATACAAAGGCTTTATTCTTCCAAAATTTGCATTTTTTGGGCTCTTGTTTCCTCAGCTCTCCCCCCATTTTCAAACAAAGTCTTAAAATGGACAGAGAAGCAAAACCTAGTAAAAATGACAACGTGAAGAAAGCCAAAAAATTGCTAAAGTTAACTAGGAATTCATTAATCTTCCTTCATGGCACACCTAGATAATAATGGCATTACAATATGATATTAGGATTATAACACACCCCTCCATAGGCCCACTTTTAATAATCATTAAATTACTAATCTTGGAAGATCTTTCCCTCCATCCCATATGTACCATCATAATTAATGAGTGACTTTAAATCCATGTTTGATCTAAGATCATTGTACCAACTTAGCATACTATCCCCTTCCAAAGCCTTGCTAGCAATCAAATCAGCAACAACATTGCCTTCTTGATAAGAATGAGAAAAAATGACTTTTTCAAAATTAGCCGTTAGGGCTTTGATTTCCATTATGCTATCTTCTATAGTCCAAGTAATTGGGGTTTTTTCATTGAGCATATTAATTATGTTTTGAAAATCACCTTCCATCCAGAGATACCTATTTCTAGTTTCCATTACCAGTCTCATGCTATAAAGGGTAGCTATAGCTTTAGCTTTGTGACTGGTAGAAATACCAATAGGAATAGATATAGAACCAATAACATTACGTATGTGATTCCTTATAATTCCTCCACACTGCTTTTCAAGGGTTTCCCTTAGTAGCCCCATCAAAATTCCCCTTTATCCAACCTCTCAGAGGGGCCTTCCATTTTACATTTGATCTTTTATCCTCCACCTTATTTTTCAAACCAATATTTTTTGACAGATTATCAATCAAGAAACCACTAGGGACATTTTGTGAGATTTAAAGTTTTCCTTTATAACACTAATGATGTTTTGACCAAGGACCCAATTAGGTATTTCTTTCTCTCTAAAAATTCTATTATTTCTTTCTTTCCAGATTCCCCACCACAAATGAGGGAGAGTAAATTTTTGTAGAAATTCCACATTACTGTCCCTAGTTGGGCAAGTCCAACTTTGGAAATAGTGCTCAATTTTATTATGATCGACTCAAGCAATATTCCAAAAAATGAGGACGTTGTTCCACACATTTTTACTATAAATACAATTCAAAAATAAGTGACCCCTATCCTCCAAATGTTTCTTGCATAGACAACAACAGTTAACCATATTTTTCCCTCTTTTTTTGCAGATTGTCCTAGGTTAGAATTTTATTATGCAATAGAATCCAATAAAAGATATTGATCTTGGGAGTTAGACCTTTTATCTAGGCTTTAGACCATAATGGACCAAGCCCTTTTTCTTTAGATCTGAATATAGAAGAGACTTTGAAATTCCCATTAGCATCATTCCTCCATATCATTTTGTCCTCCTTATACAGATACAAACAATAAGCATTTAGCATTATCTAGATGCTATTGAAGTCCTAGCTAATGTTTGTAAGGCTGACCCAACTATTACTAACACAATAATTTCTCACATAACTACCATATAATTGCTTGCATTGTTCAATGTAATTCCTATCCTCAAAATCATCTATTAGTGAATGATCCAAAATCTAGGAATCTTCCCAAAACTTGATCTTCTACCCATTTCCAAGTTTTCATGGGCATCCGTCAATTAAGATATTCTTAGCACCTTTCACTGCCCCCCATATGGAAGAAGGGAAAATAACATTAGGATATATAAAGAAATCAAAAAGAGAAGGGGCATTATACAGATATTTATGTTTTCATATGGAGCTCCATTCCTCATTATCATGATACACTCTACATCCTTGCTTCACAAGAAGAGCTTTATTCATAAATCAGATTGTCCTTATTCCCAATCCTCCATCTAGGATCAACTTACAAATCTAGTCTCAAGCAATAAGAGCCATCCTCTTCTTCTTCTTAGATTTATACCAAAGAAAATTCCTTTGGATTTTGTCGGGGGAGTTAGCATATTTAGTAGGAATTTTGAAAAGGCTCAAGGCATAAGTAGGAATACTTTGATGGCAAGCTTTGAGAAGAGTAACTTTACTAGCTCAACTCAATAGATTTCCCTTTCATCCAGCAAGTTTCTTAAAAAACATTTTGATAATGTCTTCCTACAAGGATTTAGGGGCATTAAGCCCCAAGGGGAGGCCTACATAAGAACAAGGAAAGAAACCAATAGAAGAACCAAGATTTCTAGCAATTTTAGTTTGTTAAGACACTGGGGTATTCACAAAGAACAAAGAACTTTTATTCCAGTTAATTTGTTGTCCTGAGGCTGAGGAGCAGAGGTTAAGATCTTTTTTCAGATTCTTGGCTTCCCTTACATTAGCTTTGTCCATAAAAATGGTGTCATCTACAAACTGACCATAAGAACAGATAAGGGGCTAGGAAGAGGGTTGTAAACCCTTAATGTCTCCATCTGTAACTAGTTACCCAATATACCTTCCTAAGTAATCAGCCATTATCGTGAAGAGAATCAAGGATAAAAAGTCTCCCTGACTCAAACCTCTAGAGGGATTAAAAGAAGAAGAAGAGCACCTATTAACCAAAACAACAATCAAAGAAGTAGATATGAGTTGAAGAACAATCCTCACAATATTAGAATTGAAACCAAAAGCCACTAACACCTTTTCAAGGAAGGTCCACTCCACTCTATCATAGGATTTTTCAATATCAATTTTCATAATGAATCCTTGATTATTAGAACAAGATAAAGAATGGATATTCTCATGCACAACAATGACAGAGTTCAGAATTTGTCTACCTAGAATGAAGCCATTCTATTATTCAGCAATAATATCTAGAAGCACCAATAGTAGTCTAGAAGTGAGGACCTTGAAATGATCTTATAAAAGGAGTTGCATAAACTTATAGGCTTGAATTGGTCCAGAGAGTCAACACCCACCTTTTTAGGGATATGGCAGAGAAAGGTAGAATTAACCTCTTTTACCATTCTTTTTGCCCCAAATAACTCTTTGACAACACAAAAAAATCTTTCCCCACTAGATTCCACATAATTTGAAAAAAGAACATAGGAAATCCATCCAAACCAGGAGTTTTGTCCCCCCCTAAGGAGCAACCAACTTGATAAATCTCCTTATTATTTGAAATGGATCCCAGCATCTTGTTTTGATGTCTAGAATCAAAAGAGGGAATAATCTAAAAATTTCATCTTGGTTAAGAGGATCAATCTTAGGATCACCAGTCATCAGGGAAGCAAAGAAAGAGACCAGTTCCTTCGAAATATCCTTTTCCTCACTAATTTTCCTACCATTTATCATTAATTTAGAGATGCAAGTTTTAGATCTGTGCTTCCTAGTAGAAAGGTGAAAGAACCTAGTATTTTTATCCCCTTCCTTCAACCAAACAAGTATGGACCTCTGCCTCCAATAGATTTCCTCCTTAGTGACAATATCATGATACTCAGCAAGTTTACCATTTTCTTCTCTGACCAGATTAGGAGTATACCCTTCCTTCTATATCATATCTTATATAATTTTCAACTCTTCCTTAATTTTAGGTTTGATCTAAAAAATGTTCTCAAAACATCTTTTATTCCAGATTTTGGCCTCCTTTTTAACATTTCTAAGTTTAGTAGCCACTTTATAAAGAGCAATTCCATCAACTTCAATGTTCCACCATTCCTCTAGTTTTCTTTTAAAATGTGGATGCTGCATCCACATTTTTTCAAATCTAAATGGATAATTTTTCATAGAATTTTCCTTAATGATAGTAAAAATCAAAGGAAAATGGTTTGATCTGACTTTCTGAGAAGCCTCCAATTTACAAATGAATTCATTGGTCTAGTCTAGAGATATCAGACCCCTATCTAATCGAGCTTGGATACATTCATTTCCAACCCTTTTGTTTGTCCAAGTGAACTCCATGCCATGGAGATCCATATCCATAAGCCCCTCATTATTAATAAATTCCAATAATCCAACCCCCCATCAAGCTGACTAGCATTGCCTCCATTTTTCTCTTGGTCATAGAGAGGAACATTAAAATCACCCATAAAGATCCACCTTCCATTATGTTCTTTACTCTTAATATTAGATAGGGTAGTCCAAACTTTTTCCAAGAATTCTTAGTATTTGAGGCATACATATTAACAATGTACTATTCAGAATTCTAGAATAAGTTAGTCATTTTGACCACCATGAAGTGCTTACTTTCATTCAATGCAAATCTAGAAAAGAGGGACTTTTTCTAGAGAATAAGAGTTCCTCCTGAAGCCCCTTCCAAACTACTAGCCTTTAAATAGTAACCCTTGAATGATTTAATATTTTCAGCTCTTTCCATATCCATCTTTGTTTCTTGAATAAAAAAAAATCCAATTTTTGATCCCTAAGAAAATTATGAACAATGTCCAATTTATGAATACTATTCATCCCCCTAATGTTCCAAGTAATGATCTTCATGATAATTTTTTTAAAGGTAAAATCCAGAATAGTTTCCTGTCCTTCATTCACAATATTCTGTAGGCTTTCAATTTCTCTAGTCTTCCTTGAAGATCTTCTTCCTAGTTTTTCTGTTGTCCCCAAATTTGGTTTTATCTTAGTTTCTTGCTCCACCTTGTTGCTTTGAGTTTCAATCCTCTTAGAGATTGAGGAATTTTTCTTCTCATTCTTTTCCTCTAACTCTATTTCTATTTTGGCTCATGCTTTTCCAGGCTTATCTATTCAAGATCTAACTCTTTCTGAAAAGGGATTAAGTCATTACATAGAGGTATTTCAAGAGACTCAGATACAAATCTCCAAATCTCAAAAATTATATCTTTCCCATTTTGCTGAATTTCAATAGCATAGTCTTCCCCCTTATGCATTTCTTGGTCTTCCTCATTTTGCACTTCCTTCATCATCACATGTTTGTTTCTTATTTCCATAATTTCCCTTTCCTCTGTATCCTCCTGATTAGCAACATCTTCCCATTTTAAATCATTCTTTTTGTATATAACAATTTGTTTCATCAAATTAGGCACACAAATTCCTTTCCCAGAAAAATTGAAGCCTTCATCATGCTTTTCAGAATTCAAACAATTCTTTTTTCCTTTCTTAGTATCAGATCCACGATTGCTGGTATTACCTTTTTCATTTTGACCAGTAGTTTTTCATCTCTAAATTTTCTTTTGAGTCTTAACCCCCTTCTTCCTATCCTCCTTAACAACCTTAGCTTGATTTTCGCTTTTGGTTGGATAGTTTCTAACCCTATGACCCTAGTTTTTACAAGCAGAACAAGTGTTTGGAAGATCCTCATAGGCAACTTCTTGGGTTCTTTACCCTAATTTTGAAAATAATTCCACCTTTTCAGGAAGGTTATTCAGGTTAGCCACTTTCACATAAAGCTTAGCATTGTTCATTTTAGATTTTGAAGCTGTAGCTTGATCAATAGGAATAAGTTCCCCAAAGGAACCTGCTATTCCCTTAAAAATGTCTTCATGCCAATATTCCAAAGGGAGGCCTAGAAATCTCATCCAAATTGGAGTACTTAAGAAAAAAACATCAGATAAATCCATGTTTGCCTCCCATTTCTTAACTATGAGAGTTCTTTTGCCAAACATCCATGGTCCTCTACATAGAACCATATTCATGTCCTCCTTATAGTTAAAAACAAAAGACATGAATTTTCTTGCCATAGGGGCAATATCAACTTCACCTTGGATAATCCACTTTCATTTCAACATATTTTTTAAGGTATCAATATTTGTTCTAGCACCCAAAAATTTACCAACCAGAGTATATTCCATTGAAGTTATAGAAAAATCAACAATCTAATCAGGAATGTAGATATGAAACTCACCCTTTTCCCAAAAGGATTTCAAAGTCATATGAAGGAAAGAAGATTTTCTTCCAAGTTTCCTTCCAAATAATGAGACCCATGGCCTTTGATCTTCTGGTCCATTGTGTCTATTATTTTCTTTACTATCTCAAGATGCCCCTACATTCAACAAATTAGCTTGACCAAAATCCTAACAGACCACGTGAGGACAAGTCAATAGACCCAAAGAGGACTTTCAGACTCCACAAATCCCCAAGTCATTCTCCTCTACAAGCTTAGCTAGGGGATGCACACTATGATCACTTGTACCACTTGGGTCCATTCCCCCTACAAGATTCTCCCCTTCCAGGTTCCTGCCCATCAACATGCCAAGCAATTCAAAAATGTTGAGATACCTTGTAGTAAGATATTGACAATGTTGTATTATTATTTGTCAATTTAAATGATACATCTATCTTCACCACGGATATCAAGAAAAAATTATCCAAGATAGATGAAGACAAGAAGGCAAATGCACATCAATTGTCACTTGACCCAGGCTTTACCCCTGCACATTATTCAAAGGTTAGATATCTAACCAATCTATAAGTAGAACTATTGAAGGAAGAAGCCAAGATCAGGGCCACACTTGTAAAAATATAAGGTATGATTCTTCCAAACATGGATGCATTGCAAAAAAAAAATTACACATGCAAAGACACTCATCCATGATAACAACTTTCATAGTTGATCACATGATGGAATTATCAGTAGAAGTTCAGATTGCATTGCATATGAGCAAGGTACTATAGGAAAATTGGGAGAAGACAATGATACTCATTTTAAAGGTACATTTTGAATTCTTGTCACATTTAGGTATTAACATATAGTTATTATACACCTTTGGCATTTATGTCAAAAAGGGTGAGTAGTATATATAGTATGTAAAGAAGGAAAAGTATACTATACTATGTATGTATATAAGGGACATATATGTATGGGGGAATAGTATAGTGTAGTATGAATATGCAAGGAATACAATTCCTTTACAAAGGAAATTTTGAAAAACCAAAAAAATAGAGTATGTTACTGAGCCACAATAGATGGAGGTCAAAACCAAGTTGAAGACACGGAATGATGGCAAATGAAGTTTTGACTTACAATTTTGAATGATCAATTTTTTAAAAAGTGTTTTTGTCACTAATGCCATAAGGGGAGATTGTTGACATGTAGATCAATTTTTCTATTAGTGACTCAACACTTAGTCAATTAGTTACATTGCTATTGATCTCTAGAGTTGCAACCAAGGTTATTGTTGATAAGAAAATTTCTTAGATTATTTGAGTACTTTCATTTGTTTGATTGATGAAGAGGATTTGATCAAATGAGGTAACAATAGAAACTAGAGGAAAGGTTGAGTTATGATATGGAAAAGGAGTACAACGATTAGTAAGACAATAATAATATAGTGCATTAATAATCTTCTTAGGGTTGCAAAGGATGAATACACTAATTACATTCAAAAAACCAAGTCAAGAAAAGTATGTCTAACAAGCCTAACAATCTACATAGTAGGTGTTGAGAAATTTTAGTTGGAATTGAGAAGGAAATTAGTTGGAGCCAAACAAAGTCAAGTTCTGTTATATACCAAGTGATATAGTGTAAGCTGAGTAAAGTTTAGTTGATGTCGAGCACCAATAAATCTTAGTTTGTGCCAAGTGTATTTGATAAGTGAATGCCAAGCAATGCAGTATGTGTCAAGCATCAAAAGAAAATTAATGTTGAGTGTCAGCATTATGAGAAAGATCATGAATTTAATGAATTTGAGCTAATAATTTTTATTTCTTCAAATGTGTGAACCATGTGGATGATAAGCTTAATGAGCTAGTGGCATAGAATTCAAGATGAATAATTTTGAGGTGAATTCATAGAGGATTGAAGGAGAAGTTTCTAGAAGGGAATTAAATGAACTCATGGTTATATTCATTGAATCGTACCTAATACAACCAAACCCTAAAATGGACAATGGAGGTGGGTTTCCATGTGTGAGAACCTAAGGAAGAAAGGAGTCTAGGGTATTGCTTCATTCATTGACCTAAGATAAGAGATTGATATTGACAAGAAGAGAAAGAAGGCTTAAGGGTATGGATGCTTGAAGGGTGAACAAGCTATCATAGTTGAAGTGTGTGAAAGCTAAGTAAAATGGAGGACTAAAAACAAAGATATGTAATCTACAAAATGGAGTTGTAAGTTGTTATCAAATCATGCCTTATTATTACTTTCTAATCATTGTATCAGTCTAGGGTAAATCATTTTGATTAAGGTTGACCTAATAGTCATTTGTAAATCCTTTAATTAGGTGACATTCCAAGTGAATAATCTAAGGTCCTCTACCAAGGCTCACTCCTAAGAAAGCATTTAAAATCCTCTAACTAGGCCAAACTTGATAGTGTGCATTGTAACCTTTAATAAGGTTGGCCTCTCACAGGGAATCACTTCAAAAGCGTAAGAATGAGTAGCTTGTTACTACTAGTTTTTCCCAAATAGGGTTTCTACATTAAATCGTTGTGTCAAATATGTTATTGAATTTTTTATGTTTCATGTTTACATTTCTACAAAGTTGATTTGATAGGAACCTACAAGTTTAAATAATGTTATGATCTAGTGAATGCATGCATGATGAATATGTTATAGGGATATGGGTTCACTAAGTTGTGAAAAAAAATTATTTGTACATCTAGACCTTGGATAATTGATTCACCCCCCACCCCCCCCCCCCCCCACCCCCCACCCATTTATTCTAAAAATGCCCAACATTTATCATTTAGTTCATAGTGTTAACCAAGTGAATCAATTTTTCCCAAGCTAACTACTCATAATATAGTGTCTATTGAGTACCTTAGTCAGTTTGCAATGTTTTCCAAGCTACACAATGTTTATTGAGTTTCAGAGACAAAGTTCAAAGAAAATTGAGCATAGAAGAGGATACCAATCTAGTCAATGGAAGTCAAGCCAACCATAGTGTTAACCGAGCTCCACTATGTTAAGCAAGTTCAACAATTTCTACTGAGTTCATTCGGTTAACAAAGTGGTTCTAGCATTGATTGAGTCATGTAGTGTCAACCAAGTGATCCAGTTGCTACCGAGTTTGTCAAAGTTCACCAAGTCACACAATGTTGACCAAGTTTAAGCTACTTTGAGGTGATTAGTATGGACCAAGATTCAAGATAAACTATGTGCCAAAGATTTTCAAGTGTTGATAGTGTCTATCATGTCTTGAAACATCATCAAGTTTGTATTTAAAACCTAAGTTACAATAGTTGGATTGACCTTATGAATTATGATGAAAATGGTATTGCAGTCGACTCTAGTAAGTTGTAATTTGGATTGGTATATATGTAACACATTGTATCATATCCAAATATGAAGATATGTGAAGAATATATGATAAGAAGAAGTGCAAATTGAAGAAGGCTACAAGCAATATAAGGTACAAAAAAAAAATCATTCATAGTCAGGTGATCATTGTAATACAAGGAATCTCAACCAGAAAATTAGAGTTGCAGATTAGAGGTCAACCACTAGTTCATCCTAACAGGTGCATCAACCAAATCCTTTAATAGGGTAGACTTAAAAGTCTTTACTAAATCTCCTAACTAAGTGCATAGTTCATTTAATGTTTGCAAATGCTTTGACAAGGTGGACCTCATAGTCCTTATTGCTCCTAATAGGGCATATCACTAGAAGTGATCAATTGCAAGTCTTAGTAGGTTAACTTTATACTACAATACTAAAGCTTGTGGGTATCATCACCACCCTAGTTTTACTTTCTAGTTGGAAGGTTTCTAGGTCACCATATCTTGTGTCAAAGTGTTTGAATTTTTATTTTCTTTCATTCTTTCTTGCATACAATTAGATTAGAATATTATATGAAGGATTAATTGGTGAAGTAAGATAAAGTTGTATTAGTTCCTAATTCACCCCCTGCCCCCCTCATAGTAACATTGCCTTCCTTATATTTCTAATAGTTGTAAATGGACAATATTACATGAAATCTATATAATAGCTCATAAATAGAACTTTTTCTCTCCTTTCTATTTGAGTTTTATCTATTCACATAGATAATTATAGCTTTAGATCCAATATTTTTTTCTTTCCCAACATCTTGATAATGTTAATCAAGCCCTTGTTGTTGATTCTATGTGACCATTTCATTGATGTGAGTATTGAAGTGAAAAGAGTAAACTAATCTCATGATCATTAAAATATTAAACAATTTTTTAAACCTACAACACTTCTTATTATTACTAATTAATTTTCTAGATAACCTAAAAGTAATGATAATATTGTCTATAAAAATAATTGCGACATCATTTCTAGTTGTCATCATTATAGATGTCAAGGTTCTATCCAATTTATGAAATAGTCAATGGAAACTATGATTAATTATATTATTTTAATATCTTATTTACAAGAATATATCACTACTTATAAGGAGGTGTAATATTCATTGGCCTTAGAGGTAGCATGTTAAAATGTGTTAATTTACTAAATATTGTTTTACATTCTTCACACTTAATGGCAAATTTTTGTGTGACTACAAAAAGTAGGACCATAAATAACTCATATCTAGAATCTTATAATCAATTTCCTTAGCTATTAAATGGACACAACAACATCCATTATGGATTTTTTTTAATAACATAGAGGCCTAGTATTTGTCCAAGAGTCTAGATAATATATATTTTTCTATTAGTGAAATGAAGGTTACCGTTGACATCCAAAAGAAATATAACCTACAATTGTAGTGCTCTCTTTCCAATATAATTGCAAGATATCCTATATATATATATATATATATATATATATATATATATATATTGTGGTGTTTCCCTAAGCATATTCATAATTCAAATAATCCATCAATTTTTAAGATATATTTTATCTCTTATCTCTCACAAGATTAATGAGCTAAACTAAAAAGTTAAATTCTTTCATTGATAAATCCATATACATCATTTTGTGTTCACCTTTTTTTGAGTGAAACTATGCTTTGAAATCATATGAATAACATATACCATAATTTCACTCATACAATGTAAGGAAAAAATATTGATATATTTTACATGAGATTGCTTTACCATGATATCATATTTAAACTTTGTATTTTAATAAGACTTTCTTAATATGTAAAAGGTTGCTCGTAACCTTGTTTCTTTTGTAATAAGACTACATCTATCATATGGAGGAAGCAAATAGAGGTAACATGAAATGCTTAGAGAAGTTAGGGGAATTTATTATATTTTATCAAAGATAATAACTTCATTTATATATTTGAAAAAAATAGGTGGACCTCATTTCCCAAAATATTTATTTGTCATTTCTTCCATATATGGCTTTGGTGGTCTTTCCAAAGTTCATCAAAAATTCAAAACTGATTTACTCAAATACATCATAAATTTCAATGAGATTGGTGGGCATCGTAATGTAGAATATTGCAACAATTCTTTTTGAGTCAATTGTGATTCCATTTTTTCGACACAATGTACCTCTTCTAACAAATAATACACACTACTTTGAATTCAAAGAATTACAAGAAAAAGCTAACTTGTTTTATAGATCCATTCAAGATTTGAAGGTTGATCATCTTCTATCATTGAAAAAGTTGTTTTACTGTTTTGATTCACCAGCATTCTTTAATTTTAATTAATCCACTATGCAATTTTCATATTCATATGTTTGTGAAAAATAACTCTTGTACACAAATACCCAGGTATCACCATTTTTCATTCTCGATAAAATAACCTAGAAACCTATGTGAAATGTCCAATAGATTTCTTAACTCCACCTCTGTAAGTTCATCAACTCTTGTGCAATTATCTAGAACACTCCTCTTACATTACAAATTATTATTATTTATTGAATATAGAAATTTTTAAATAAAGTTTTTGAAACATCTTTAATTTCATTGGATATATAAGATCTGCACGAAATTTTTCTCATAAATCTAATAATTATTAAAGTTTATTTGTACAAATGTTAGAGTTTATAGGGAACTCAATAAAGAAAAATGTACATATTTTGAATCTCTAGAAACCAGCTACCCTTAAACAAACTACATGCTAAGGAAGAAATTAAGGTCGGAAAAATAAGTCAACTTTAACTATTTAATACTTTTAGCCTAGGTATCAGGCCTTAGTGTGTGATGATTAAGCCATCCAATATGACATATTTGAACTACAAAAAATTGCAATGAAGTTAATGTCATCGTTACATGAAGCAAAAGATATATTTCTACCTCCTTGCAAACTTGGTAAACAATTTCAGAGCATAAAGCAATTGTGAAGTCAATTTTCCTAATACACATAAGCTAAGATGTTACGAAAATATCTTAACAGCATGGAATGTATAATATGCAAATGATGTTTGGAGGATAATTGTTTTTGACCTCATCTCAACGGCCCCCAAAACTTCCTTCGAAAACATTACAATCATTGTTTAAGAGAGAAGTCGTGAAAGCCGTTGAGGGAGAGGTAAGAACAACACCGTCCATTAACTCTCTTTAAACAGTCATTCTGAAAGCTCAACGAAAGCTCATTACATATATCTAACATATCAACCATGACTATGTTTTATTACAGCTAAGTGAGATATTGGTCAAAGGAGGAAAGATGATAGGGCACTTATATAGAACGTTTTGGGGTACCATATTTGACAGCAATGATAAAATATTGTGCAAAGCATATTGCCTTCACATTGGCAGACATGATGATCTATCCAAACAAGAAAATCCTCAATATTTTACCACAAATACATAAACATTGATACTTCTGAGTAGATTGAAGGCTTTCCCTGTTCATTTTGTGCAATATTTATTGAGATGTTCTGCCTTAAGATATATACGAACCGAAAAGCTTTTGTCTCTTCAGCATAGCAATCGGTTGAATCCCACAGATAACCATATCTCAAACTTTGAAAGTTTAAATAAAGGGAAGCGCGTTTTGATTCGATTCCTAGTCAAACCCCATTTAAATCTTACACTGAAGAACAAATTCCCCTTCAAAACTTCATCCGTAAGCAATTGTGTTGTCACCCACCTACATGCATGTTTGTTAAATGGCCGTAAAGAAAAAGACTGATTAATATCGGCAAAACTTAAAATGAAATGCACATTCGACTGACCTGCTTGAAGTATACGATTATAACACAAGAATGTGGCCTACCTAATCTCTACAAGAAACAAAGCTCAATTGGTACACCAATCAAGGCGCTCCGAGGTTTAACATTTCTCTTCGAATTTTATATTCTGATAAAAGTTATTGAACTAAACAATAATATTTAGTAAATCTTTGAATTTTATGAGATAATGTTAGAAATTTTAATTTTTTAATAATTAAAATTTAATCTTATTTTATATATCATTTGTCAATGGTTTGGGAAAAGATAATATTCTTCTTAACATAGGCCGATGTGTAGTATGGAGGGATCTTGAATATGGATGGGTTGGGTGAACATCAATAAGATTTTAAAAGATAATTTTGTTTTGTGGGATGTGTACCAAGAGATCATAAATGGGTGTTCATTGTTAGAGATCAGAATGTTTTTAAATAATAGAGATCATAAATAGATGTTCATTGTTAGAGATCAGAATGTTTTTAAATAATGTCAAAGAATGATATAGAATTTTTGGTGACATTATAATGACTAGGTTTAAGATGGTGGGCAACATTCAAATAAATTTGTTTGCATTTATGATTTGAGAATAGAAAACTCTAAACTCTATATTTAGAAAAAAGTTGAAGCTGATTGAAAAGTTTAAGAAGTTTAAAATTATGCATGTATATAGAGAGGGAAATATGAGTTAAAATGAGTCGGCCTATTCAAGGTAGATAACCATTGTAAGTCATAACATTATACAAGAGGTATGATTTGGACATGCCACTATTTAAGTAGGTGGAGCTAGATTACTCTCCTTCATCTTGCTTAAAGTGGACAAAATTGATGGGGATACAAGTTTGCTGGCATTTCGATAATCTAAGGGAAAGTGTAATATTTTACTCATAGATAATGAAACTCCCTTCTTACATTACTTGAGAAATCTGGCTATAGAAAATTTGATTCTCTTAGAACTATCGTTTATTTCTAATAGATTAATGGCATAAAATTAAGTGGTTTTCACATCCACCCAACCTACTCAATAGTGTTGAAAGTCATGCAAGAGTACCGAGATGAAAATAGTAATTATGAAGCATTGTGTAGAGCTAAAGTTAATTAATCATAAGAGGTTATAGGGATCACAAAGGAATTAATGTATATGGTATTTACTTTCAAGAAAAAAATAATAATTTAATAATATATTTTGATGTTAACTATACATCACCTTTCCTATATTTTGATAGATTTTTGTACAAGAGAATGACAAATATACTATCACATTCGAATAATTAGTATGAAAAGGTAAAATGTCAGTTTTAGAAGTATTTGATAAAATACAAGGAGCATATTTTATAAATTACTCATAGCCTTAACATGCATGTGCTTAAGATGATGTTGTATGAAGAATTCTTAAAAGAACTAGTCTAGCATCACAAGGTCAATATGAAATTTTCTGCCACATTCCTTATTTCACTATTAGATTTTGGGGAGTAGAAGCATATGGAAAAAATATTGAGATAAAATTTAATTTAAAAAAACTTCCTTAAGGACTTAGTAATATATGAGATAATGGAGAAATGTGTAATGAAATATTACTTCATTAATATTATTGTGTGGTTAGACACTAGGTTCATGAACTAGGGATGTATTATTTAGCTTTTTTTTTAAAGGAACCCATTTTTTAATAGGTGAAGATATCTATTGAGATAAGTCCCTTCTTCTAAATAATATTTGCATCTTGTTCTTTATGGTGGAGCATTGTAGCCAAAACAATACCTAAAGAGGGAAGGGGATGAAAATTAATGACAACAAGGAGTAAGAAATTTTCTGTATATATCACAGAAGAATCAATATGTACTACAATTACAGAGAAGTCAATAATGTTTTGCTAAATTTCTTGGTGAAATATTTACTAGTGACTATAAGGAAATGAAAAGTAGTTTTCAACTCTAGGTGCGATGTCACAACCACTTGCACATAATAGCTAGAGTGTTTTATTAGTTTAATTGTGAATAGTACATATTTGATAATTGTCTACAAATATTTACATTATCACTAAGGGACTCTTGGGTTGAACACAACTTGAGGCTTACAAGGTGGTTAATCAATCTCCAAAAGAATATTGAATTCTACATTTAATTTGTTACTTATATTAATCCTTTTTATGTGTTGCAATACAAAGAAGATAAAGAAATTGACACTTTGAACAAGGAACATTGATTTAACATCACAATATCAAGATAGGTAAAATAGTAGTGAAATTTATTCATATATATATATATATATATTATATGTAGGCTTGTTTCAACAAAAGCACACAAATTCTTAAACTTGTAGTAAAAGGAACACAACATATGGAAAAGATATAAAAGTTCTTAGAGACTTTCAAATAATAACTCAATTAAAGATATAGAGCTTGGAAGGAAGACATGTTATCGATTAAAATGACACGTAAATATAAAATAGATAAACAAGATTTGTGTACACTACCTCTTTAAAAATCACCAAATGATAATTCATCCTTGAATCTCTACCACAAGTGTCAAACTTTTTATGCCAATACTAAATTTATCATGAAAAACTATAATTATTTATTTTACACTATTCTAAGCAAGCCACGTAGACCGCACTTCCAATTTTTAAAAATAACTGAACATCAATACAATCTTATTTTTCACAAACATCAGCAAGGACAACTATGATACAAGACAAAAGTGAGCCCTATAATTTTGGCCATCAAAACATAAGTATGGTGAAGGAAGTTCAATATATATATTTGAAAGAATTTAAGACATCTTTTAACTCTTTTGAATATAATTCACATTCTATTAGATATCTTTCAAGAATGAAAACATGTTAATATGTAGATATTTGAATTGATACATTTCTAGTTATAAAAAAAAAAAATCTTATAGATGAATGATCTCAATGTGGATTACAAGACACCATGATAAGATACATAAAAATTGTAACGTAGCCTTGAAGCCAAGTTATAACATTTGAAGATTTACTAATAGGTAAATAAAAATTTCTATCAACCATACCAAATTACTATCTTGATACACAAAGTCAAGACACAATCTATCAATCGCTATGCATTATTGAAGTTTATAAGTCATATGATTACTTTTCTTAAACATCTGATATGTTTTTCAAATCCTTATTTTAAGATCAAAATTACATATCATATACAATAGAATTAGTTCATTTTGGAGAGACGAACAAACATATATCGTTAATGTCGCTACTTCAGGAAAACACAATCTTGTAAAAATATGAACTAAGAGATATTATAAACCTTATAAACATGTCCAATTGTGTGCAATCCCTAAAATACAATTGTAGAGAAATACAAAGAGTTTCTCATACCTATTGTTATATATGTTTAAACTATTAATTTACTACAAAACATAACCATATTAGTTGTAAGTAGAAATAATTTCACATAGAGGAATGTGAAGAATTCTTTGGAATACAAGTTGATAGAAATTTCAAATATGAGAAAAGCCTTAAAAAACCACATTATTGTCTCATTTCAATATTTCTCTACTATCACATAAAAACATGCTCCCTAGAGAGAAAACTAAGTTTATCTCCATCCATAGCATACAATATTATCTCACTATATAATAGATATCTCCTATTATTTCATATTATCAATATTTCATTCTTCCATATCTCTAGCTTTTATATAGATATTTCAACAATACTGTGTAGCACTAAACAATAACACTACACTTTTTAGAGACTATATTGAAAAATGACATAAAAAATTGTTCAAAACAACTATTATCAATCACTTTAACCATCAGTGACCTCAAATGTAAATCATTATAGGAATATATAGAGAAACATATGATTGAAAATGTATTGGTTGAACTAAAGTCTAAAATTATTGACTCTAGGACGAGATATTATAAGAGGGAGCCTTAAATAAATAAATAGTATGCATAAATCCCATCAAAGAATGATATATTTTGGAGGAAAAACTCATGTTAGTCTCGGCTTAATGAAGGGGATAGGAATATGAAGTTATTCCACAATTAAGTGAAGATAAAAAGGTATTGTAATAGATTTTTCACCATTATAGATCAAAATGACATTCTTTTTAAATCATTAGAAGAGGTTACCAATGAGGTTATAAATTATTTTCATTATGTTTTCCTTGGTGACCCACCTACAGAAAATATAGATTGGGTTATACTACATATGAATCTTGTGTTAGATAACTGAGGGGGAGGATGTGTGAATAAGTTATTCATGGGTCCTTAATATCCAATTCAACCAACTTGAGAATTTAAACATTCAATACACAAACTTAGTAGCATATCTAAACTTCACAATTGTATTCACTTCAATCATTACTAGTAAACTATTAAATTTTTTATAAAGTATCAAGGAGAATAACTATATTTATACTAAATTGCACCAATAAATAATAAACTTGAAATAAACATGCAACACAATCAACATACACATAGTTGATAGAACCACTTTAACATGGAAACCCTGTTGAGGGAATAATCACCTAGGAATTGCCACCAAAATTTTTCACTCTTCTAAAGCTAGCTTTGTTAGAAGCAAACCTTGTTAAAGGTTACATGCAAATTTTTAGATGTGACCCTATTAGGGTATTTGCACCAAATATCATCTAGAATTTATCACTTCTTAATTTCAATGACCAACTCTAAAGGGATTACAATCATTCAACTAAATGGCACCATAAAAAGGATTTACAAATAAGACTATTATGTCCACACAGTTAAGAGAATGTTTGCTATAATTAATAATGAGTAATAGTGAAATGATCTAATGAGTATTGCAAGCACCTTTTCTATTTCATATCTCTAATTAATTTATTCTATGTCCTTTATTCTTCTTCTTTATACCTTCTGGTTGTTCTACTCACGTACACATGAACTTCAAATGTCACTCTCTTGATCTAGCAATATAGTTATCCTTGATGAACCCTTTGTTATTAATTTTAATAATAAATTGATAAAGAATAATGCACATCTTGGTCATCCATTTAAAAGAAAACTTATTTCCACTTAATCACAATTTTCTAGTCAACATCCAGCTAAATCTAGACACTTGCTTATTACACTTTCTCTTTGAACTTTGAGATCCACTTCTGATCATTAAGCCTTCACCATTATATCCTCTTTGAATTTCTCCATCCATTGATTTGATAACACAATTTCTTCTTACCTTAAACTTATTGATGAATCCATATTTTCATCAAATATTGGGTTGTAGAAAATGTTCATCTTTCTCTTTCTCATCAAATAATATACTTGTTCAATGACTATTAAACTTGGTTAAAAATGTTCTTGATTGGTTAATATTGTCAATATTTCACTCAACTTGAACTTAATGACTACTGTGAATTTTAGTGATCACTAGTCTTTCTTTTATTGACATCATTTTCCTAATTCAGTACAACTTAGGTTATCCTTATCTTCACACTTCATGATTTATTTGCTTGATTTAAATGATCTCAATATTTAATCAAATCATCTAGAACAATCAAACCAATAATACTATCAAATTATAACTCATCAAATGAAATCCTCATCATCAATCAAATGATAGGGCACTCTACCGAATTTTATAGTATAGTATAATCACATTGTAGGATAAATTGAAAACCAGTGTAAGTTGTTAATGGTCAATATTGCATCTAATATATACAATAGCTCATAACTAGAATTTTTTATTTCCTTTTTATTGGAGATTTATCTATTCAAATAGACAATTATAGCTTTGGATTCAATGGATTTTTTTCTTTCCCAACATCTTGAAAATTTTAATCTAGCTCTTGTCCTTCATTCTATGTGACCATTTCCTTGATGCTAGTATTGAAGTGAAAAGACTAAACTAATCTCAAGATCATAAAAATATTAGTTTTAATCTTTAAAAAATTAAATTTTATTATTGATTACTTTTCTACATAACATAAAAGTAATAATAATATTGTCTATTAAAAATTAGCAACATCATTTCTAGTTTCCTTCATTATAGATATCAAGGTTCTGTCCACTCTATGAAATAGTCAATGGATACTATGATTAATTATATTACTTTACTATGATTTATTTAAAATATCCCATATACAAGAATGTATCACTACTTAGAAGGAAGTGTAACATTCATTGGCCTTAGAGGTAGCATGCTCAAATGTGTGAATCTACTAAAAAATTATTTTACATTCTTCACACTTATTTGCATATTTTTGTGTCACGAAAAAAAATAGGACCATAAATAACTCATAGCTATAAACTTATAATCTATAACCTTAGATATGAATTGGACACCACAACATCCATTATGCATATTTTTGAATGACACAGATCCCTACTATTTGTCAAAGAATCTAGATGAGATATAATCTCTATTAGTCAAATAAAGGCTACCATTGACAGCCAAAAAAAATATAGCATATAGTTGGAGTGCTCTCTTTTCATTATCATTGCAAGATATTCTATATATATGATAAATAATATGTGTACTTGAATAGGATATAATAGGGACCTTTAACAATGCATCTAACATTCCACACTATTCATTTGTACTTTTGAATTGGAATTGAAAAAGTAATGTAAATCTAGAAATGCTTGAAATTAGAAAAGATAAGATACACACCTCATGATGAAATTAATCTAGAAATACTTATTTTCTGATGTCTGTACATAGTTTCGAGAAATCATGAAACCCACTCCGGACTAGGAATGTAAAGATAGAGAAAACCTAGAAACCTTTTGTCTTTTTGAAAGCAAGTTGATCTTGACCCTAAAAAGTTGAACTTGTCCTGCATTGCTTCGACATAAATTCTATTCAAAGATCCTAAAATTTTGTTGAAAAGGGTACTCACATCTATACTTCAATTCTGAAAACAACAAATGTATATATTTGAAAATGGTGTTTTGGGTTGGCTTATTAGGGTTTTACCTTAGTCAAATCCCCATTTTGGTGATCTCCACCTCCATGAATAGCTAGTTGTAATAGAATATGTGTGTATATTGAATTTGTAATGCAAGGATATAATCCTCTATATTGAAAGCCTAGCATGAGTATCTGTGATAAAGCAATGTATAGATTTGAATAAGATAAGAAAGCATACCAAGCCCCCAAAGATAAAGTAGCCCAGCCAAACTCATAATCTATAATTGGTACCCCATGATTGTATCTTTAAATACTTGAATATTGATAATGGTGGATCAAGGAAGATGGGATCTCTCTTTCTCCAAATAGATGCTCACAATGGTGTGTTCACAAGAATTCTTGATATCAAAAATGGCTTGATCTTCTATATCATCCTCTTGCAATCTTCCATCTTCATTTGATTATCACTTGCATACTTCTCATGACTTCTTGTTCGTAGATGAATACAAATGAGAGTCTTTATATAGATGTTTCAAGGTCCTAGAATAATTTGAGGACCCATAATTCAAATTTTACCTCAAATTATGGTTCAATCACAATAGCCAAGGAGGGAAATTAAATAAATGAATTTCAAATTAAAACCCTTCTACATTCAAATACAAAAGCCTGACATTGATTTAGGGGCCCTCCAACACCAAAATTTGAAAAGGGGTATCAAATCCCAAAAGATTTCAAAGATGACCTCAATGACTATAACCTTGACCTAGGTCAGGGTCAACCTTGACCTAGACCTAGTGGTCTAGATCCAACTAGAGTAGAAAACAGGAGGTCCCGTTGATGCCTAGAGTCCTAGAAATGATATCAGAAAAGTGGAAAGTGCTATAAATAGACACTAAATCCTATGATCAATTTGATGAAGGAAAGGAGGACCTATACATAATTCCTACCTAGAAAATAGAGTCATAGAAGAGGGAAATTAAGGAGAATCCTTGAGATCCTAACACTAATTTTAGCTAGAATGAAAGAATCAAGTGTAGAATGCATCCTAAATGCAAGTTTATCATGATAAAATGCACTAAAAGAGGGTGCTAAACCTATCAATATTGGATTTCTTCCATTTTAAGATGATACAATAATGTACAAAATTCTAAAACTTACATTTTTAAATAAAAACATCATCATTTGTTGTGGTTTTTTCGTAAGTATGTTCATAATTCATCTATGTCATCAATTTAACCTATGGATAGCCTGGTGGGATACATGCATGAAATTATTAATGATCAAGTTTGGTGGCATGAGCAAGATCTCCTACTAGGGATCAAATCACTTCTTCATAAAGAGACATTTAAATTACAATGCACAACCTAGCATACGATAAGGGTTTTCTTTCCATGATGGGTTTAGCTATTATTTTTAGCTATTATAAAATTTTAGTTGGGTGTACTATGATGATGATAATTTTAGAAGTGACCTTTATTTATGGCACTTCTTCCAGACAAGAGGTGGTAATCATTATTCATAATGTGCAGAAGAAAGTTGATATACTATACATAATTTGGGGAGATTTCTCATGCCACCCAACATGGGCTTCCAAATCCGGAGATAGGGAGTTTACAAGATGTCATGAGGATTTGGTGATCTAGCCAATTGATTTAACTTAATTGCTATGATTCCCAGAAGAAATTTATTAATTTGGGGTCGCCTTAGTTGTGAATGCTATTGCATATTTTTGCAAGGGTTTGTCTCTGGTTTTTTCTAAAAATCTAATTAGTTGGGAAATGGTGGCTAATATTAATGATGTAGATGAGGATTTCATTGTTGAACTAGATGATGACGAGGCATGGAAAGGATGAATTGAGGACTAGAATTATTGAGAATTGAGAATATTGTTAGGGATGAGAAAGTGGCATGGTCCTATCTAAAAGAGGTTGGATTTATACCATTTATGGAAAGCATACTGGGTCATGATGAGATGTTTACTTGAGAATTTGTCGATTCCTAGAAGAAGAATTGGGTCACCATCAATGGGGTCACTTTTTAGCTCATAGAAGAATTGATAACCAATGCCACTAGCCTTTTGTTCAAAGGAAAATCATGGAGGAAGCAACCTAGAATCAAAGATGAAGCAATCATAAGAAGTTTCTTCTACTCTGACGAAACTCAGGTAAAAGTACAAAATCGTGTCACCTTTCAGGCTGAGTTACCAAAATGACTAAATTTGAGTATTTCTCTCTAAAAGTCAATTTTTTTCAAACATATGATCTAGATAAATTCATTCTAGCTAAGTTACATATGGTTTCACACTTTTCCAATTGGAAATATCTATTAAATGCATGTTTTATACTAGTTTGTATCCAATTACTAAAGAAATAAAATTCTTTCAAAAAGGTGGCATTTCAATAACTCTTATTATTTTTTATGATTTTTTTTAATAACATATAAACACCATTGTATAGAGCTCAGAGTCAAGAATATTGTCATATAGGGTTTATAGTTTTTTAATTAGATATAGTATATTATTATTAAAAATTCTACAAGGACATATCTTAACACTTGAAAAGATGTCAGTTTTGAGAAAGGAAAAAAAATTAAATCATATAAAAAAAAATTAAAATTATATGACATTCTAGAGGAGATATTCCTCTTCTAGAATGTATAATTCTTCTCCTTGTTAGAATATATTCATTTTGAAAAATGTGGTGGGAGATGAAAACTATCAATTTTAGGTGAGTTGAAATTTGAATCATTATAAAAAAGGAAAATTAGGTCTAAATCTTATTTTTATTTTTGATTGTTCTATCTATATACGTGATCTATAACATAGTCTAAGATCACAGGAAAATAAGTTTATTTCCATATAGTTTTTTGGTGAGAACTAGACTCTTACTTTTCATTATTTTTTAGCAGCTAAAAATTTGTATATAAAAATTAGAAAATAATATCAATTCTTATTCCAAATAATTCTTAAAAATTATAATCATAAAATTCATCCATTTCTACACATTTCATTAGTTTACTTCATTTTAAAATGCAAAATAATAATGCTAATTTTATGTCATTGAAGATGGACAATTATACTTTTGTTAGCCTTTTACTTTAAAAAAGGGTGACACAGGTTTGTGTTCTTACCCACCCTTATTCACTATTGTGGTGGGTTTTCTTGTGAGAAGCTTCCAGATCCATGGAATATGGTCTACAATGTTATCATGCATTACATCACCCTTGAAGATAGAGTTAAGGTTTTTTAGTACTATCCTTTGTTATAATATATAATAGTCAACCAATATAACTAAGAGCGGTTGGGGGGGGGGGTGTGGGTGATCAATTATCCAACTAATATCATAATTATAAACCTTATTAAACTTCAATCATATGAGAAATATAATCAGAAACAACAACAAGATACTCATTCACAATAACACTAGATATGTTAACTAGGGAAACACTTGATCAAACAGAAAACCCCAGTAGGGATGGTACCCACAAGATGATGTACTAATATAAATATTTCTTGGTAGAGGATGGACCCTATTAGGAGTCTATAACAATATTCAATACATATCAATCCATGTTAGGAGACTTTTAATTCCTATTAGGAGTTGTGGAAGATAGTTGGACTTACTACCCAAAGAGCTTTAAGGGAAAGAGCAATGAACTCACTATCCAAATGATCTATGTATTATTCTTTGCAGGATAATAGAATTGAATAGTACTTCCTTCCTCTATCCTGTCAACTAGACATCTACTCCTTGTGATCTTGTAACCGAATCACAAATCTTGCATCCAATAATCCCTTAGATTACTTACTCACATTTAGTAAACACTCTACTCTGTTTCACACTTCATACTTTATACAATGATCACAATATATTACAAAGAGGGGAAACATCTGTCCATTATACCATATCTTTAAAATAATTCCTTGCATCAACCTTGAGACTTTCCCAATTAATTATAATAATATAATTAATTAATTACAATTATAATAGCATTGTCAGATCATAGTCTATACGAAATTGAACACATGGAATACTGGGGCTTATGAACTTGCTAACATCACTAGCAGGCTTTCCTCTATCATTAGCTAACCACACATCTCTACATTGAGTCTCAAATGTAAGATAGCAAAAAAAATCAGGAACTACTTTCCTAATACTCTATTTTTGTACTACGCTCTATAAATAAGGTACGACTTCCATAGGTCTTTGACTTATTTTTTGCACATTGAACCATGTTATCAGGACATTGTACTAAACATGTCCATGACCACACATCACTAGAAAAGCACAACCTTCTTCATGCAAAAAGATCTCTCTATATTTCTCTGCCAGTCTTCATATACTTATTGCTATGTTGACATCAATGATAAATACAATCATGAATGCAACATGTAAATACTCTCCAATTCTTAGGATACTCCACCAAAGTACTATAAGAGGCATTCATGCTAAAAATCTCCCCCTTTGTCATTGATGGCAACATAGATGAAAAAAATCTAAATTCTAAGAATACCAAAACAATACTCTCTTGTTGTTCTTGTTGTTCTCATCTTCTCAAATCCTCTTCATTAATCAAATATGAAATCCTCTAGAACATTGCATCATTCTTCTTCTTCTTTTCGGATTTGTAATAATTGTTCACATTAAACAACTCTCAATACATATCTTCCCCATAGATATTTTCATCCTTCTCCTTTACATGAATCTTTCTCAATCTCCCTAATAAGGTTAGATTTCATGCACTCTCCCCCATACATACTTAAGAGATGTTTTTCATACATATTCTCCTCCATTGATATCAATGACAAAGTCCTCATTATGTCAATTTACTACTCCAAGTCTTCAACTAGCTCAAGTGTCTAAAGACACTGTCCAAATCAAATACCAAGAGTCGTCAATGACTTAGCACATCACAAATACTACCCCATATGAGAAGCATCAAGATTCAATCCACTCTAATAATAGTGCTTTATATGACTGGACTGATGCACTTACTACATCATCTACTCAAAAGTGGGCAGGGGCATAACCTTGAGCATACCTCTCTAGTACTCAAATGTATCTTTAGGCAAGGGCTTTGCAAAGATATTTGTAATCTAATCTTTAGTGCTTACATACTCTAATCTGATCTCTTTTTATAGTGTTTTCTCTCTCAACACATGATACTCAATAGATATATTCTTAGTCTTAGAATGTAATCCAAAAGTATTAGTCATACTCATTGTACTTTTCTTATCACAATAAATGATAAAATGTTCTAAAAACTCAATTCTAATATCCTTCAGCATCTATTTCATCCACATCAATTGGTTATAGTTATTTTTTATTGCAACATACTCTACCTCAGCTATACTTTGAGAAATACAATCTTGCTTCTTTCTTAGCTAAGAAACTAATCTTCCTCCAAGAAAAATTTCTCTACCATTGGTGCTCTTTCTATCATCCATATTGCCTACCCAATCTGCATCAGTATATGGACATATAGTAAAATCACTTTATCTAAGATACCAAATTCCATAGTCAGATGTTCCTTTCAAATATCTGGATATCCTCTTTACTACTAGATAATGATATTGCTTATTATCAACTTGAAATCTCACTAGAATCCCAACTACATTTTCTATATCTAGTCTTGTGTGAGTTAGATATAGAAAACCTCCAATCATGGATTTGTACTTCTTATGGTCAACTATGGGTGTCTCATCCTTGCTAGATAATGTGTGACTAGTTATCATAGGTGTACCAATAGGCTTACAACTTTCCAATCCAAATATCTTCAACAAATCCTTCAATTACTAAGCTTGTGAAATGAAAATTTCATCACTATTTTGCATAGTCTACAATCCTAGGAAAACCATCATTTCTCCTATCATGCTCATTTCAAACTCATTCTTCATTTCTTCATAAAACTTATCAATTTCTTCATAATTTCCTCCACATATGATGTCATAAAAAAATATTACCATTTTCAGCAAACCATTCTCAATTTCTTTCAAATACAAGTTAGTATCTGTCGTACATTTAGCAAATCCAAGTTGTGCCAAATTGTTTCCCAACTTTGTATACTGGGTAATAGGTGCTTTCTTTAGACCATATAGAGCTTTCTTTAGTCTACATACAATTTCTTTGTCTTCTATCAAAGGAAAACCTTTAGGCTACTCAATATATACCTCTTCTTCAAGTTCTCCATTGAATAATGTTGATTTAATATCCATTTGATAAACCTTGAACTTCTTATTCATTGTGCAAGCCAATAATATTTTTACTGCTTAAATTCTAGCTATGTGTTCATATGTCTCCTCATATTGTATTCCTTCTTGCTATGAATATCCTTTGCATACAATTCTAGCCTTGTTCCTCACAACTTTGCCTTACTCATTCATCTTGTTTCTGAATACCCATTTGGTTCCTATCACCTTCTTATCTTTAGGTCTAAGAACTAACTCCCATGTTTTATTCTTCACAATATGTTCTAATTCTTCCTTCATTGCTTGAATCCAATTATCATCTTTACATGTTTCATCTACACATTAAGGTTCAACTTAAGAAATCAAACATATATCTTCATTAATTTTGTTTCTTGTTACCACACCTTTATCTTTGCTTCCAATTATCTACTTTGGAGGCTAACTCTTTGTCAAATTTTTTTAAGGGGTAGGAGTTGATATCTCAACTCTTATCTCATCTCAAGGTTTAGATCTCTTCTCTCCTCTCTGTACAATAGTTAAGACATGATTCTGTAGATCATTGTTAGTCTCAAAGAAAACTTTTGCATTTTGTCTAACAATTCTAGAATTATTGTCATCTTCATTTGAATTGTAATATACCACATTTTCTTAAGTTCCAAATTTTTAATTGATGTTAACATTTTTGAATTCAACTATTCTCTTAGTTCTAGTGATTAAAACATCTATATATCTTCCTTTTCAATGAATAGCAAAGAAACATATCTGCATCACTTCTTGGATCAAACTTTCCAACATCATCATTTGTCTCAATACAACACTTACCTCCAAATATTCTAAAATACTTAACTAATGGTGAATGACGAAACCATAGTTCATAGGGTGTCTTGCTCATACCTTTTCTGATATGTACTTTTTTCATAGTGTACACTATTGTATTGACTACTTCTTTCTCTAGAATGTCTTGTATACATCATTCTTAAACAACATAGCTCTTGCTACCTCTACTACTAATATGTTTCTTCATTCTAAAATCTCATTCTATTTAGGTCTCCTAGGTTATGATAACTATATTTTGATTCCATTCTCTTCATAAAATATGTTAAACTCGCTAGAGGTGAATTCTCCTCCTCTATCTAATCTAAAACATTTTATCTTAATACAAGATTCATTCTTAACTATATTCTTAAATATCTTAAACTTCTCAAAAAAATTTGACTTCTCTTTAAGAAATGTTACCCACATTATTCTAGTGAAATCATGAATGAAAAATATGAAATACCTTTCAACATAGAATCCTCTTGCTCTTGAGGGATCACTTAGATCTATGTGAGTAGTCTCTAGCTTCTCTATGGTAGTGAAATTCTTACTGCAAAAAGATACCTTCTTCTTCTTAGCCAAAATACATTGATTGCAAACCACATTAGCATGCTTAATTATCTTAGGCAGATCTCTGACTGCAAATGTGCTATTGACCTTTACAATATTATCAAAGTTTAAATGATAGAATCTCCTATTCCATAACCAATTGTTATCCACTTTAGCAACCAAACAAGTCACTTCAGTGGGATTTAACTAAAATACATTAACTCTACAACTAGTTCCAGTTCCAATCATCTTACCATCCTTACCCTTGATAGTGCAAGTCTTTTCTATGAATTGTAATTGACACTCTTTGTTCACCAATTTTCCAATGCTCAAAAAATTATGCTTTAATCCATCAACAAAATAAACATCATCAGTGTTAGTTCTTCCATCTACAGTAATGGATCCAATCCCTATAATACAACAGGCTGCATTGTTACCAACTCTAAGAATACCTCCATCATAGGTTTTGAATTTAAAAAACTTATGCATATCACAAGTCATGTGATGTGAACAACTAGTATCTATTATCCAATCCGATTGATTTTTAACTTGGGAAAATAGAGCCTTTTCTTCTCTAATTTCTCTATCAAGATTGTCTTCTTTAATAGCTACAAATCCATCACTTTCACTATGAGCTCTTTCATCAAGTTCTTCATCTTCATTAGCATAAAAATAGTTTCTATCTCTTATAGGATTAAAATTTCCTCTATACTTTTTATCTCTTTTATGGCATTTAAATGCACAATGACCAAACTCATTACATGTGCAACATTTAAAGACATTCTTACCATATTATTATCTTCTCACAAGAAGTTTTATACCTTCCTCAATATTCTTTTCTTCATCAAATCTTATTCTAGATATTGCTACTAGTGAAATCTCCATGTGTGTGTGCACTTCTAGATAGGCTTGGACAAACATTTAAGGCACTGAAAGTTTTTTCAACACTGGTAATTTTTCTTGATTCCTTTAGATCTAATTCTGTTGCTTTCAATCTTCCAAGCAATGTTTCCCTAGTGAACTCCTTAGTGTAGGGTATAAGTAGCTGAGTCATCTAAGCAATTTTTCTGAATGGCACTAGGTATGTGCAGATCATGGTCAACCAAACTATGGCCTTAACTGGTAGTGAAAAACTAGCAAATTAGGGTTATATCAACTTGACACATAATTTTAAAGTGGTTATGGACTTTATATCAAAAAGTTTTAAGAAAATAATCTATAGAAAATTGAATGTAGTTTCTAAACTACTAGGCCTTATCTAGAGAAAAAAATAATTGATTGGTCAAAAGTTTGGATTTTAATGTAGTACTATGAAAATTTTAAGGCAAAAATAAAAATTAGGTGTATGTCTGACAACCTTAATCAAAATCAAATGATAATATTTTTTCTAATATAATTATAGATATAAAAAGTAGACTCATCCCTAGATGTGATGCATATTTTTGAGTTTTTTTTAATTTCAAATAAATAATTAAATATGAATTTTCTACTAAATAAATTTCAAAAAAAAAACCCCTCATCTCTGACCACCTTAACTAATAGAAAATTTTACCAAATTTAAAAGTTCTTTTTTTCTTATACTAGGAAAAGCATAGAATGTGATGCAACTTTTGGATTTAAAAAATGTTATACCATTTGAAAGTTATAGCTATTTTTCAATTAGTATGTCAATCAGAACTTTACAATAATCCTCATTAAAATATTAGCTAATAAATATTTATCAAACTCAGAATTTGATAGCAATTATATCGATGAAATCTTGAGAGTGATATAAAAAAACTCTTTTCATTTCATTCAATTTTGATGAAAATAACATTGTTAGATGGCTACCCAAAGTCTGAGTGTCAATGAAACCCTTCTCAAACACATTTTTTTGGGTTGACAGAATAGGCTTGGTAAATACCAAGCCTAATCGGATATCTGATTTCAAATTGGATATCCAATTTGATATAGTATATCTAATTACAAATCAGCTATCCGATCACTGACAAAAAATTTCAACACCAATTTGGACAAAAATTTGAGAGGGGAGATCTTTTCAATTTTAAATTTAAAGGGAGGGAAATTTGAGAGAAAATAAATTTAAGAGGAAAACTTTAGATTGTTTTAGAGGGAAATTTATTTCGAGAAAGTGTGTACATTGATATTATTATTATTATATATTAATATTATTATTATTATATTACAGTAATATGTGCATGATTATTACTATTAAATATAATATAGTTATAAATATAATAAAAATTATTATACCTAAATATAATATAATAATATATATGGTTATTATTATTATTATTAAATGTATAATCTAGGAACATATATGATTACTATTGTTATATAATCTAATAATATATTATTATTATATTAAAATATATAAAATATTATATAATTATTAAATATAATATTGTCATAAAATGCATCATTTTGACACATCTAAGGACAACATATGTCTCTAGGGCCCCTACTGACCACTTTCGACGCATTCCCAATGGGTCCCTAGGGATCCTAGGGGTCTTAGGGATATACATTGTCATGAAATGTCTCGAAAGGGCTCATCGGTCATCCTATGGCCCCTTTCGAACAATCTAAATGATTATAATATGTCCCTAAGGGTCCTAGGACCCCTAGAGACCTATGTCATCATAAAATGTGTCGAAAGGGGTCATAGATCATCCTATGGCCCCTTTTGACCCATATATATGATCATAATATGTCCCCAAGGGTCCTTGGAGACCAAGAGACATATGTCACCATGGAATGTGTCAAAAGGGGTCATAGGTAATCCTATGACCCCCTTCCACTCATATAAATAATTCTACTATGTCCCTAGGGGTTATAGGAACCCTAGGGACATGTCATCATGAAATGTGTCGAAAGGGGTCATAGGTCAACCTATGACCCACTTCAATCCATATAAATGATTATAATATGTCCCTAGGGGTCCTATCACCCCTAGGAACATATGACATCATGGAAAGTGTCGAAAGGGGTCATAGGTCATCTTATGACCCAGTTCAACCCATATAAACAATTTTTATATGTCCTTAGGGGTCATAGGACTACTAGAGACATATGTCATCATGGAATATGTCGAAAGGTCATCTTATGAACCTCTTTCACCTATATAAATGATTCTAATATGTCCCTAATGGTCTTAGCACCCCTAAGGACATGTCATCATGGAATGTGTCGAAAGGAACCTATAAAGCCCTTTCAACCCATATAAACAATTCTAATATGTCCCTAGGGGTCGTAGGACCCCTAGAGACATATGTCATCATGAAATGTGTCAAAAAGGGTCATAGGTCATCCTATGGACCCTTTCCACCCATATAAATGATTCGAATAGTCCCTAGGGGTCCTAGGACCTCTATTGACATATGTCATCATGAAATGTGTCAAAAGGACTTATGAACCCCTTCGACTCATATAAACAATTCTAATATGTACCTAGGGGTCCTAGGAATGCTAGGGACATATATCATCAAAGAATATGTTTAAAGGGGTCATAAGTCATCCTATGACGCCCTTCTACCCATATAAATAATTCTAATATGTCCATAGGTGTCGTAGGACCCCTAGGGACATACATCATCATAGAATGTGTCAAAAGAGGTCATAGGTCACCTTGTGATCCCCTTCGATTCATATAAATGATTCTAATATGTCCTTATGGGTTGTAGGACACATAGGGACATATGTCATCATAGAACATGTTGAAAGGTGTCATAGGTCATCCTCTAAACCGCTTCGACCCATATAAACAATTCTAATATGTTCCTAGGGGTCATAGGACCCATAGGCACATATGTCATCATGAAACATGTCGAAAAGAGTCAAAGATCATCCTGTGATGCCCTTCGACCAATATAAATGATTCTAATATGTCCCTAGGGGTCATAGGAACCCTAGGGACATATGTCTTCATGAAATGTGTTGAAAGGCATCATAGGTCATCTTGTGACCACCTTTGACTCATATAAATGATTCTAATATGTCCTTAGTGGTTGTAGGACCCCTATGGATATATGTTGTTATGGAATGTGTTGAAAGGCATCATAGGTCATCCTGTGATCCTCTTCAATACATATAAATGATTCTAATATATCCTTAGGTGTCCTAGGACCCTTATGGACATATGTCATCATGGAATGTGTCAAAAAGAGTCATAGGTCATCTTGTGACCCCCTTTGACCCATATAAATGATTCTATTATGTCCCTAGGGGTCCTAGCAACCCTATGGACATATGTCATCATGTAATATGTTGAAAGGGGTCATAAGTCTTCCTATGACACCATTCGACCAATATAAATGATTCTAATATGTTCCAAGGGTTCTTATGACCCCTAGGGACATATCTCATCATGGAATGAGTCGAAAGGAGTCATAGGTCATTCAGTGACACCCTTCGACCCATATAAACAATTCTAATATGTCCCTATGGGTCCTAGGACCCCTAGAGACATATGTCATCATGAAATATGTCAAAAGGGGTCATAGGTCATCTTGTGACACCCTTCAAGCCATATGAATGATTCTAATATGTCCCTAGGTGTCAAAGGACACTAACAGACATATGCCATCATCGAATATGTCGAAAGTGATCGTAGGTCATCTTGTGAGCCCCATCGATCCATATAAATAATTTTAATATGTCGGTAGGGGTCATACGATCTGTAGGGACATATGTCATCATGGAATGTGTTGAAAGGGTTCATAGGTCATCCTATGACCCCCTTTGACCCATATAAACAATTCTAATATGTCTGTAGGTGTCCTAAGCCCCTAGTGACCTATGTCATCATGGAATGTGTCAAAACCACCTATGACCTCCTTTGACCCATATAAATGATTCTAATATATCCTTAGGGTTCCTAGGACCCCTGGGGCGATATGTCGTCATGGAAAGTGTCGAAAGACCTATGACCCCCCAGACCCATATAAACGATTCTAATATGTCCCTAGGGGTCCTAGGGACATATGTCATCATGGATTTTTTTAAAAAAGATCATAAGTCATCTTATGATCCCCTTCGACTCATATAAATAATTCTAATATGTTCTTTGGGGTCCTAAGACTCATAGGGATGTATGTCATCATGGAATGTGTCAAAAAAGGTCATTTAAACAATTATGATATGTCCCTAAAGACATATGTCTTTATAGAATGTGTCGAAAGCAGTAATAAGTCATCCTGTGACCTCTTTCGAACCATATGAATGATTCTAATATGGCCCTAGGGGTCCTAGAACCTTACTGACATATGTCATCATGGAATGTGTTGAAAGGGGTCATAGGTCATCCTATGACCCCCTTTGACCGATATAAACAACTCTAATATGTATGTCATCATGGAATGTGTCGAAAGGGGTCATAGGTCATCCTATGACCCAATTCAACCCATATAAATAAGTTTAATACATCCCCATGGGTTGTATGACCACTTGGGACATATGCCATCATTGAATGTATCGAAAGGACCTATGACCCCCTTTGACCCATATAAATGATTCTAATATGTCCCTAGGGGTCCTAGGACTCTTAGGGACATATGTCATCATGAAATATGTCAAAAGGGACCTATGACCACTTTCGACCCATATAAATGATTCTAATATATCTCTAGGGGTCGTAGGACACCTAGAGATATATGTTGTCATGGAATGTGTCGAAACGGGTCAGAGATCATCATATGGCCCCTTTCCACCCATATAAACAATTATAATATGTCCCTAGGGTTCCTACAACCCCCAGGGACATATGTCATCATTGAATGTGTCAAAATGGCTCATAGCTCATCCTATGACCCCGTTCAACCCATATAAATGATTCTAATATGTCCTTAAGAGTCATATATATGTCGTCATGGAATGTGTCGAATGGGGTCATTGGTCATCTTGTGACCCTCTTTGACCCATATAAATGATTCTAATATGTCCCTAGGGGTCATATGACCCCTAGAGACAAATGTCATCATGGAATGTGTCAAAAGGGACCTATGACCCCTTTCGACCCATATAAACGATTCTAATATATTTTTAGGAGTCATAGGACACCTAGAGACATATGTCATCATAGACAGTGTCGAAAGGGTCAAAGGTCATCCTATGGACCCTTTCAACTCATATAAATGATTATAATATTTCCCTAGGGGTCCTAGGATCCCTAAAGACATATGTTGACATGAAATGTGTCAAAAGGGGTCATAGGTCATGCTATCACCCCCTTCGACACATATAAATGATTCTAATATGTCCCTAGGGGTCATACGACTGCTAGGGACATATGTCATCATGGAATGTGTTGAAACTAGTCATAGGTCATTTTATGATCCTCTTTGACCCATATAAATGATTCTAATATGTCCTTAGGGGTCCTAGGACCCCTATAGACATATGTCATTATAGAATGTGTCGAAAGGCATTATAGGTCATCCTGTAACCCCTTTCGACCCATATAAACGATTCTAATTTATCCATGGAAGGTGTTGAAAGGGGTCATAGGTCATCCTATGACCTCCTTCGACCCATATAAATGATTCTAATATATCCCAAGGGGTCCTATGATCCCTAGGGAACATGTCATCTCAAAATGTGTCAAAGGTGGTCATAGGTCATCTTGTGATCCTGTTCAACTGATAAAAATAATTCTAATATGTCCATAGGGGTCTTAGAACTCCTAGGGATGTATGTCATCATGGAATGTTTATAAAGGGGTGATATAAACAATTATAATATGTCCTTAGAGACATATGTCATCATTGAAAATGTCAAAAGTGGTCATAGGTCATCATGTGACCTCTTTCGATCCATATAAATGATTATAATATGTCCCTAGGAGTCTTAGGGTTCTTAGGGACATGTGTCATCATAGAATGTGTCGAAAGGGGTCGTAGCTCATCCTATGATCCCCTTCGACCCATATAAAGGAGTCCAATATGTCTCTAGAGGTTCTAGGACCCCTATGGACATATGTCATTATGAAATGTGTTGAAAGGGGTCATATATCATCCTGTGACCCCCTTCGACCCATATAAACAATTATAATATGTCCCTGAGTTTCCTAGAACTGCTAGAGACATATGTCATCATGGAATGTGTTGAAAGGAGTCATAGGTCATCTTGTGACTCCCTTCGACCCATATAAATGATTCTAATATACGACCCCTAGGGACATATGTTATTATGGAATGTGTCGAAAGGGGTCATAGGTCATATTTTACCCCCTTTGACTCATATAAATAATTCTAATATGTCCTTAGCAGTCGTAGGACACCTAGGGACATATGTCGTCAATGAATGTGTCGAAAGGGGTCAGAGTTTATCTTGTGACCCCTTTCAACTCATTTAAATGCTTCTAATATGCCCTTAGGGGTTATAGCAACCCTAGGGACATATGTCATCATAGAATTTGTCGAAAGGGGTCATAGGTCATCCTATGAACCCCTTTTACCTATATAAATGATTCTAATATTTTGCCAGGGGTCGTAGGAACTCTAAGGACATATATCATCATGGAATGTGTTGAAAGGCATCATAGGTCATCTCGTGACAACCTTTGACTCATATAAATGATTTTAATATGTTCCTAGTGGTAGTAGGACTCCTAGGGACATGTTGTCATGAAATGTGTCGAAAAACATCATAGGTCATCGTATGACCTACTATGACTGATATAAACAATTTTAATATATCCATATAGGTTTTAGGACCTCTAGAGACATTTTTCATCATTAAATGTGTAGAAAGAGGTCATAGGTCATCCTATGACCCCTTTCGACCCATATAAATGATTCTAATATGTCCTTAGTGGTCCTAGGACCTATAGGAATGTATGTCATTATGGAATGTGTCGAAAGGGATCATAGGTCACTCTATGATCCCCTTCGACCCATATAAATGATTCTAATATGTCCCTAGGGGTCTTAGTACTCTTAGGGACATTTGTCATCATAGAATTTGTTGAAAGCGGTCATAGGCCATCCTATGACCCCCTTCAACCCATATAAATGATTCTAATATGTCCCCAGGGGTTGTATGACCACTAGGGACTTATGTCATCATAGAATATGTCGAAAGGGGTCATAGGTCAACCTATGAGCCCCTTCAACCTATACAAATGATTCTATTATGTTTATAGGGATCCTAGGAACCCTACAAACATATGTCATCATTGAATGCGTCGAAAGGGGTCAGAGGTCATCCTATGACCCCTTTTCACCCATATAAATGATTATGATATGTCCCTAGGGGTCTTAGCACCCCTAGGGACATATGTCATTATGGAATGTGTTGAAAGGGGTCATAGGTCATCCTATGACACCGTTCGACCTATATAAATGATTCTAATATTTCCCTAGGGGCCGTATGACCCCTAGGAACATATGTCATCATGAAATGTGTCGAAAGGAGTCAGAGGTCATCCTGTGACCCCCTTCGACCCATATAAATGATTATAATATGTCCCTACGGGTCTTATAGCCCCTAGGGACATATTTCATCTTGGAATGTGTTAAAAGGGACCTATGACCCCTTTTGATTCATATAAACAATTCTAATATGTCCCTAGGGGTTGTACGACACTTAGAGACATATGTCATCATGGAATGTGTCGAAAGGGGTCATAGGTTATCCTATCACCTCTTTCAAACCATATAAATGATTGTAATATGTTCCTAGGTGTCCTAGGATCCCTAGAGATTTGTTAACATGAAATATGTTGAAAAGGGTCATACGTCTCGATATGACCCCCTTCGAACCATATAAATGATTCTAATATGTCCCTAGTGGTCGTAGGACCCCTAGGGACATATGTCATCATGGAATATGTCAAAAGGTGTCAAAGGTCATCTTGTGACCTCTTTCGACCCATATAAATGATTCTAATATGTCCCTACGGGTCACAGGACCCCTAGGGATATATGTCATTATGGAATGTGTTGAAAGGCATTATAGGTCATCTTGTGACCCCCTTTGACCCATATAAATGATTCTAATATGTTCATAGGTTTCCTAACACCCCTAAGGACATGTGTCATCATGGAATGTGTTGAAAGGGGTAATAGGTGATCCTATGACCCCCTTCAAAGCATATAAATGATTCTAATATGTTGCTATAGGTCTTAGGAACTCTAGGGACATATGTCATCATAGAATGTGTCGAAAGGACCTGTGACAACCTTTGACCCATATAAATAATTTTAATATGACTCTAGAGGTCGTAGGAACTTTAGGGACATATGTCATCATTGAATGTGTCAAAAAGTATCATAGGTAATCTTGTGACCATCTTTGACTAATATAAATGATTCTAAGATGTTACTAGTGGTTGTATGACCCCTAATGACATATATTGTCATAGAATGTGTCGAAAGGCACCATAGGTTATCCTGTGACCCCCTTCAATAAATATAAATGATTCTAATATGTCCTTGGGGGTCCTAGGAACCCTATGTACATATGTCATCATGGAATGTGTCAAAAGAGGTCAACAGTCATCTTGTGACACCCTTGGACCCATATAAATAATTTTAATATGTTCCTATGGGTCCTAGGATCACTCTATATGTATGTCATCATGGAATGTGTCGAAAGGGGTAATAGGTGATCCTATGACCCCCTTCAACCCATACAATCAATTCTAATATGTCCTTAGGGGTCTGAGGACCCCTATGGACATATGTCATCACAGAATGTGTCAAAAGGAGTCATAGGTCATCCTGTGACCCTTGTTGACCCATATAAACAATTCTAATATGTCCTTAGGGGTCCAAGGACCCCTATGGACATATGTCATCATAGAATGTGTCAAAAGGAGTTATAGGTCATCCTGTGGCCCCCTTCGACCCATAAAAATGATTTTAATATGTTGCTAGAGGTCCTACGACCTGTAGGGACATATGTCATGAAGAAATGTGTCAAAAAGGGTCATATGTTATCCTATGATCCCCTTCGACCCATATAAACAATTCTAATATGTCCCTAGGGGTCCTAAGACCCCTAGACACATATTTTATCATAAAATTTGTCAAAATGACCTATGACCCCCTTCGACCCAAATAAATGATTCTAATACGTCCCTAGCGGTCCTAAGACACCTAGGAACATATGTCATCATCAAATGTGTCGAAACTCACATAAATGATTCTAATATGTCTCTAGAGGTCGTTGTGTCATCATGGAATATTTTGAAAGACATATGATTCCATTCGGCCCCTATAAATGATTTGAATATGTCCCTAGGGGTCTTATGACTCTAATGGATGTATGTCTTCATGGAATGTGTCGAAAAAGGTCATATAAACAATTATAATATGTCCCTAGAGACATATATCATTATGAAATGTGTCGAAAGAAGTCACGGGTCATCCTATGACCCCCTTCTACTCATCTAAATGATTCTAATATGTCACTAGGGATCCTAGGACCCCTACGGACATATGTCATAATGGAATGTGTCGAAAGGGGTCATAGGTCATCTTATGACCCCCTTCCATCCATATAAACGATTCTAATATGTCCATAAGGGTCTTAGGACCCCTACAAAAATATGTCCTCATGGAATGTGTCAAAAGGGATCATAGATCATCCTATGACCCCATTCAACCCATATAAATTATTCTAATATGTCTCTCTAGGGACATATGTCATTATGGAATGTGTCAAAATGGGTAATAGGTCATCCTATGACCCTCGTCGATGCATATAAATGATTCTAATATGTCACTAGGGGTACTAGGACCGTTAGGGACATATGTTATCATGGAATGTGTCAAAAAAGATCAATGACCCTTTTTGACCCATATAAAAAATTCTAATATGTCATTAGGGGTCGTAGCACACATAAAAACATATGTCTTCATGAAATCTGTCGAAAGGGGTCACAGGTCATCCTATGGCCCCTTTTCGCATATATAAACAATTATAATATGTCAATAGGGGTCCTAGGACCCCTAGCGACATATGTTGACATGGAATGTATCAAAAGGGGTCATAAGTTATGCTATGAACCCCTTCGAACGATATAAACAATTTTAATATGTCCTTAGGATTCCTAGGACTCATAGGGACATATGTAATCATGAAATGTGTCAAAAGGGTTCATAGGTCATCCTATAACTCCCTTCAATCCATATCAATGATTCTAATATTTCCTTAAGGGTCCCATGACTCTTAGAAACATATGTGATCATGAAAAGTGTCAAAAGGGGACATAGGTCAACCTATGGCCCCTTTCAACTCATATAAATGATTATAATATGTGTCTAGGGGCCCTAGCCCATTTCAACCCATATAAATGATTATAATATGTCCCTAAGGGTCCTATGACCTGTAGGGACATATGTCATTATGGAATGTGCAAAAATGGCTCATAGGTAATCTTATGATCCCCTTCGACCCATATAAATGATTCTAATATGTTCTTTGGGGTCCTACGACTCCTATGCAAACATGTCATCATGGAATATGTTGAAAGAAGTCATAAGTCATCTTATGACCTCCTTCAATGCATATAAATTATTTTAATATGTCCCTATGGGTCGTAAGACCCCTAGGGACATACATCATCATTGAATGTGTCAAAAGGAGTCATAGGTCAACTTATGACTCACTTTGACTCATATAAATGATTCTAATATGTCCCTATAGGTCATAAGACACCTAAGGACATATGTCATTATGGAATGTGTCAAAAGGCATCATAGGTCATCTTGTGACCCCCTTTGACCCATATAAATGATTATAATATACATATGTCATTATGGAATGTGTCAAAGGGGTAAGAAGTCATCCTATGACCCCTTTCTACCAATATAAATGATTCTAATATGTCCCTAGGGGTCATAGGACCCCTAGGGACATATGTTATCATGAAATGTGTCGAAAGGGGTCATAGGTTATCCTTTACCCCCTTCGACCCATATAAATGATTCTAATATGTCCCTAGGGGTCCTAGGACACCTAGAGACATATGTTGTCATGGAATGTGTCAAATGGGGTCATAGGTGATCTTGTGACCGACTTCAACCTATATAAATGATTCTAATATGTCCCTAAGTGTCCTAGAACCCTTAGAGACATATGTCATCATAGAATGTGTCGAAAGGGTTGATAGGTCATCCTGTCACCGCTTTTGACCAATTTAAATGATTCTAATATGTCCCCAACGATTGTAGGAACCCCAGGGGTCATATGTCATCATGGAATTTGTCCAAAGAGGTCATAAGTTAACTTATGACCTCATTCAACCTATATAAATGATTCTAATATGTCCATAGTGGCCATATGACCCCTCGAGACATATGTCATAATGAAATGTTTTGAAAGGTGTCATAGGTAACCTTATGACCCCCTTTGACTCATATAAATCATTCTAATATGTTCCTAGGGGTCTTACAACTCTCAGGGACATATGTGATCATGAAATGTGTCCAAAGGGACCCATGACCCCTTTCGACCCTTATAAATGATTATAATGTCTGTAGAGATCCTAGGACCCCTAAAGACATATGTTTACATGACATGTGTCGAAAGGGGTCATAAGTTATGCTATGACCTCTTTCAACCCATATAAACAATTCTAATATGTCCCTAAGGGTTCGAGGAGCCCTAGGGACATATGTCAACATCAAATGTGTCGAAATTGGTCATAGGTCATCCTATAATCTCTTTCGACCCATATAAACAATTATTATATATCAACCCATAGAGACAAATTTCATCATGGAATGTGTAAAAATGGGTCATAGGTCATCCTGTGACCCCCTCTGACCCATATAATGATTCTAATATTTCCTTAGGGGTCCTAGGACCCCTAGAGACATATGTCATCATGGAATGTGTTGAAATGAGTCATAGGTCATCTTGTGACCCCCTTTGACCCACGTAAATGACTCTAATGTCCCTAGGGGTCGTAGGAACCCTAGGGACATGTCATTATGGGATGTGTCGAAAGGAATCATAGGTCATCTTGTGACCAACTTTGACCCATATAAATGATTCTAATATGTCACTAGTGGTTATAGGACTCGTAGGGACATATGTTGTCATGGAATTTGTCGAAAGGTGTCATATGTCATCTTGTGACCCCCTTCGACCGATATAAATTATTCTAATATGTCCCTAGGTGTCCTAAGACTCATATGGACATATGTTGTCATGGAATGTGTCTAAATTGGTCATAGGTCATCTTATGATCCCCTTCAACCCATATAAACAATTCTAATATGTCCTTAGGGGTCCTAGGACCCCTAGGGACATATGTCTTTATGGAATGTGTTGAAAGGACCTATGACCCCTTTCGACTAATATAAATGATTTTAATATGTCCCTAGGGGTTGTAGGAACCCTAAGGACATATGTCATCATGAAACATGTCAAAAAGAGTCAAAGATCATCCTAAGATGCCCTTCAACCAATATAAATGATTCTAATATGTTCCTAGGGATCGTAGGAACCTTAAGGACATATGTCATAATTAAATGTGTTGAAAGGCATCATAGGTCATCTTGTGACCACATTTGACTCATATAAATGATTCTAATATGTTTCTAGTGGTTGTAGAACCCCTATGGACATATTTTTTATAAAATGTGTCGAAAGGCATCATAGGTCATCCTGTGACCCCCTTCGATACATATAAACGATTCTAATATATCCTTAGGTTTTCTAGGACCTTTATGGACATATGTCATCATAAAATGTGTTGAAAAGATTCATAGGTCATGTTGTGACCCTCTTTGACCCATATAAATGATTCTAATATGTCCCTAGGGGTGTTAGCAACCCTATGGACATATGTTATCACGTAATATGTTGAAAGGGGTCATATGTCATCCTATGACACCATTCAACCCATATAAATGATTCTAATATGTCCCTAAGGGTCCTATGATCCCTAGGGACATATCTCGTTATGGAATGTTTTTAAATGGATCATAGGTCATCTAGTGACACCCTTCGACCCATATAAACAATTCTAATATATCCCTATGGGTCCTAAGACCCCGAGAGACATATGTCATCATGAAATATGTCAAAAGAGGTCATAGGTCATCCTATGACCCCTTTTAACCCATATGAATGATTCTAATATATCCATAGGTGTCAAAGGACACCAAGGTACATATGTCATCATGGAATGTGTCAAAAGTGGTCATAGGTCATCTTGTGAGCCCTTTTGGCTCATATAAATAATTTTAATATGTCGGTAAAGGTCATACGACCCGTAGGGACATATGTTATCATGGAATGTGTTGAAAGGGGTCATAGGACATCCTATGATCTCCTTCAACCCATATAAACAATTCTAATATATCCTTAGGGGTCCTAAGCCCCTAGTGACATATGCCATTGTGGAATATGTCAAAACCACCTATGACCCGCTTCAACCCATATAAATGATTCTAATATATCACGTGGGTTCCTAGGACACCTAGGGACATATGTCATCAAGGAATGTGTCAAAAGACCTATGACCCCCTTCGAACCATATAAATGATTCTAATATGTCCCTAGGGGTCTAATGACTTCTAGGGATATATGTCGTCATAGAATGTTTTGAAAAGGATTATAAGTCATCCTATGATCCCCTTCGACGCATATAAATGATTCTAATATGTTCCTTGGGGTCCTAAGACTCATAGGGATGTATGTTGTCATGGAATGTGTCAAAAGGGGTTATATAAACAAGTATAATATGTCCTTAGAGACATATATCTTTATGAAATGTGTCGAAAGTATTAATAGATCATCTTGTGACCTCTTTCGAACCTTATAAATAATTCTAATATGGCCCTAGTGGTCCTAGAACCTTAGGGACATATGTCATCATGGAATGTGTCGAAAGGGGTCATAGGTCATTCTATGACCCCCTTTGACCCATATAAACGATTCCAATATGTATGTCATCATGGAATGTGTCGAAAGAGGTCATATGTCATCATATGACCCTGTTCAACCCATATAAATAATTTTAATATGTCCCCATGAGTCATATGACCAATAGGGACATATGTCATCATCGAATGTGTCAAAAGGACCTATGACCCCCTTCGACCCATATAAATCATTTTAATATCTCCCTAGGGGTCCTAGGACCCTTAGGGACATATGACATCATGGAATGTGTCAAAAGGGACCTATGATGCATTTTGACCCATATAAATGATTCTAATATGTCCTTAGGGGTCGTAGGACACCTAGAGATATATGTCGTCATGAAATATGTCGAAAGGGGTCAGAGGTCATCCTATGACCCCTTTCCACCTATATAAATTATTATGATATGTCCCTAGCGGTCCTAGGGACATATGTCATTATGAAATATATTGAAAGGGGTCATAGGTCATCCTATGACACCATTCAACCCATATAAATGATTATAATATGTCCTTAGGGGTTGTTCAACCCCTAAGAACATATGCCATCATGGAATGTGTCGAAAAGAGTTAGAGGTCATCCTGTGACCCTCTTTGACCCTTATAAATGATTCTAATATGTCCCTAGGTGTCCTAGAACCCTTAGGGACATATGTCATCATGGAATGTGTCAAAAGGAGAGATAGGTCATCATGTGACCCCCTTTGACCCATTTAAATGATTCTAATGTCCCCAAGGGTTGTAGGAACCCCAGGGGTCATATGTCATCATGAAATTTGTTGAAAGATGTCATAGGTCGTTCTATGACCCCGTTCAACTCATATAAATGATTCTAATATGTCCACAATAGGCATACGACCCCTCGAGACATGTTTCATAATGAAATGTGTCGAAAGGCGTCATAGGTAACCTTATGACCCCCGTTCGACCCATATAAATGATTCTAATATGTCCCTAGGTGTCTTAGAATTCTCAGGGACATATGTGATCATGGAATGTGTCCAAAGAGACCTATGACCCCTTTCGACCCTTATAAATGATGCTAATATGTTCGTAGGGATCCTAGGACCCCTAAAGACATATGTTGACATGACATGTGTCGAAAGGGGTCATAAGTTATCCTATTAACCCCTTTGACCTATATAAACGATTCTAATATGTCCCTAGTGGTCCCAGGAGCCCTGGGGAGATATGTCGATATGGAATGTGTCGAAAGGGTTCATAGGTCATCCTGTGATCTCTTTCGACCCATATAAACAATTATAATATATCTCTAGGGGTCCTAGGACCCATAGAGAAAGATGTTGTCATGGAATGTGTAAAAATGGGTCATAGGTCATCTTGTGATCCCCTTCGACCCATATAATAATTCTAATATTTCTTTAGGGGTCCTAAGACCCCTAAAAACATATGTCATCATAGAATGTGAAAAAAGGAGTCATAGGTCATGCTATGACCCTCTTCAACCTGGGTGATCCCACAATAATGGGTTCCACTTTTTGACCAATTTTGACACTGAAATCAATATTTTTGCAACAAACGTCATGTTCAAGTGACTATATCTCCAAAACTATAAATAATTTTGAGATGACATAAACTAATGATTTTGAATAATTTGTTCCTACTTTGCAACTATATTTTTTAATCTAAAAAAAATATTAATTTATGTCAATTTTTTTTATCTCCTCCGAAAAGTGGTACATAATAAAATTTAATATTTTACAGAGTGACAGTCCGTTTGACACACATATCTTTTTTTCTAGCGATGAAAATGAAGTAATTCTTTGGGCGTTGGATTTGTAACATCAATATCCAGTGTCTACATTTGGTTTGATTTATTTTTGTTGAATATTGTATAGTTTATGAAGTTTTGAAGTGATACGAATCATAATTCAGACATACGTTCCGTTTGACACAGATAATTTGAAGTCAATTTATCATAAACCTAAATATTTTTTTGAATAGTAAGGTATCTCAATAAGCTAGTGCCTACATATTTTTCAAAAAAAAATTGACCTAATTTACTAAATTTCCTGATGTGTCGAAATCGGTTGATGTTCAATCAGTAATGAACTCGTAATGAACCTATAATGTGTTAAACTCATATTTGAAATTCTTAATTACTAAAATATGTATTAAAATTATAGTCATTGGAAAGCTTGCTCCAAGCAGCACATTTTGACATTTTTTATTTTATAGTAGGAGATCATTCTCTTGCAATTATGGGAGTCAAAAGAGCAAAAAATTAAAAAAATTATGAAAAATGGGTTGAAATTTTCCTTATTTTGGGCATTCGCCCGAGCATGGTGTTCGCGCAAACATATTAAGCATGTTTGCATGAACACATGTTTAGGTGAACATGCGCATTGAAATTTCATGACGACTGAAAAATCAAGTGACCATGTTCGCGCGAACATGCCTACATGTTTTGTGTTGGTGCGAACAATCAAAAAATCCAAAAAATTATTAGAAATGGGACCTACGTCTACATGTATGAAATATCATTCTATCCACAAAACAAAAACCACCATGTCTCACGTTTCAATCATTGACTGCAAATTTCCATCATAGATGTCATTTTGTGCCATCAATCTCCGTATTTGGTATCAACCTGATAGTGCATTGTAGGCCTGTCTTAGCCACGAATTTGGTCCATAGATAAATCGAAGGCAGGTGAGAGATTTCTCAATCTTTGCAATTTAATGTTCTTCCTAACTTCATTCACACTTTCATCAATATTTCCTATCTTCGTTCACAATTTGATAAAAAAAAATTGTATATCTAAATTATTTATTTATTTCTTTCATTAATGAAGTTGTTTAACAGATGCATTGAAGTTAAATTAAAAATTAGTAACACATTCATGGTGTTAAGAAATATATATTCTTATTGATTTTTTCATTTTTTAAAATATTGAATTTGTTAAAAAAAAATTGAACATCTAAATTATTTCTTTCTTTATTTCATTAGTGAAGTTGTTTAAATGATACATTGAAGTTAAATAGATTCAAACTAGATACTTTTAAAGTGTGGTTACATGTTAGTTTTACTTATCTCACTTTAATTATCTTGGTAGTTACATTTAATTGAATTTTTAAATTTATAACTTGAATTAATGAAAAATATTTAATTTTATTTTCAAATCAAATTCATTCAATAAAAATAAATGTTCCATAACTCTTTTTGAATTCTCAATTTCTATAAAGAAATAATCTAAGGTTTTCATTTCCTTCTAGAACATAGATTAGATGATTTTATGTTACTAATGGTCTCCTTGCAGCATGTGGCAATTGTGGGATGAAGACATGATCATAACTATAAACTACTAATGTTTGCTTTGCAGGACGTTGTCAAAGACCATTGTGTGTTTGTCAAAATCATGTGTGTGGTTTATTAGATTAAATAACACTTCATTTGGTTCTTAAAATGAACTTTTTATTTTCTACCTGGCATGTTTACAGTGTTTAAATCCCTAGGAGTTGCATTGGACGTATCCTCTCCCCTCGCCATTCGTGGATCTTGGGTGTAAGAGAAATCCATGTAACTTCTATAGGAGGCCTACCTTGGACCAAGATACTCAATATTGGGTATGCCAAGGGATGACCTCAGAGCAGTAATGGGCCAAAAGCTAGGTCAACGTTTCAGCCGCTATATAAAACTCGATTACAGTGAAAGCCATGTTGGCGGTATTGCTGAGTGATAGCTCTCCTCCAATACCCTTGTGGTGCGTCAAACCTCGGTTCTCGAGGCTGGGAGACCTTCTGAGGAAGTTTATCACTCACTTGCTGAATGGAATGCCCTTACTAAAAACCATGTTTTAGTGGCCAAAATCTTTTCTATCCACTCGCTCAAGGGGTCACCCATGCCTGTGAAGACATCCTACATTCTCGCGGTCCTTAGTAGAGACAACAGTCCCATGGGAAGTCATGCCCCTTGGGAAGTGGATCTTGGTAGCCCCGAGAAGTGATTGCACTGTAAGGGGGAGCCTATGGTGCCAAGGTCCTAAGTTGTCTACTCTGGATAAGCACAACTGAACTTTGGTTCAAGTAGGAATTCAGTGGATACAGTCCTAAAGCCTAGGTTCTGGTGTGACTGTTCACTTTTAACAACAACCATTCTTTTCTTAATGTGTGTTGCGTGTGTGTAAAACATAATCAAGATAAAAGCCAACATTCAAATTTACACCTTGGAAACTTACAAAACCTTGTCAAAATATCAAACATTGTCAAAACATCACAAACTTTGGTTCAATACATTCAAACCTTGGAAAACATGGCAACTTGTGCTCCTAAACCTACTTGGAAAAACATAGATTTCACTCTTGCATAGCATCCACTTGCATTCTTCATAGTTTGAGCCTCATACTTTCATCATATAGACTTCATATAGCACCTTTTTAGTATCCCTCATATTCACATTGAAATCATTAGCATTTAAGCTTGCATCCTTTGCATTTCACCTCAAAAATTATCACTTTGCATCTTCCATCTTGCATCTTTGCATACCCAACCATCATCTTGACTACTTTAACCATCATTTTGGATGTCCTACACATCATTTTGAGCATTTATTTCGAATTATCTCCTTGAATGTGTCTCTCCCTCACTGCTCTCTCCCTCTCCCACACACACACAAACACTATTTACTTGTGTCTCCTTTTTATATTCATCCCTCCTTCTTTGTCTACCCCTTTCACTTCTCTCATCACCTATCCCTTTTCTTCTCCACATACACCTCTCCTCTATATCCATATTTCTTCTCCATCTGTCCCTTTATCCATCTCTATCGCTATATCTCCCTCTCTACCTTCTCTTAGTTATATATTTCATTCTCACTATCTTTGTTTATCTCTTCCTTTCATCTCCATATCCCTCTTCTTCTCAATCCCTTACTCTCTCTTTCTCTTCCATTTTCATATTCTCTCTTTCTATCTCCTTTCCACCCCCCACCCTAATAAACCACATCTCTCTCTCTCTCTCTCTCTCTCTCTCTCTCTCTCTCTCTCTCTCTCTCTCTCTCATTATTATTTTTTATTTATGTCAATTATAACATATCAAATAATTATATATTTAAATTAAAAATTATGTTATTATGAATCATTTAATATTATGAGTTTAAGTTTGTTAGATGACATTTTTTTATCTATATTATCTTTTAATTATCATTTGGAGTAGTGATCTATATATAACTATTGTAAATATTTACATTCATTATAATATAATTAATAAGTATACATTTTAATTATAAATTATTTTTCATTAAATTATTATAAACATAAGAATCAATGCAACCTATTTAATTGAATAAATTTATATTTAAGAATTTCAATTATTTTTGAAGCTTTTACAACATTGTTATATTACTAATATTTCAGATTTAAATCTCCTTTTGAGTGAATATTAACATAATAAGAAAATATTTATGTTTGAATAAGAAAAAAAATATTATAAGACATGTTTTATTTTAGATGTATTTGAAGAGTAATATATTTTATTTTTTATTTTCAAGTAAAAATTAATAATAGATTAAATAGATTAGGTATAATTATATTAAATAGTAATAATGATACATATACATATTTACATAGATACCTTTTTTGTGGTTAAATATATATTAAATAATATATTTTAAAATAGAAGAAGATGACTAATTCATTTAAATGATAAACTTTTATTTTGTTAGAAAAGTGAAAAGCTATTTTTATTGAAATAAAAAACAATGCAAATGACTAGGCCAAAACAATCTCAGTCCTTTTGTGGAGCCTATCAATGCATTCGCCAACAACGACACCAATTTGGGAAAGAGACCTAGTAGTCGCTTAGGCTAACTTCGGGTACCTAGATCTCCTAAATCGTAAGTTGAATTATGTTAATTTTTTGGTGTACCTCCATAGGTGACTCAAAAGCTTAAGGCTAAGGTTTCAGCATTTGGGCCTTTACAGATCTCTCTATAGAGGCACTAGTAAAGTTTGACCCATTTTTCAACAAAAAATTTGGAAAACATAGCTCTTAGAATTGCCTTAGTTTTAGCCCAACTTCCCAACTGCTACCTATGTCAAGGTAGATTTGGCTTTGTCATTTTGATCTTATCTTATTTTGTCATTTTTTTGGTCAAGATCCAAAGTCTATTGTCATAACATTAAACTCTTAGGTTTTTACCTTGTAAAGATTTCACCTAAGTTCAAAAAACCTTATGTATACAGAGCTATCATTAGCATAATCATATTCCTAAATGTCATTTTTGACTTACCCTAGTGGTATATCCCCCTCATATTGCATTTTTCAAACCCTAGCATCATTTTCACTATCAAACCCTATCAAAATGTCCATCAACCAACTTGTCTTCTTGATCACCTATCCTCATTTTGCATAGCCTAAACGTCATTATCAACCCTAGGAAACCATCCCTTGCATAGTCCACTTTGCGTACACCTACCTTTAACATCCTTACCAAGTCCAAAACATAACCCTAATCTTCATTTTGCACATCATAATCTTCATCTTGCATACCTTCAAAATGACACCTTTCATTTGCACTTGCATAACATCCCTAGGACATTTGTACTTTACATATCAAAACCCTAGGTCATTTAACATTTCCTCACATTGCATAACATCCCTAAATACTTAAAAATATCAAAAACACTCATATCTTCCATACTCACATCTTAATTATCAAGTTTTGACCTCTTTTATCAACTGCAACCCTGTTTTACCAGCTGCACACTTCATGGGTGTAGTTGGTAGTTTCAGGGCACACTTGGTAGTTTTAGGGTGCACTTGGTAATTAGGTGTTTCATTCTAGGTTCGAAAACCCTAATCTACACTTCCACACCTTGCATTGAATCCCAAGACCAAAGGAAACACTCTAAATCACTCAAAACACTCAAAATTTGCATTTTAGGAAACTTTGGAGCTACATCATTTGCAGAAGAAAGAAGAACATGAGAGCTACAAACAAAGGAGGGGGTTTCTAACATTGTGTTTGCTTCTTTTGATTAGTTTGGCTTTCATGGTAAACTAGTGGGTGCTAATGTATGTTGATTGAGTTTTGTGATTTCTCATGGTATGTTATGCATTTAACCCATTTTTCTAGTCCTACAATAAGAACGAAAAAATTAAAGAGACAAAACAATTATATATTTTATAAGAAAGAAAAATTTATTTTTTAGGACAAACATTCTAGTATTCATACCATGTTATTTGTTTGTGATTCAATGATGGCTTAAGAAGGATTTGGTGCTTTGCTACTTGTAAAGAATGCGACTCGCAGATTTTAGTCATATAATGAAGAATATGTATGCCTTTTTGCAGACGAGTGAATTCTATTGATTTCTATCAAATAATTTAAAAGTACTGACAATGATAGACAAATCCATACAGTGATTTTTTTATCTGGTTATTGCACAAATTTTATCTTGAGGCAAGGGATAATTTTTTTTTTTTTTTTGATTTTATAATGGGAAACAAGAGAGGAAGGCAAAACAAATATGCAAGGAAAAGATTTGATGAAGCAGAACAAAGAAATATTCAGAAGATTGCGGCAAGTTATTATTGAATTAAATAAGGTGAAGGAAATGTTGAAGAAGGCTCAACAGAAGTAGAAGTAGTGCATATGGGAGAGAGCTCAGGAACACTCCCTATGGAATCTCAAACAATGAATGTTGAAGAAGGATCAAGATCACTCCCTATAGAGGTTCAAATAAAAAAAGTTTGAGAAGAGTCAGAATCTTTGCTTGCAAAATCTCAAACAATGGATGTTGGAGAAGGCTCAAGATCAGTCCCTGTAGAAATTCTAGTAACAGAAGTCAGAGAAGGGTTGGGATCAAGTGCAGGAATTGGTATGGATGAAATCTTAAGTATTGCCCAATCTGTAAAGAATAATATTTTTCATAAGAATTTAGATCATTTACTTAAAATGGATGTGGATAAATTGAGAAAACTTGCAACTAGTGTTCAATCATTAAGTTTGTCTAAGAAAAGGTCAATGAATAAGAAAATAAGAGAAATTATGACTCAATTTGATAACACTGAAACACTTGAACAAGCTCAATTGCTTTCAGTTTTTCTTACACAAAAGAAGTTGCAAGAGACATTGAAATTTTTAGGTGTAGACACAACATTAAAAAAAAAAAGATTTTCTAACATGCAAACTGATCTGATTCAAAATGTTAAACAAGGTTTGAGAAACATAGGAAAACACTCTCGAACTAAAGATAAGTCTGTGGCAAGAAAAGTGATGTTGATGTCTATTGTAAGTAAGAATATAACCCAAAATAGACAAATATCTTTGAAATTTTGTCTGAAATGGATTTTAGTAGGAAAACAATGAGAGAATATGTTAAGAGAAGATTAATTGTGGATGACAGTACTATGGAGGGAAATTGGGCAATCACGTGTAGAGCACCTCATTTTGATAGGATTGAAGAGTTATTAAAAAAATTAATCATATAATTTTGGATTGATAACACTCATCCTTCATCAAATAGTAGAGATGTTATCAGGCATAGGATTGCACCTGGTCAATATGAACATCATACAAAACATTGATTGGACACAACATAGCATGAGTTATATGTGTCGTTTTGTAGTCAACATCCTAATGTAAAAGTTGGGCAAACATTGTTTGAAAAATTCAAGCCATACTTTGTGAGGTCAAACAAAATGTTTGAAATGTGTTGTTCTCGTCATCATATTGAGTTTGATCTCCACTATCAGGTCTTTCAAAAGTTTGTAGAAGACACATATGGTTTTCATGCTGCTCTTCCTAGTAGGAGAAGTGAGTTTATATCATCCATTTTGTGTGACAACATAGATGATCTAGCTGGTCAAATAAATTGCTTCAAATGATTATGTGAAACATGTGGTGAATTGGCTCTATTTCCTTTGAAAACTAAAAATATTGACGTAGCAAAAATATTGAATTACAAAAGTTACAAGTATGTCAAGAATGAAACAAAGTTGGGGAAAGAAACAAAAAGGTTGGAATATGTTGAAGAGGAGTTGCCTATTCTAACATTTATGGACAGATTTAAGAAATTTATTCAACCTTATATTCGTCATGCATTTTTTGCAAAGTGGAAAGCACAACACTTTCAAACTCTGAGAGATAATTTTCCACTTGGAACAATTGTATCAGTTGTTGATTTTGTAGAGAACTATTCCTTTGTTCATCAGAAAGTAATTCAATCAGATTATTACTTTAATAAGCAGGTCACTATTATGGTACATGTTTTTTATAGACATGCACAATTAGATTTGGATGGTGTTCAAAGTATAGTTCAAGCACGAGTAATTATAAAGGAATATCATTTTTATATAAGTGATGATAAAGAACATGACATTCACTATGTAGAACATTGCTTCAATATGTTCTTTTCTAATTTGAAAGAAAGAAACATAAATATTGATAAACATTATGTTTGGTCTGATGGATGTTTCACACAGTTTAAATCATCTAGACCATTTTATGCATTGTGTAGATATCATCGCAATGAGAATATAAAACACATATGGAATTTCTTCGAGAGTGGCCATGGAAAAGGTGAACATGATGGTGCTAGAGCTTGCATCAAACATTCTTTGCAAAAGTATCAAATGAATTATCAAGGAGTTCATATAAATGATGCACATGATGTTGTTGAATGGTGTAAGACTCATTTTTCATTAGATGAGGTTAGGACATCATCAACCACGAGTCGACAGGTACCATATAGAGTCTTCTGGGAGATAACAGGTATGGATGTGTACGTCTGTTTAACTTTTATGCAATTAAGTTCCCAAATTTTATTGTTAAGTTTTATTTTTTGATTTTTTGAATTTTAAATTCAATTTGTCTATATTTTCAATTTAATTCAAACTTTTAGGCGTTAATAGAAAAAACATGCATGGTTGCAAGAGGATAGAAAAGACATGTTCCTTACATTCCGTCATGAGTACAGATAATTGCAATCGGACATTGAAGACAAGAGAATACTCATGTTTTTGTGACAGTTGCATTGATGAAGACTATGAAGAATGCATCAATCAAATACATGGATATATAGGTGCATGAATTTCGGTACCACTTGATGTTACCGATACATTTGATAAAGATGATGAAATTTTTGATGATATTCCATTGATTTCTAATAATTATAATCATATCTTTGGATTGGTAAAAGTGGGTGAGTATCATAAAAATTAATCTCAACTTGTTAATTAATTATCAATTGATTTCAATGGTGTTATATATATTGTACACATACATTCATGTATAAGTTTTTTATGCAGGAGATGTCTTTGCAGTGATTGCTGAGCTTGGAAATCATGAAGGTGTCAGTTATTATTTATTGCAATGTATTGCAGAGAGGAAAAAGTTATATGACCCTAAAGAAAGTGATGGAATGTTGTTCCCTATAGGTAAATTATACATATACATGTATGTAGATACATATTTAAATAAATAAATATATATATATATATATCTAGGTAACTTTATATCTATCAAATTTTAAAATACTTAAATTTGTGGTGCAGGTTCTATTGTGATAGAGGGAACATATTTGAAGGAAGAAAAAATAGTCCAACATGGAATACACTTTGTTGATTATCAACGTGACAACAAGGTTTTACAATACAACCACCTGGTCATTGCTACCGGGCTTTGTCTACATCCAGTCAAACTTAAGCATGTGCGTCACAAGTGAAGACTAGATAGTGATAGATATTACATGTTATTAGTGTACATCATGGTTGATTAGACCTTCGAGATTTATTTTCTAATAATTTGAATATCAACTTTGATGAAATGTGTTTTTAATTATATGACCATAGTCTTAGTTATCATTAGTTTATTAAAAACTATAATATTAATTGTACTATGGATGAATTTAATAATTTAACAACAAGTGATTTAAATACGCTAGAAGGGTAAGTGCACCAAGTTGTGGTACCAAAAAGATGACACCTTTTCTTCTCATTCTAGTTTTGCAAAGCGTGTACATGTTATAGTGTGTACGCACTATAGTGCGCATGCACTATGGCTTGGGTGTGCCAAGCCATAGCGCGTACACGTTATAGTGCGTATCAAAAAAAAATTTACAAAGTGTGTATGCACTATTTAAAAGTAAATTTAAATGGGTTTAAATAGTGTGTACGCGCTATAGGGCGCATGCGCTATTTAAGGCTTTACATTCTACCAAGCCTAATGTTTGGCTTTGCCTTGGGGATCCAACCCAAAGCTTTGGAGTCTATAAACTGGTCTGAGACGTGTTTTGCTGCAAACATACAAAAAATGATTGAATTTTCTTGTGTGATCTCCTTCCAGTTTTCTCGTGTTTGAGCATCAATAAAATCAGGTTACATGAAATTGTAGGTCTTTGTGTTAGCTACACAACCATATAATTTGTTTTTTATTTGAACTATTTCAAGCCTTTCATCTATAATTTATTTTGAATGTATGTCCATTTTTTGTCAAAAACCATCATGTACTAATTGGGCTGTAGATTTTAGCTCATTCATCAAATTTTACAAAAACTTAGTTTTTTAGAAACTAGAATCCATTCTACACACTTTGAAAAAAAGAAGTTTTGATTTTAGATTAGTTTTCAATCATTTCTAGGGGGAACACACAGATATTTCATGTTTTTGGGATGTGTCTGATTAAAAAATTCATTAAATAAAAATACACATTAAAAAATTACCCAAAAAATCTGGGATAAACTCCATAGTGTTAGGTAAGTTTTGACTGAAGCGATTAAATATTTTCAAAAAAAAAGTTAAAATTTTAGGGGGACCAGACTTTGTACTATGTAATATTTTTCTGGAATAAACAGTACCACTTTTTGTGGCCCCCTTTTTTGAGGACCTAAAACTAAACCATTTTGAAAAAAAAATAGTAGTTTAAAAAATAGATTCAAAGGACTATGACTTTTGTTTTTGTCATATCTTAAAATTTTGAGTGCAACTATCTTCAAATTCTTGTTGAAGTCTAGAAATTGGTGATTTCAGGAAAAAGGTGTCCACTTATACCCCCCTTTTGGCACCATAACTTGGTGCACTTACCCAGAAGTTAGTTCGAACTTACACAATTTCATTATCTATAGATATGTATCAAAAATAATTTAATATGTTACAATTCTTACATATCAACTACTTTTCAAGTTATTGAATTTCATCTTGAATTAAATGTGTTTTGAATTGTATGATCATAAGTTCTTAATTATCATTAGTTTATTAAAAAACTGTATAATTTAATAGTTTAAATTAATTGTACCACATGGATGAATTTAAAAATTTAACAACTTGATATAAATAGGCTTTAAGTTAGTTCAAACTTACACAATCATTATCTATAGATTTATATCAAAAATAATTTAATATCTTACAATTCTTGAATATCAACTTCTTTTCAAACTATTGAATTTCATCTTGAATTAAATGTGTTTTTAATTGTACGATCATATGTTCTTAATTATCATTAGTTTATTAAAATACTATATAATTTAATAATTTAAATTAATTGTACCATGGATGAATTTAATAATTTAAATTCATTTATCAACTTTTTTTCAAACTAGATTGAATTTCATAAGTGAAAATTAAATGTGTTTTTAAAATTGTAAGATTATAAGTTCATAGTTATCATTTAGGTTAGTTTATTAAAAAACTATATATTTTAATGTTACTTTATTAAATCTACGGTCATGTATTCTTAAAGTTTAAATTAGTTTAAATTAATATGTTTTCTTAATATTATATTTTGTAAAAGTTTTCTAAATTAATGTATTGGCTTACCTAATTAACATATTTTTATCCGCATAAAACTAATATTTATCTTTAGCGGGTTAGTAATTGATAATTTAAGAAATATGTATCTTTCTAACTTCCTACTAATTGATAATTGATATCCATGTACACACATCTCAAGATCATGTTCTATAGCTATAACATGCAAAAAAAATACACATATGTACACATATGTACACGTCTCAAGAATAAACATCTACAGATCTAATATGTCTCTATGTATTTGAAATGCAAACTGTAAATCTCAAATAAATACACGTATGTAGCAAAATATAAAAAGTCATATATACGTACATGTGATCTGGTATCTAACTACTGAAATACTCAATAATCAAATAAATAGTGAAAGTACATGTATGTCATCAAGGAACTGAAATACACATGATGTGTACATGTAAATTGGACCTCCAATATATAAATGCATCAAAAATATATATAAATCTGATCTACTACTAGAGTGACCCCTCAAGATGCATACGAACAACACGACCCTCTGATCGAGTCTCATGTACATCCTCTCGTTGAGGCGCATCAACTGAGCCCTACAAATATATATACATATATACATACACATGTGTTAGAGTTCTATCTTTAAAACATATATATACATACGTGCATCATGTACATGTACATTCAAATTAAATACGAACTTGCATATATATATATATATATATATATATCTAGTTTTCAAAATATTTAAATAACTTTAAACAAACTATTTAAAACTTGAGTACCTGAGGAATACCAGGTGCCTCAATAGAATCATCTCTCTCATGTACATGATGCCTTGAACCTACAGTATGTGTAACCCTGTGCTCAGTGACCTATGCCTACATGATTTATTATGAGTTAAAGATTAAATTAAATATCTAAATATATATCTGAACTAAATTTTTCAATAAATGAACATATTTTTTGATTTCATATATATTAAAAATTGAAAATAAATTATCTATGTACCTGGGTCTTTGGAGGTGGAGGATGATCAACAGACTCCATCATATCATCTACTGATGCACCTAAGCCCGAAACTCCATGTCCAACTCCTAGTAAATTTGAGTGAAGTGGATTGTGTAACTGGCAGGCTAATGGTGTAGAATCAATGCTACCAGGTCTGAACAACAGGTCCATGTATGATGGAATACCCAGGCTCGAACTAGTATCAATCTCAAACAGGCCTCGCAACTGCTCACCAAAACCATCAAGACCCTCAGCTATGATATGGACATCTCCAACTCATATGCTCGAGCCATCTGTAGAGTGTCGTGAGCTTGGTGTCGAATGCTGTGAGCTACGCATAGGTGTATCATCTATCATTGGTGTGGCAGCCTGTGTCTATGGAACTATGTCGAGGCTCTGATGTTTCCTAACAACATCCATCACCGAGTGTATTGGAATCCTCTGTGTATCAGAAATATAGGTAATAAAGTGCAACATATCCTCCAAAAAATATAGTGCCATATCCATATGTGTCTGATGTCCTGAAAGACCACAAATATCGCCTGGCAATGGTAGCCCAGCAGCTCTATATGCATCATCAGAGGAGGCACCTATAGTGCTACTAGATGCCTATGAAGATGGTTGACCAAGTGGATGAGGATGTCGACTATGAAGATAGCGACCAATAGAATCTGACGTGATACTAGCCACCGCAAATGAAATCTGCCCAATAGTATCAATTGCTTCCCTCTGGGAAGCAATGATGACTCTATCAGCAATAGGCGCATGTGTAGGAGTCATAGGAGGCAGCCTTAGTCCAACAAACTATCTAAGATCTGCAGGTGGCAGACGATCTACACTTCGATACTGGTCATGATCTGCGATCTGACCATGCCCCTGTCTGTAATAACTAGGAATATCAAGGTAGTTGACGTTGAGCCCTATACGAAACTCAGCGTACAAATTTTGTGCAAAATAAAGGGGTATCTGGTCATTATTAGGATAACGAACATGTGCAGCTAAAAATTGTGGATAGATCATGCTAGCAATAATAGGGTCTCTACATCGTGTGACTCTGTAGCCTCTCACCCTACCTTGTGTCCCCTCATACTTTGGAAAGAGCTCTCTCTGGATGACGTCTTTGGGGGCTACCCTCTTGATGTCATCAAATGATGTAGTTCTTGAAGCCTCAGCCCTAAGCTCCCTAGATATGGAAACTAATATGTCAGGAGTAAATGAATGGTGAGCTCTGAACCTAGCTGTCAAATCCTGTAAACTCCTACATATCGTAACACATATGTATCTATAAAGACCATCATCAGAGGTCAATATAAATTGCTGCAATCTGGCAACCTCCTGCTTTGAAAATGCTAGTACAGCATCAATATCTATGTGTGGAGATGGTGTAATAGGACCTCCAATAGAAGCTGCAGGTGCAACCTGACCTGGAATAGGAGCCGCACCAAGAGCCTAAACATGAGCTTCACGATGAGCCCTACATTGAGGTACATGATGAGCCCCACCAGAAGCTATAGCATGACCTCCACTATGAGCTGCATGAGGAGCCAAATCAGGAACTACATCAGGGGCTGCAACAAGAACTGCATCAATTTGTGCCGTAGTAGGAGCCAGAGTAGGAACTACATGAGGTGCTGCACCAGGAGCCGTAGCAGGAACTATATCAGGTGTCGCACTAGGAGCTACATCAAGCTAACCGTGTGAAGCCATATCTGTAGAAATGTATGAAGAGCTAAATTTCCTACTGTACACATAATTTTTTATTTTTAAAATTAAAAATTATACACATATAATTGAACATACATCACACATCATGGACCTAGATAATCTGTAACACATCCAGACCTAGATTAATTTGCATATAAGTATAAGATAACTTTAAAGTTGAGAGTTTGGTTATGGTTAGAGTTAATTTATTGTTCTAGGACTTTATTATACCTTGGGGGCCTGTATTATTAGAGAATTTAATTAAAGGGCCCTTATTATTACTCTTAAATGATAATGTTTCGAGGTTTAGGTTTCAATTTGTTTCACATATATATCATTCAAAACAAGGGTCATAAGTTCCATGTATGTGCATGTATCTCAAATGTAGTTTTTAACAATTTAGGATTAGGGTCAACTTGTTTTAATTTTAATGTAAGTTAGGCCTCAATTAGGTTTTGAAATAGGGTTTTAGTGTAATTAGGATCAATTTTAGGGTAATATTTAAGACCTTACGATCACCTATATAAAGATTCTTAAATATTGATGTGAAACCCTTACAAATACATAGGTTGCAATTCTTTCAATACTCTTGATGTGTCAAGTATAACTTTGATATATTGAGGACTTTCATTTTTCATACTTTATAATTGTTTTGGTTAGAACTTAGCTAATAAGGTGAAATTATTTAAACATATTGTGATCATTATAGAATAATCAAAGAAAAATCAAACATAAAAATCTTACATACATAACCATTGAGACCTTTCCTCTAATATATACATTTATATTACAATTATAGAAATTAAATGAGAACTAAAGCCATCAAGGACACGTACTTGAGAAAGTTACATGGACCTCAATGTCAAAGCAAGCATAAATTCATTCTCTCATCACTCTTTGGCAGCCAGAAACTTCCACAATGAAAAATTTCTTAGCTTGCCAAGATTTATGTTAATTTTCTATTAATTTAAAATGGTATGCCCATTGTGGCAAATGATTCATTGTTATTATACACATTTTATTTTGCATCTGTGTATTTTATTTCTCACAATAATTTATAATTATGTATAAATTTGTATGCGTACGAAAATCTGGTGGAATATGAAGATAGTGAGGAGGAAGGAGAATTTGCCCAAAAAGACAACCTTCAAATTCACCAAGTATTAACTCTAAGACAAATAGCTCCTGAAAAAATTGAAAATGAAGAATTTGTTCCTAGAATTACGTATGAAGATTTTTCTACAAATGCAAACCATGTCTCATTTTTCTTTGTTCTCTTTTATATTATATTTAATGTAGTTTTATAGAGGTATCTGTTGAGATTGTAAGAATTTGAGCAATGTGTTTTAGAGATAGGGTGGGATCTATTGTATGGAAGACTTATTAGGTTCAATTCTCGAGCTGCTGACTCAATTCTCGGGAAGAGCTTAAAAATGCAGTGTAATGTGCAGTGGGTTGCCTTGTGGGAATTGCCCAGGTTCTATTATTATAAAACTTATGTGAACAAATCTAAAATGGAAAATGTTTTAACTATGAATGAATATAATTACATCATATGCATTTCCATATGAAAGAACTCAGGCTAACTTTTACAATCAACGGTGCGTTCTAGCAAAGAGGCCTTCGACGACCATAGAATCGATTGAATCACCGTTCAAACACTTAAGCCTTTGCACTACTGGGTATTAAAATGACTAAGAGTCCCCCATACTCGCCAATTTGGGATAAAGGAAATGGGGCTATTCACCAATTTTGACCGCTGATTGATCATTAAAAACCATTTAAAAACATTTTCGCACTATTGAGAAAATTGTGTCAGGAGGCCTGTTGCCTGGCTTTAAAAACTAATTCAAACATGTGATCGAGCTCTGAAACCTTGGATATATCATCTCTCTAACACATTCAATAGGCTTGCAAAATCTCATCACATGACAACATCGGAGTCAAAAGATATCGACCTCCGAACATGGCCAATTAAAACTCCCTAGAGATTAAACAAGTCAAAAATCCACAAAGTGCGTTTGGTTTGAGCTTTAAAAACTGAATAAATGAGCACTTGGGATTCTAAAAACTGGGGCACTGGTACTTTTCCATGAGAAGAGTATGATTCTGTGATTTGGGCTCATGACGAATCACAGGGCGCATTTGGAAAGCATCGGAAGTTTACAACCTGGAACTACAGGATAGGGAACAACAACAAAATAACATTTTTGGCAAATGGAAAGGCCTTGGAAAAGTGTGAAGACAGATTCGTCAAGGTCTATAAACTGGTACACTTAAAGTATTTTCGGAGTAAAATGCAGGGGAAAAAACCATTCAATCCTACCAATCCCCAATCAAAAGATATAGCATCACGAACAGGGCACTGAATAATCTGCATCTCTGATTACCAGTGAAACTCTATAAATTACATTCGTAATCACATTTGAAAACTAATCAAACGAATTCATCATGACTTCAAATCTGGAGCGTAGTAAATCTCTGACAGCTAGAAAATTATGCAAAAGGAATTTTCTCATTTGGGTCAACTGGTCAAAAGTTATTTCCTGTCAAACAGGGCTACTTGCAAAAATGCACAATTTGCAGATTTACAACAAAGGTAACTGACCAACTTTGAGAGGTTCGAAACTTAGTCAAAACATGTCAAAATGACTTGAAAATTGAAACATAGGTTCTTTGTCATGCATATTAAAAACCCTCAAAGTGGCGAACCATGAAACTTAACCAGGTAAAAGATATTCAAAGGAAAACTAGGCTTCTGACCACTGTTTAACACTTGGGCAGAAAATGCAAAATGACACACTCAAAATGGAACTTCACTGAATGGCTCAGAATATCAGTTTATCATCATGAAATGTATGCATAGGCTGAAAGAAAGGTGTTAGAAACATAAAAAACCACATTGACTAACAAGACAACAGTCGGGACACAAGCATGAAAAGTGTGTATAGGGGGCAAAATTAACTCAAAATCATGAACAGGCACTCAAATTGGGAATGCAATTTTGAGTGCCAACAAGTTACATGGACCTCAATGTCAGAGTGAGCATAAATTCATTCTCTCATCACTCTTTGGCAGCCAGAAACTTCCGCAATGAAAAAATTTCTTAGCTTGCCAAGATTTATGTTAATTTACTATTAATTTAAAATGGTATGCCGAGTGTGGCATATGATTCATTGTATTATACATATTTTATTTTGCATCGGTGTATTTTATTTTTCACAATAATTTATAATTATGTATATTTGTATGCGTACGAAAATCTTCTAGAATACGAAGATAGTGAAGATGAAGGAGAATTTGCCGAAAAAGATAGCCTTCAAATTCACCAAGTATTACCTCTAAGACAAATAGCTCCCAACAAAATTGAAAATGAGAAATTTGTTCCCAGAATTACGTATGGAGATTTTTCTACAAATGCAAACCAGGTCTCATTTTTCTTTGTTCTCTTTTATATTATATTTAATGCAGTTTTATAGAGGTATTTTTTGTGATTGTAAGAATTTGAGCAATGTGTTTTAGAGATAGGGTGGGTTACATTGTATGGAAGACTTATTAGGTTCAATTCTTAAGTTGCTGACACGATTCTTGGGAAGAGCTTAAAAATGCAGTGCAATGTGCAGTGGGTTGTCTTGTGGGAATTGCCCAAGCTCTATTATTATGAAACTTGTGTGAACAAATTTGAAATAGAAAATGTTTTAACTGTGAACCACTGTAATTATAGATATAGATTATAGGATAGAATGGTAAAGAGATGAGGAGAAATAGAGAGGATGAGAGGGAGAGATTAAAAATAGGACATACATAATTGATCTTCCATACATCTACGGCGTACCCATTGCACACTAAGGTGCGATTGCTAGTTGTAATACACGAGGGACCTTAGCATATGAAGTTTATGATTTGGTTCAAGATTATGATTTAGGGTATTTATTATCATTTATAATCTTGGGTTTAGAAATTAAATTTTAACATCAAGGTTAGGGTTTCGTTAGGTTAGGGTGAGGGTTTCGATGTACATGTATGTTATATTCATACCTAGATATGCAAATTAATCTACATTTTTATATATGTATAATTTAGGATCTCCCCTTAAGACATGTCATTGAATTATATAGTTAATTATATACTTCTAATTATTAAGACATTAAAAATAATAACATATGTACATTTAAATATGAATATTGAAAACATATGTATCCACGTCTATATCTAACACATGAACATATTTACATGTACATTTATGAAATAAAATATTCATTTTAATCTAAATTCTTATGTTTTTTAAATTATTTTTGCTAATGTTTTTATAAATTTGTTTTCTAAATTTTATATTAAAGTATAAATTTTCTAATATTTTTTTAAATTTTTTTTCTAAAATTTATATTATTATAAATTTTCTAACATTTTTCTAATGTTTTCTCTAAATTTGTTTTCTAAAGTTTATATTAAATTATAAATTTTTGAATGTTTTTGTAATATTTTTTCTAAATTTGTTTTCTAAATTTTATATTAAATTCTAAATTTTCTAATTTTTTGTAATTTTTTTAAAATTATTTTCTAAATTTAATATTAAATTATAAATTTTCTAATATTTTTTCTAATGTTTTTCTAAATTTATTTTCTAATATTTTTTTAATATTTTTTCTAAATTTTATATTAAATTATTAATTCTCTAATATTTTTGTAATGTTTTTTCTAAATTTGTTTTCTAAATTTTCTAATGTTTTTGTAATATATTTTTTTCTAAATTTTCTAATTTTTTTAATGTTTTTTCTAAATTTTCTAATTTTTTAAAATATTTTTTATAAATTTCTTTTCTAAGTTTTATATTAAATTATAAGTTTTCTAATGTTTTTGTAATGTTTTTTCTAAATTTTCTAATATTTTTCCTAAATTTTATAATATTTATTTAATATTTATTTACTTTTTTTTTGAAATTTGTTTTCTAAATTTTATATTAAATTATAAATTCTCTAATGTTTTTGTAATGTTTTTTCTAAAAAAAATTTCTAATGTTTTCTATATAATATTTTTCTATTTTCTAAATTAATATAAATAAACAATAAAAATATTAAATTAACATTTAAATATAGTTTCGAAATCATTAAAAACGTAAATAACATTCAAATATACTTTTAAAACATTAAAAAAATGAATAAAAAACATTAAAATTTACTTCTAAAAAATTAAATTAATACTATTTACACATACCCGCTGATGAGAATTAGAAGGAAAGCGATCGGATGATGCTGACAGAGGTACACAAAATGCATGTTCGCCCCAACATTCGCTCGATTAATAGTCACCATGAAAATGACTTTTAAAAGTCAAAAGAGGCTATTTAAGCATCGAAAATCGGCACTACATAGGTTCGCGTGAACATGTACACTGCGCATGTTCGTGCGAACATGCCTTTTTAGGTGTGTACATGTTTGTGCTAACATGTGCAAGACACGTGTTCATGCGAACAGGTCTTTTTTGTTTGCGTGAACAGTTAGCAATTAGAAATCCAAAAATTTGGCAAATTTTCTAACTTTGTTCGTCCGACTAAAGTGGAACCCATTATTGTGGGTTCACCCCCATATAAATGATTCTAATATGTCCCTAGGGGTCCTATGACCCCTATGGACATATGTCATCATGGAATGTGTTGAAATGGGGTCATAGGTCATCCTGTGAACCCCTTTGACCCATATAAATGATTCTAATATATCCCTAGGGGTCGTAGGAACCCTAGGGACATATGTCATCATGGAATGTATCAAAAGGCATCATAGGTCATCTTGTGACCACCTTTGACCCATATAAATGATTCTAATATGTCCCTAGTGGTTATAGGACCAGTAGGGACAAATGTTGTTATGGAATTTGTTGAAAGGTGTCATACGTCATCTTGTGACCCCCTTCGACCGATATAAATTATTCTAATATGTCCCTAGGCATCCTAAGAACCCTATGGACATATGTTGTCATGGAATGTGTCTAAATTGGTCATAGGTCATCTTGTTACCCCCTTCAACCCATATAATTAATTATAATATGTCTCTAGGGGTCCTAGGATCCCTATGGACATGTCGTTATAGAATGTGTCAAAAGGGCTCATAGGTCATCGTGTGACCCCCTTTGACCCAAATAAACTATTCTAATATGTCCTTAGGGGTCATAGGACCCCTATCAACATATGTCATCATGGAATGTGCCGAAAGGAGTCATGGGTTATCCTATGACTTCGTTCGACCCATATAAATGATTATAATATGTCCCTAAGGGTCCTAGTACCCCTGTGCACATATGTCATCATGAAATGTGTAAAAATGGGTCATAGGTCATCTTGTGATGTCACTCGACTCATATAAATGATTCTAATATGTCAGTTGGGGTCTTATGACCCCTAGGGACATATGTTGTCATGGAATGTGTCGAAAGGGCTCAGAGGTCATCCTGTGACCCTGTTGACCCATATAAATGATTCTAACATATCCCTAAGGGTACTAGGACCACTAGGGACATACGTCTTCATGGAATGTGTTGAAAGGGGTCATAGATCATCTTGTTACCCTCTTCAAACCATATAAATGATTCTAATATGTCCCTAGGGGTCCTAGGACACCAAGGGACAAATGTTATCACGGAATGTCTCGAAAGGGGTCATAGGTCATCCTATGAGCTCCTTCGACCCATATAAATAATTTTAATATGTCGTTAGGGGTCCTAAGACCCGTAGGAACATATGTCATCATGAAATGTGTCGAAAGGGGTCATAGATCATCTTATGATCCCCTTCAACCCATATAAACAATTCTAATATGTCCTTAGTGATCCTAGGACCCCTAGGGACATATCTCTTCATGGAATGCGTTGAAAGGACCTATGACCCCCTTCGAACCATAAAAATGATTCTAATATGTCTCTAGGGGCCCTAAGACTCCTAGTGACATATGTCGTTATGGAATGTGTTGAAAGTGGTCACAGGTCATCCTATGACCCTCTTCGACCCATATAAATGATTCTAATTTGTGCCTAGAGGTCCTAAGACTCGTAGGGACATATGTGTTCATAGAATGTGTGGAAAGGGGTCATAGGTCATCCTATGATCCCCTTCGACCCATATAAACAATTCTAATATGTCTCTAGGGGTCCTAGGACTCCTAGGGATGTATGTCATCACAAAATGTGTATAAAGTGGTCATCGGTCATCATGTGACCCCTTTCGACCCATATAAATGATTATAATATGTCCCTAGGGGTCCTAGGACCCCTAGGGACATATTCCATCATTGAATGTGTCAAAACGGGTCATAGGTCATCCTATGACCCCCTTCGACCCATATAAATGGTTTTAATATGACCCTAGAGGTTTCAAGACCTCTAGGAACATATGTCATCATAGAATGTGCCAAAATAGGTCATAGGTCATCTTATGACCCTATTCGACCCATATAAACAATTATAATATGTCCCTAAGGGTCCTAGGATCCCTAGAGACATATGTCATCATGGAATATCTTAAAAGGGGTCAGAGATCATCCTATGACCCCCTTCGACCCATATAAATGATTCTAATATGTCTCTTGGGGTCCTTGGACCCCTATGGACATATGTCATCATGAAATTAGTTGAAAGGGGTCATAGTTTTTGTTCTGTTTTGGCCCATATAAATGATTCTAATATTTCCCTAGGGGTCCTAGGACCCCTAGGGACATATGTTGTCATGGAATGTGTTGAAAGGGGTCATAAGTAATCCTGTGATGCCCTTCAAACCATATAAATGATTCTAATATGTCCCCAGGTTTCCTGGGACCCTTATGGACATATGTCATCATGGAATGTGTCAGAAGGGGTCATAAGTCATCTTGTGACCCCCTTCGATTCATATAAATAATTTTAATATGTCCTTGGGGGTCCTAGGACTCTTAGGGACATATGTCATAATGGAATGTGTCAAAAGAGGTAATAGGTATTCCTATGACCCCTTTCGACCCATGTAAACGATTCTAATATGTCTCTAGTGGTCCTAGGAGCCCTATGGATATATGTCATCATAGAATGTGTCGATAGGGTTCATAGGTCATCCTGTAACCTCGTTCTTCCCATATAAACTATTTTAATATGTCCCTAGGGGTCCTAGGACATGTATGAACATATGTCATCATGTAATGTGTCAAAAGGGGTCATAGGCGATCTTGTGACCCCCTTCAACCCTTATAAATGATTCTGATATGTCCTTAGGGGTTCTAGGACCCCTAGGGACATATGTCATCTTGAAATTTTTTGAAAGTGGTCATACATCATCCTATGACCCCCTTCAACCCATATAAATGATTCTAATATGTCCCTATGGGTCATGGGACCCTTATGGACATATATGTCATCATGGAATGTGTCAAAAGGGGTTAGAGATCATCTTGTGACCCCCTTCAACCCATATATATGATTCTAATATGTCCCTAGGCATCCTAAGATCCCTAGGGACATATGTCATCAAAGAATGTGTCGAAAGGGGTCAGAGGTCATCCTATGACCCTCTTCAACCCATATAAATGATTCTAATATGTCCCTAGGGGTCCTAGGACCCCTCTAGACTTATGTCATCATGTAATGTGTTGAAAGGTGTCATTGGTCATCCTATGACTCATTTTGATGCATATAAATGATTATAATATGTCGCTATGGGTCCTAAAACCCCTAGAGACATATGTCATCGTAGAATGTGTCGAAAGGGGTCAGAGTTCATCCTATGGCCCCCTTCAACCCATACAAGATTCTAATATGTCCCTACGGGTCCCAAGACCTGTAGGGAGATATGTCATTATGGAATGTGTTGAAAGGGGTCATATGTCATCCTGTGACCCCCTTCGACCCATATAAACGATTCTAATATGTCCCTAGGGGTCCTAGGACCTCTATGGACATATGTCATCATGAAATGTGTCAAAAGGTGTCATAGGTCATCCTATGATGTCCTTCGATGAATATGAATGATTCTAATATGTCCTTAGGGGTCCTAGGGCCCCTAGGGACATATGACATCATGGAATGTGTTGAAAGTGGTCATAGGTCTAACTGTGATGCCCTTTGACCCATATAAACAATTCTAATAGAAATAATATAGTAAAAATATAATAAGATAGTAATAATAATAATAATATAGTATAATAATCATATATATATTAATATATATATTATATTTATAGATTATAATAATAATATCATAATATATTATTATATATTAATAACATAGGTCTTAATAATAGTAATATAATATATAATATAATTTCATATATATATATATATATATATATATATATATATATATAGATTAGTTATAACCCATTAATTAGTCATATTATATGTTTATAGATTATATAGTATAGCTTTACATATTTCATAACTAAAATTAGTCATATAACTCACAATTTCATTTTTCCCTCCAATGTTTTTGTGCTGCTAGTATTGGATATCCGATTTGATATTAGATGTCCAATATGAAGTTAGATATCTTATCTCAGATTGGATATCTGATAAGGCTTGGGCCTTACTTTTCAAGTTTGGTACCTAGATAGGTGAAAAAAGGTCAGAGTGGATTTTGAATCACTTTTAGACGTCTTCAAACTCTATTTTTTTCACCTCGCCACTTTTTGGCACACCATGATCCTGCACAACCTCACTATCAAACTTTTCAAGATCTTTGATACAACCTCATCTTCTTCCTTATTAGAACCATGTGACTTGATTCCTACAACAATATCTGATATCCTAGAAATATAGTTTCATACAAATTCATCTTTCATTATCTTAGAATCTTGAAATGTGCATATCCAATTTTGTAATCTTACTCTCTTTGTATGTGTATCACTTTCAAAAATAGATTCTAAAGCTTTCCAAATTTCATAAAATTTTTGAAGAGTCTTTACCTGACTATATTCATTTTTTGGAAGAGCTAATATTATGGCTTCTCTAGCTCTCATGTTGCACATGAATAGATCTCTCTATTTTTCACTACATTCTTCAATCTTCTCTTCTTTCACAATCATCTTCTATCTCTTTTTCAAGATTGAATAACTCAGACCCCTACACAATAGATGAGTCTCCATCTTCTCCTTCCAACAATCATAGTTGGCCCCATCAAATCTAGGACTATCCTTTCTAAAAATATTTTCTAGTGATCTCCCAAAGCTGTTAAGATTATCCTTGAAGGACCTAATGCTCGGATACCAATTGTTAAAATATATAGTCTACCAATATAATTGAGAGGGATGGTGGTGGGGTGGAATAAATTATCCAAATAATATCACAATTATCAACCTTCTTAAGCTTTAATCATATGAGCAATATAATCAGAGAACACAATAAGATTCTCACACACAATAACACCAAATATGTTAACTAGGGAAACCCTTTATCAGATGGAAAATCCTAGTGGGGATGGTACAAACGAGATAATGTAATAATATAGATATTCCTCGTTAGAGGATAGACCCTGTTAGAATTCTATAACAACATTTAGTACATATCAGTCCCTATTAGGAGACTTTGATTTCATGTTAGGAGATTCCAACCCTATTAAGACTTGTGCCAACCCTGTTAAAAGTTGTGGAAGACAACTAGACTATTGACAATTGGCTAATAGTGATATTTGTTATCATTAATGGCAACACATGATGTAGATGTTGATAAGAAACCTCAGAAATAAAGATACTTAGTATTAAGTAACTAGAAAATTATTTAAGTATAGAATTTGGTTTACAATAGTGTATTGTTTTGTTAATAACATGTTGCAGATATCATATTATGACAAGGGAAGTTACATGGAGATAGTATACATGTTGGCAATGATGTGTATAATCTTGGAAATTTGTACAAACTATATGGAATAGAGATAATTGTGTTTTGATGAAGCAGGACAAGAAAGTCGAAGGAAATAATTTTTTTGGTTGCAAAACAATTACTTGTCTAATTAGGGACAACAACCTAGATGTTAAATCTAACTTGGAAAAGTGAATTGTGGTCTTAGCTGACCCAACACTATTTTATGTAAAGGCATGGTATTTATGCAAAAGACTTCTTGCGATAACAAGTGTGATATTTTGTGTAACATTATGTAAGCGAAGTAAGGTTGCAAAGTGAGTGAAATTTTGTGAAAGTGACATATGAAAAGTTTTGTATGAGCTATCTAGTGATCCAAGATCAAGCTAAAGATTAGAGATCAAACAAGGAAGGAAAATAATAGCAAGTTACTTGTTTGAGCAGTGAGCTCTTCTTGTAGTTGAAATTGCATGTTTGGGCAGTGTTGTCTTTTTGCATACATTATACTACAACTCTTAATAGAGTTGGAATATCCTAACAGGGATTCAAAGTCTCATAACAGGGACTCCTTATACTAAATTTTCACATCGACTCCTAACAAGGTCCATCCTCTAAAATGGAACTTATATATTAGTTTTATCTAGTGAGTATCATCCCCATTGGGGTTTTCCCTTAACCAGGGTTTCCCTAGTTTAAAAAATATGATGTTATGTGTTATCCTTGTGCATTTCTATTGTTACCATTCAACATTTTTTTATTACTTTTTTATGCATGGTTTAAAGTAAGTAATAATATCTAGTTGGTGACTAAAGCTTTTATATTATTGATTCACCCCCCTCATTAATCCCTATTTCTAACAATTAGTATCAGGGCATAGTAACATTGAAGAGGCATAACAACTTAAGTAAGATCCCTATGGATATGGAATAGTTGATGAAGAACCTCAAAGAAGCTCTTGAAAAACTTGATCTCCTTACTGAAGAAAGAGATAAGCTAAAGGACAGATATGAAGAGTCCAAAGTATACATTGGTCAATTAAAGGAAAAGATTGAACATCTGAAATCAAAGCCTGAATCTACTAAATCTAGAACTATTGATGATGACTATTCAAAGTTGAAGATAGAATACAAGATCTTGAAGCATGAGTTGAAGATTACTAATATGAAGTTGACTTAGAGAAATGATCCTAGCAAAGTTGAATCAAATTTGAAGACTGAAAATGCAGGTCTAAGATAAACTATAGCAAGGAAAACATCTAAGTTTGAAACATTGAAAGAAAATCATGAAGAACTCCATAAGTACAATACTATTGTGAAAGGTGAATTGACACACTGCAAATAGTAGCTTGAGAAGCTTTATTCTAGTAGATAAAAACTTGATGATTTAATGTATATACAAAGACCTTCTTATGAAAAGACTAGTCTTGATTATAAATTTTTTGTAAAGAAACCCAAGATTAGATCAAATCCAAAAGAAAAAGAAAAATATGAAGATAAGATTGAAACCAATCAATCTTCTAAGAAACATAAAGAAGTTGAGTAAAAAAAAGAAGCTGAAATATTGGATGAACCAAAGCAAGTGGAGATTCCCAAGACAAGTAGGTATGAATTTAGAGGTAAGTGCTTTTTATGTAGTGAAAAAGGTCATATGAAAAGAGATTATATTAATAAGTCACTTCATCATGTTAAGGACTTTTATTGTCATAATTTTCATAGTATGGGTCATAATGCAATTGATTGTAGGAAACTTAAGTATGATAATGATAGAATAAATAGTAGAATGTCTAGATATACTAGAACCCTACAAATAGATGAAGATCTGAGAAAGGACATTGAGAGAAAGAAGATCCTGTAATGACAGAAGACAAATTGTATGTTATAAGTGTAACAACTTAGGGCACATTGCTCAAAATTTTCATACGCCTGATGATCACCAGAACCTTAGAAGCAGAGCACCAATATGTAAGTTATGCAATAACTTCAAACACATAGTGAGGTACTACAAAATAAATAGACTTTGGAGATAGAAGGAACAATGGAAGAAACTTTAGAAATAGAAGGAATGATGAAAGAAACCATGAAAGCAAACCTAGAACTAGGAAAAATAATGAAGAAAAAAGAAACATTGTGAGTGAACTTTGAGAAGAACTTAATGAAGCATTTGTGAAAGGAATAGATATCTGAAAAGAAAAGTTAGATGATGATGAGACAGGAAGATCAGAGTCAATTGTTGAGTTTGATTCAATTAAGTTGAATTAAGCTTGTTCACAACATCATAATTTGAGAACTTCAGTCAGAGACCAAATTAGAGGTAGCAAAGTAGGGAAAAGGTGTATCCAGTTATGTTAGCTAGTACCTAATCTCATTTGTGATTTGGAGCTCATCTAAACAAGTTATGATGAAATTCAGAGTTATTGGTATTGCATTTAAGGTTAACTCTATAACAGAAGATGAAAAGTATATTTTTGTAAAGAATTTCATTATGTGAAGTTTTGAGGATGGTTATCATGATGGAAGGACAATATATTCAACCTTAGGTGACATCTAAATATTGGATGGATGAGTTTGAGTAGTTATCTAACTATAGAATTTAATTGATAGCTTTTTCATATTTGTGAAATACACAAGAAATACAAGTTTAAGTAGATGGATAAATGGAGTACATAATTGATTTTAGTTCATTGCAATTGATTTTAGTTCATTGCAAACACATTCAAAGTGAAGAGCATTCATAAGAAACCTATTAGAGTGATTTTGAAGCAAACCTTATTTTTGTAAAGAGGTATTTTATCATTTTCCAAAAAAAAATTCGGTAAAAGACATCGTTTGATAAAGAGTCATGGATATGTCTATTGTACATAGTGTTGAGAATGAGGAAAGACCCAAGTTTAAGATAGTTTTCATAAAACCTAATGAAGGAAACCCTAATTCTGCATTCTCTATCAATCTAAACAATGTAGTTTACTGTGAAGACATAGAAATTTATTCGAATTGCAGGTTTGAATTTATTTGTAGTGAATATATGGAGAAGGATATGTAATTGGTCTTTAACCATGACATGATAGTGAAGCCTATATTTGAACACATAAGGGAATTATACTTGTTAAAGTATCATTTCTATCGTGTGTTAGATATAGATGAATGGACACAAATTATACTAAGTACGATACATGATGGAAAACTATGGATGCAAGATGATGTAGTAGAAATTTATGTCGACCTTATACATGAGGTAAGTAGTCTTAACAAACAAGATAGTGTGCCCATAGGTGAGAAATTGGTAAAGAAAAAAGTAGAAAGTTATAATAAGGCAATATATAATGGGAAGGCTATGGCAATCAGCTCCATCAAGAAGGATGATGTGAGATTTCTTAGCAAAATTATTGCTTATTCAGTTGTGCAAGTTCTAAGATAGATGAACTTTTAAGATATGTGTTGAGAAAGAGAAAGAGAATCTAAGTGAAATTATAAGGATGCAACTCTTGGAAAACCTTGAAAAGATTAAGAGAACAAAGAATGATGTGTTTAGATTCCAATCATTAATAAATCACATATTCTTTCATGTGTTGAAGAGATTTCCCTACTTGTCAGTAACAGATATAATGAGTAGTGATAGATGCACTATGGAGAAGATATCAAAGGTATGTAGAAGATACCTGCATACAAAGCATTGGATAGTGGAAACCTAATAATGAAAACATTCCAAAATGAGATGAAATAGAGATTTAGGATTTCACCAGCAATTGTGGATAGATTCAAGGAGGATATATGTATTCTAGTTTATACAAATCATACTTACATTCAAGCAGTGGAACCTTAGGAAACATTTTTGGATCCCTTTAGCTATGAGTTGAGTGATGATGTTGTAGTTGGCTACATTGATTTTTTGTTGAATTCAAAGAAAGATAAAGATGAGTATAAGTTTCGCACGTATAATGAGATGACATGGCATGCTCATCAAGAAACTTTGGAGAAGGTGTCTCATAAGATGGTTTAGTCAATCATGAAGAAGGCATTATTTGAGGTTGGAATGACAGAGAGTGAATCAGAGGCCATGAGATAAACAATGAAACAAGGCATACTAAACATACAACCCCTGTTAATTTTAGTTCCCGAGACATCTTTGAGATAGAGCATACCATATCTAGTAGTTTATGATGTTTAGCCCAACAAGAAAAAAAGAAAATTAGAGAGATTAGTGGAAGAAGTGACCACAAAGGCTAAGAGAATTAAAAAAATGGCCACTAGGCTTGGAAAGAGGTAGAAAACATTGTTGACAATTGAGTCAAGTAATGAAGAAGAGGAGGAATAAGAAATTGAACAAGATAAAAAGGTGACTCCACCTAAGAAAGCAATAGGCAAAGCTCGACAACCATGGAAGCCAAAGATTGAGATGATAAACATAGTCATTGCAAATGAGCCAAAATTTGTTCAAATGAACAAGTTTTTTGATCTATATAATAATTTTGAGAAGGATCAAATTGATATATTTATTGTCAAACGTACCATTGTAAATGATCTAAGTATGAAGGATATCAAAGGAGTAGTGAACAAAAAAGTCTATGAGAGACTCATAAAGAAGAATATTCCAACAAGAGAAGAAGACCTTGAACTTTAGAAGTCTATGCTAAGGACCATTTGCAAGACTGATGATGAAGATGAAATTAAAGGATTGTTGAATAACCTCACTCCATACTTAAGAAATAAGTTGAGGCCATTCTTATTTATGGTTGGTGAGAAGGATAAGTTGAGAAAGGAGATAATATTAGCTATCAATAAGATGTTCTTAGATTCATAGGAAGCATCTCCTCCAACTCCTAGAACCTCAAAAGTGTCATTTGGTTGTGACACTATGAAGATTGATCAAACCAATGTTACTCTTAACATTGATGACACCAATCCATTTGGTGGTTTTGAACCATATGTACTAGATACTGAAGATATTGAGGATAAGATGAGGCTAATTGAGAAAGAACAGAGGCTACTAGAAGAAGAAAAGAAGAAAATAGAAGAAGCCAAGTAGAAATTCCGTGAGGAAGAAAGGAAAAGAAAAGAAGATGAAGACAAGAAAAGGATTGTAGAAGAAGAAAAGAAAATGAAAATAGAGGAAGAAGAGAGGAAAAGATTAGAAGAGAAGAGAGAAAGAGAGGAAAATGAAAAGAAAGAAGAGGAAGAGAAAAGAGATAAAGAAGCAGCAAAGAAACAAAGGGAGGAAGAGACTAAACCATCCAGTTCATCTACTTTTCTCTCTCTTGCTAGTTTCGATACTAATGATGATGATCAAACTGATTTGATCTCATCCTTATCCAAATTTTTATAGAAGAATAAGACAGTTAGGGATTTACAAAGATCATTAATGGAAGTGACTCACAGACTACACAATACTTTAATAGTACAACATACTGAGTCAGATCCCAAACAAAGAGCAGAAGTAATGCTAACGTATTTTGATGAATAGTTTACCAATTTTTTGAATGTTGTAGAGGTGAAGTATGAAATTTCCCATCATGCTAACCTGTTAAGCACCATCTTGTAGAATATCAAGAATGAATTAATCAATCTTGATATATGCATAAAAGAACTTCAAAAATGCCAACAAGAAGAGAAAGCTTTGTATGTTAAGTGTGCCTTATCATACAAATTGACTAAAGACATGGAAAATTAGATAGAGGAAAAGATGAATGAGGTAGAGGCTTTATCTAGCTTGATCCAACATTCATCTAGAAAATTTGATGATACTGAGAGTCAAGTTGCCAGTGTTCACAACAATATCAGGAAACTAGAACTTTGGAAAGAGAAGATCTTGAAGAGAACATCTGATTTTAGATAATCTATTGCTCTAAAGTTATCATTTGTTGAGAATCAACTAGAGGAATGTGTAAAGGCCAAGGAAACATATACAAACTTTTTTGTATTCAGATATCAATGCAGTTGAGATTGTATCATATGCATCATGTGCAATTCTCACATCAAAAAAGTCTACAAAAGAGACATGGAACAAAGGGATGGACTATCTAAAGACCATTTTTTATGATTGTATGAAGATAATATCAGCATAAGGGAAGGCACCAGGACAACATTTTTGATATTTTTTTGACAACATCTTGACATTTTGACCTTTGTCATTGATGTCAAAGCGGGAGAGATTCGTGTGAAAATTGTATACATGTCATTGCTAGGAAAGATATAAAGGGGAGAGATACATGTGGAGATTCTAAAAGTGTAAAGTATATTGTAAGCAGGAGCATATATGTAAATTTGAACAAGTTGTAATAGATGTAATGTTTATTTTGATAGTTAAGTTTTTTTCACTTAGGCAATTCTCCCTATTTTTGTTTCCATCAATGCCAAAGGGGGAGATTGTTGATAATTGGTTAATAGTGATATGTATTTTTTGTCATTAATGGCAACACATGAAGTATATGTTGATAGGAAACCTCTAAAATAAAGATACTTAGTATTCGGTAATCAGAAAATTGTTTAATTATAGAATTTGGTTTGCAACAGTGTATTGTTTTGTTTATAACATGTTGCAGGCGTCATATTATGAAAAGAAAAGTTACATGGAGATAATTTTCACTTTGGTGATGATGTATATAACCTCAAAAGTTTGTACAGACTATACGGAATAGAGATAATCATGTTTTGATGAAGTAGGACAATGGAATTGAAGGAAATAATTGTTTTGGTTGCAAAACAATTACTTGTCCAATTAGGGCCGAAATCCTAGATGTTTACTCTAACTTGGAAAAGTGAATTGTGGTCTTAGCCAACCCATAAGTATTTTATGTAAAGGCATGGTATTTATGCAAAAGAGTTCTTGCAATAAGAAGTGTGCTATTTTGTGTAATATTGTGAAAGCGAAGTAAGATTGTGAAGTGAGAAAAGTTTTGTGGAAACGATATATGCAAAGTTTTTTATGAGCTATTTTGTGATCCAAGATCAAGTTGAAGATTAGGGATCAGACATGGAAGAAAAATAACAATAAATTACTCGTTTGAGTTGTGAACTCTTCATGTAGTTGAAATTGCATGTTTGGGCAGTGGGCTCTTCTCGCATACATTATACTACAACTCCTAATAGGGTTGGAATTTCCTAAAAAGGATTTAAAGTCTCCTATTAGGGACTCCTTATACTAAATTTTCTCATTTCCTCCTAACAAGGTCCATCCTCTAACAAGAAACTTATACATTAGTATTATTTAGTGGGTATCATCCCCATTGGGTTTATCCTTGGCTAAGGTTTCCCTAGTTACAAAAATATGGTGTTATGAGTTATCTTTGTACATTTCTATTGTTACTATTCAGCATTACTTTATTGCTTTTTTATGTATGGTTGAAAATAAATAATAATATCTAGTTGGCAACTAAAGTTTGTAGATTATTGATTCACCCCCCTTCTCAGTAATCCCTATTTCTAACATGGACTCACTACCCAAATAGCTTCAAGGGAAAGAGAAATGAACCAAATATCCAAATGATCTATGTATTATTCCTTGTAGAATAATCAAATTGAATAGTACTTCCTTGCTCTATCCTATCAACTGAATCTTTGCTCCTTCTAATCTTGTAACCAGATCACAAATCTCACATCCATTAATCCCTTAGATCACTTACTTGCATTCAGTAAATTCTTTGCTCCTTGTGACACTTTTCACTTCATACAATGATCACAAAAAACTGTAAACAAGGAAAACATCTTTCCTTTATACCATATCTTCAAAATAATTCCTTGAGTCAGCCTTGTGGATTTCCCAAACAATTATAATAAGACAAATAATTAATAACAATTACAATATCATTGTCAGCTCAGAGTCTATACAAAACTTCACATGTGTGATACTAGGCTTGTGCACTTGCTGACATCACCAAAAAACTATCCTCTATCACTAGTTGACCATGAATCTCTTCATTGCATGTCATATGTAAGATAGAGATCAAACATAAGGAACTACTTTCCTAATATTATGTTTCTGTACTACTCTCTATAAATCGGGTATAACTTTTGTACAACTTTGACTTACATTTTTTGCATTGAACCACATTATCATGACACTATATCGAACATGTCCATGATTGCATATCACAAGACAAGAAAAATCTTATCTGTACAACAAAGATCTCTCTCTATTACTCTACTAGGCTTTACATACTTGTATATTGACATTGATGACAAACACAGTAATGAGTGCAACATGTCAATACACTCCAATGCTTAGGTTACTCACCCAAATTAGTATCATCAACATTCATGCTAACATCATTTCTCTATCATAAATTATTTTTGAAACAAGGAATACATTTCATTTCCTTTTCTCTTGCTTTATTCTATGGAAGACCATGTTTGGAATATAAGGAAAAAATGTGAAGAGGGCAAAATTACATTGTCTACCACCAAGCCTTGATGTTCTGTATGTTTAAATTTGATAAAGGCTTCCACCCTCAAATTTTGAGGATCAGCCCTTCTCCTTTGAAAATAATTGCCCAAAGTTTGACTCCCCCTTCTAAACCAACATTCAAAGAGGACCTTACGACCATGGCCAAGAAAATTGAGGAAGAGAAAATTGAAATTCTAGATATTGAAATAATTGAACCATGATTAAGGGCACTAACTGGGTGAGAAAGAGGTTGAGAGAGAAAATTCCCTCCTCCAACCCTACCATACCCAAACTAGACACCTCTGGGAAAAAAATTGGGCCTCGTCCCAAATGTAAGGCCACTAGAAGGAACTATGGTGAATAGGAAGAAGAAGAAACAAATGGTGAGGAGAAAACTAAGAACAAAGAGGAAGCCAACCCTTTGCCTCCAAAGTTTTAGATATGTTTAAAACTATTATGCCAGAGTTTGGAATGTCTGAGAATGTCAAGTATGACATGATAACCTCATTGGTTCAGATGGGCACTCTAGATAGAAAATCCTAGGGAAAAAGCACAAGGGAAGAACATGAAGCTAGGGATGAGCAGGGGTGAGATAACACTAAGGAAAAATAAACTATAGAAAAAATTTAGAGCATAGAGAAAGGGAACCATGTGGTGGAGAAACTAGGAAAATCAATTGCAAATTTAGTTAAATAGAATGAGTACCTAGAAGACAAGTTTGATAGGGTAACAAATTTCTCAATTCACATCATGCACTTAGTGGCCACTATGGTCCACCTAATGCAAACTAATAAAGACTAGGGGATCAATAATAAGGGTGGTGTACCTAATACTTCCTAGCTATCGACTGGCTCTAATTATTGTTGGAAAATATGAGGAACCAGTTATGATTCTCCAGTTGATGTGGTTATATATATATATATATATATATATAATGCTTAGTTATACTCTATTCCTTCAGACCATTTTTAGTTTTTCTCTATGGATTGATACTAAGGGTAATATTTATCTGATTGCAATGATTTTGTATATCGTTAAGCCTCTTGATGCTTATGGTAGTATTTACTCTTCAACTATGGGTATGTGTAGCTCTTTTTTAATATTTCAAAAGGGGGTGGGGTAATCTTATGGTAGTTAATACCAAATCATTTTTGGAAAGTTGATCTCTTTTATTTTGGGTCAATCCCCATTTTGGTTGCTTCTTAATTTTCAAAACATATCTCTTATCTCTCTCAAAATATTAATGATATAAACCAAAAAATTAAATTCTTTCATCTCATTAATCTATCTACATCATTTTCTCTTAACCTTTCTTTGAGTGAAACTATGCTTGGAAATCATATGAATAACATATACAATAATTTCACTTATACAAAGTATCACAAAAATTAATATATTTTAACCAAGCATGAGATCGCTTCTCTATGATATCATTTTAAAACTTTTCATTTGTAATGAAATAACTTGCACAATAGAAGAAATAATATGAAATATTATATAAATACTTGATAACAGCTGAGCGTAATAGGCCATTTTGAGGGGGCAACCTCCAAATATCTCCAATGAGAATACACTTCACGATATGATCTTGAAATAAGACTCACAATATCCTATATATCTATATATATATACCTAATTATGCTTAGGCTGAATAGACACAACCCTACATAACACCTAGGTAGACCTACCTACCTAAATAATAATATAATAATAATAAAATGACTTAATTAAGGATTAAGATAACCACAAGTTGAGTATCCATAACCCTATATACACCAATATTAAGGGTGTAGCATGCCTTCTCTCTTGAAAGAAGCATTGTCCTCAATGCTAACCAAGTGTGGATTCTTTTGAATGAACTCCTTATCCTCCCATGCAACTTCTTCAACTAGTAAGTTTTTCCATTGGATGAGATATTGAGTGAGGGCTATATTCCTCAACTTCTCCATGTGTGTTTGAAGAATGCACTCTGGTTCCAAAATTATTTTTCCTTCTTCATCAAGCTTTGGTAGTACTGTTTGAGTAGAAATATTCTGCCCAATTATCTTCTTCAAACAAGAAACATGAAAATTTGGATGTATCTTTGTTGTTGGTGGTAACTCAAGCTTATATGCAAGACTAACAAAAGCATGATTTGGTATGGTCCATAATATCTTGGAGACAACTTATTATTCTTTTTTTCTTGCTTCATTGATATTTATTTATAAGGCTGAAATCTCAAGAAGACCCAATCCCCAACTTCAGAATTTCTTTCTCTATGATGTTGTTCTACTTCCTGTTTCATTTCATTATGTGCCATAGCTAAATTCTCCTTGAGTCTTTAAAGTACCTATTGTTGATGAAGCAAGTGGTCCTCTACTAGTTGAACTATTGGTGACACTTTTAACAAAGATGTGATGGAAGGAGGATTATATCCATAAAGTGCCAAAAAAGGAGACATTTTTTATGAGCTATCAAAACAAGTATTGTACCACCATTCTACAAGAGGTAGCCTATCTACCCATTGAGATTTCTTTTCTAAAGTAAATTAATGTAGATATCCTTCCAAACATTTATTAACAACCTCATTTTTTCCATCTGATTGAGGATGATATGAAGAACTATGAGCCAATTGAGTACCCAAACATGAGAATAAATCTTTCCAAAAAGTGACTAGTAAATATAGGATCATGATCACTAACAATGACCTTAGCTATACCATTTAGCTTTTGGATATTCTCCAAGAAACATTTTTTCACTATACTTGGTATAAAAGGATGTGATAATGCAATAAAATGTGCATATTTAGTGAGGTGGTCAACTAATACCATGATGACATTATGACCTTTAGATTTGGGAAGCCCTATGATGAAGTCCATGGATACCTCTTCCCAGCGTTGGCTAGGAATCGATAAAGGTTGCAAGAGACCTGGTGTCTTAATTGTTTCCCCCTTATTTATTTTAAAAACAAAACATTCAACCACAAATTTTTCAACATCACCTTTTAGCCCTTCCCAATAAAAATCTTGCTTGACCCAATGATATGTCTTCAAAAATCATGAGTGACCACCAATTGGGGACTCATGTAAATCTTTTACAATCTTATGTTTAAGAGTGTAATTCTTGTGGAGATACAAGCACTCTTTATACCAAAGAATATCCCCCTTTAAAGAAAACTTATTTGAACTAGTAGGGTCACTTTTTATTTGTTGGATGAGATTACTTGTTGCAACATCATTTTGCCACTCTTCTTTGGCTTCTATCACCCAATTTTCTTATAATATTGAAAGGGCACACAATAAGACTTCATCTTTTTCATCCTTCCTAGAAAGTGCATCAACCACAATATTTTTCTTCCCTTTCTTGTATACAATTTCAAAGTCATATCCCAACATCTCAGTGACCCATTTTTGTTGCTCTTCTAAAGATATTCTTTTTTCTAAAAAATATTTTAAGCCATCATGATCTTTCTTAACCTTGAAGTGTTGACCTATTAAATAAGGCCTCCATTTTTTAATTACATGCAAGATTGCTAGCATTTCCTTCTCATAAATAGGTTTGAGTTGACTTTTACTTTTTAATTGATGACTCTAGAAAATAATTGGTCAACCTTCTTGCATGAGAACTACTCCTATCCTATTTATAGAAGAATCACATTCCACAATGAATTCCTACGTAAAGTTTGGAGAGGCAAGCATTGGACTTGTACACATAGCCTTCTTCAATTGCTCAAATGCTATATTAGAAGATTTATTCCAATGAAAAGAATCTTTCTTCAATAGAGTGGTAAGGGGTGCTACTATATGACCATAATTCTTCACAAATCTTCTATAGGACCCTATCAATCACAAGAAACCCCTCAACTTTTTAATGTTTTTGGATTAGGCCATTCCATGATAGCCTTTTTTTTGTTAGGGTCCACCTTTACTCCTTCATGTGAAACTATGTGTCCCAAATATTCCACCTCCTTAAGACCAAAAGTAGACTTGGATGGTTTAGCATAGAGTTGAAGATCTTCAATTAATTTTAATGCTTGATCTACGTGCTACAAATGTTCTTCCCAATTCTTGTTATAAATTAACATATCATCAAAAAAAACTTTCTCAAGAACTTCTTAAAAATGGAATTCATCAAACTTTGGAACATAGATGGTGCAATGGTAAGACTCAATGACATCACCAAAAATTCATAATGACCCTCATGAGTTTGAAATGTTGTCTTGTGAATATCTTCCTCCTTAATCAGAATTTGGTGATAACCCGATCTAAATCTAACTTGATAAAATACATAGCTCCATTTAATTCATCTAGAAGTTCATCGATGACTAAAATAGGAAACTTATCTTTAATGGTATACTTTTTGAGCACTCTATAATCTGGCCACATGCACTAAGTTTCATCCTTCTTACATACCATTACAACAGGTGAAGAGTAAGCACTTTGGCTATGCCTGATAATTCATGCCTCTAGCATTTCCTCAACAATTATTTCTATCTCAATTTTTTGTATGTGCAGGTACATATAAGGCTTGATGTTTGGTAGTTGACTCCCTAGAACTAGTTGCATGACATGGTCATGATCCATCTTAGGAGTAAGTACTTTAGGCATATCTCCAAGAATCACTAACTATCATTTATTGCTTGTAAATCTGGATGAGTAAAAGCATTAGATTGAGAGACATATAATGAACATAGTTGGGCCACAAATGCATTCACTCCATTCATAAGAAACTTTTGCATTTGATGAGAGCTTACCATTTGTTTGGATTTTGCCTTCAATCCCCTTAGCTCCACTACATTTTCTTTTCATTTAAATTGCATGAATAATTCTTGGAAGTTCATCTCAATCATTCCCAATGTGGTAAGCCATTTTACTCCCAAAACAATATCTACCACACCCATGGATATCGTATACATTGGAGTATAAAGTTGATAATCTCCCATGGATAATTTGATTATATAAAACTTCTCTGGAAAACTCATTATTCTCCCATCTACAATCAAAACCTAAAACTTTGGGGCTAGATGTATAAAAATATTTAGAAGAGTTGCCAACTTTTTGTTGATGAAATTAGGAGTACTACTTGAGTCGATCAACACTATTACTTTTTGCTTCTTTAAGAAACCCAATACCTTGAGAGTTTGTGGTGCACTGAAACTTGAAAGTGCATGACAAGAAATGATTGGTTGAGAATCATATGATTCGTCGCTTGATGCCCCATCCTTCTTTGATATGTGTTCATCCTCTTCTTCCTCACTTGGACCTTCTATATAGAACAATTTATTTTTACTGCATTTATGTCCTTGACTATATTTTCTACCACAATTGAAACACAATCCTTTTTCTCTTTTCTCCTCAATTTTGTGTGGAGTCAACCTAGTAGGTTGAGGAGGATAAGGTGTTGAATAACCTTTTTCTCTTGTCACATTAGCCCCTTGCTTTCTAGAAATCAAGAACTTCTCCCCTACCATGCGTACCAATATAAAAGACTCATTTCTTGAGCTAGGACTAAACATGTGTACCTCATGTTGAATGTTATCCTTGAGACCACCCAAGAATAATTCATTCAAGTTCTCTTGTATAATTGTATCTACCCTTTATGATATGTTTTGGGATTTTTTAATATAATCCCTAACTGATCGTGTTTGTTGAAGCTTAGCAAGTTGGTTAAAGAAGTTTTCTATCACACTATTACTATATCGTGCTTGGAGTTATTCTATAAAAAATGACCATGATACAGTGATACCCTTTTTCCTTCTATGAGTACAAAGTGAATTATACCAAATGAATTGATCTGGTTCTAGATATAAGGAAGCCATCATGACCTTTTGTCCATATGGGTTTGATGTACCTCAAAAAAATTCTCCATTTGATTTATCCATGTTAGAGGATCATTGTCATCAAATTTGCGCATATCCACCTTTGGAAAAAAAATTCCTAGATCCCATAGGACTAATACAATTTGTGTCATTATTAGTCGACTTGAAGGTTTCACCTTGATTTGTTGACAAATCCTTCCTTGTTTCATAGATATAGGTTCCTAACATGATTTGTATGCCTGATATATCTCCTCGTAGGTCACACATATCCCTCTTAATGTCTTCCTTGAACTTACTTATTTCCTCATTGGGATTACTATCCTTTGTTGTTTCCCAATCTTGATTAGAAGATTTCCCTAGTGTGGTAGTATTATTTTTGCCTCTTATTGGAGGCCCTATCATGATGTAAACCAATATTTTTAAAATAAATCACACAAATGAAATATACATTCTTTGATTTTTTAATTTCTTTTTCATTGTAATTTAATAGGGCCAAGATACCCTTATGAAAAATCCACAAAATTAGCAAATTTGCTTCCTTGACAGGGAATTTTCCTAATTTTCTAATAACTAGCTTATTTTTGCTTCAATTTGTCCATGATTTGAAATGTAGGCTCATCTACTATGTATTCCAAAACCCAATACAAGTTGTAGTCCAATTTGGTAGGATGTGAGAGATATGTAGATCTCAATAAATTTTGTAGAAATATAGTATTTTGGCAATAATTTGGTCAAATTATCTCCAATTCCTCTAAATTTTTGACTATAGCTTCTTTAACATAGTATTCAAAAACCCTTTAAAAATAATTGGAAAATTCTATAAAATCTTAAAGTTATTCTCTTCCCAAAATTGCCCCAATGTTGAGAAAAATTCTTGCCTCTATGGTGCCAAGATCATGCTCTAATACCACTTGTAATAAAATAACTTGAACAATAGAAAAAATAATATAAAGTATTATATAAATACCTGATAATAGCTGAGAGTAATAGGCCACTTCGAGGAGGAAACCTCCAAATATCTCCAATGAGAACACACTTCACAATATGATCTTGAGATAATACTCACAACCTCCTATATGTACCTAATTATACTTAGGTTGAATAGACACAACCCCACATAGCACCTAGTCCAACCTACCTACCTAAATAATAATATAATAATGATAACATGACTTAATTAAGGATTAAGATAGCGACAAGTTGACTATTCATAACCCTATGTACACAAATATTAAGGGCACAATAGCATTTTAATAAAGCTTTCTTAAAATGCAAAAGGTTGTTTATAACCTTCTTCATTATTTTGTAATAAGACTACATCTATTATATGGAAGAAGAAATTTGAGTTAAATTAAGAGGCTTAGATAAGTTAGGGGGTTTTATTATATGATATCAAACATTGTTGCTTCATTTATATATTTGATAAAATGAGGTGTCTCATCTTGCCAAATACTTAATTGTGGTTTCTTTAATATTCTTGTGAATATATGGATTTGGTGGTCTCTCTAAGTTTTATCACAAATCCAAAATTGGTTTGCTCAAATACATGGAATTTCAATGAGATTCATGGGCATTGTAATGTCCAAAATATTGCAGAAACACTTTTAGGGTCAATTTTCATTCCAATTTTTTTATATACAATGTACCTCTTTTAATAAATAATACACATGCTTATGCCTTTGGTGAAATGGTTGGGTGCCTACAACCAAGGTTAAATTCTCCATAGAGTCACTCTCTATTGTGATTCTTAATTTAGAAGTTGCCAACTTTAACCCTTGGTGAAACAGTGGGTCTTCTTGCCTATACTATTTACAATAGAGTGTTCAATTATTTTTTGAACAAAACTATTTGAGTGTGTGCCTTTGAGCTTGCCTGCAACTTCCTACCTTTGAGCCTGCCTACAACTTGAGTACATGCCTTCACAATCCTCAAGGAGATGGAGCCCCCCTCCCCCACCCCTCCCTCCTCCATCAGATATTTTGTAGGACTTTCCAAACTATTTTTTGGTCCTTTCTACCAATACACATAATTCCCAAGAAGGGTTTTATTCTATTCAGGGTCTAAATCTGACTAAGGCACTTGATTTCTCTGATGAGTTGGCCTATTTGGGACCCTGGCCTTTAAGGGGTCCCATGGATTACTTGAGTCACATGAGAATTGATCCCCTCAAACTAAACTAGTTGGAGGTGGTTTTTGGATCCAAGTGTCCTATCAAGACTAGGGTGAAACCAACAGTGGTTTCAGGTGTTATAGGACCAAAAATTTCTCTCTCATATTTTGTGGTCGAATCAATTTTTTCAAGACTCTCCTTGATCCTTGTTAGTAAATTTATTTCATTCAGACCTAATGTGTACTTGGTTAGGAAATAGTTCTCTTCAAGATGGTGACTATCTAGACCACTAATGATCTTGATGGTAGCCTTCTTCTTTCTATTAAATTTATAGCTGAAATGGACAAGAATAGCATCGTGGCAAACTCTTGGCACTATGGCAAGAATATGTTGATGCTTGCTAGATAGAATCAAGTTTCTAACCTATTCAAGACCTATCCAATTTGGTATCTATTTGGGTAAGGTCACCAAAGCTTCCTCTGAAATATTGGGATGAGAGAGAGTTCAGATGGATTGGAGACTCCTTTAAACACTTCATTAAGGATGTTTTAAGTAGTAGCTCCAAGTCTAAGCCAAATTTTTCTAGGATATGTGTTAATTTAGGGATGAACAAACCTTTATCAACTATATTGGCTCTCAAATCAAAATGGGGTGCTTGGTCACAACTAATTTTATATAAAAATGTTGCACCCTTTTGCCAAAATTTTAATATGTTTGGCTATCTAGTTGTGGACTAAAGGAAATGTGAGAAACTTAAAGAGAAAGTCTCCTCAACTAGAGTGGTTATGATGGAATGTTTGAAGAATTTAGATGTAAAGGAATAGTCCAAAGTGGAACACCTAGGGATCATGAAGTTGGTGGTGGCTAATTCTTCTTGTTAGAAGGAGAGACTCTTGGAAAAGGATGTAGAATGAACCAATGAAAAAGAATTGGAGAGGGCCCTAGAGATATGGGATACTACTAACTCGAAAGAGAGGGAGATTGTTGATAGTATTGCTTTGGTAGAAGGTGATGTAAATTTGGAACTTGAAGAAGGGGAGATTGATACATTAAAGATCAAGAAGATTACCTAGTTTATTGGGGGTAAAGAGAATTTCTTCTTGAACCTCCTAAATGAGGAGGGATGTCCTAAGGCCATATAACCCCATAAAAGGGGAATACATCACATTTTAGGGATGGTAATCTAGTGGTTGCACTACTGGATATTATTGAAATACATTCCCCTACCTGAAATGGAACTAATATTGACATACTAGACAGGGATGGATAGAATGTCCCTAAGAGGAAGTTAATGAGAGGTAACAATGAAGATGTTGGCAGAGTAGTGAAAGTGGGGAGAACCCCAACTAAAAACCTCCAACAAAAGGAGACAAAAAAAGATATAGCACGGGGGAAACAAAAGATACTAGTCTAGATCCAAATACAAAGAAGATGAAGATAATATCCTAGAATGTGAGAGGATTGAGTAGCCTTAGGAAGCAATATGAAATTAAACAAAAGATTATGGAACTTAAGGTTGACATGATTCTTTTGCAGGATGTAAAAATGATAGAGTAAGTATTCTCTAGAATGGTTGAATATATATGACTAGGAGCTAAGTTCTCTCATAGTATTGTGATGGAAACTTTGAAAGGCATTGTGACACATTGGAACCTAGATAGAGTGATGAGGAGAGTGATTTTCCTAAGCCCCTATTTTTTGGAACTTCTTTAACTTCTATGAACCCAATACCTATAATAGGAAGCTTTTGGTATGGGAGGAGGAAACAAAAATTACTAATACCATGAGTCATGAGAACATTTTGTGTATGGAAGACTTTAACACCCCCCTGTATCCTTTAGAAAACTTGGGTGGGTTGGATGACTTCTCAAAGAGTATGCATGACTTAGTGGGTTTTCTAAAGAGAAATGATTTAATTGATATTGATCTCTAGGAACTCCATTCACCTACTCAAATAATAGATTGGGGAACAATTTGATTCAGGTTAGGCTTGATCATGCTCTCATCTTAGCGCATTGGGATATTCTACCGCACACCTCCTTAAATGCCTACCTCAAGGCAATCTCTTATCACTCTATGTTGTGTTTCTCATGGAACCTAAACTAGTTAAATAGATAAAGACCCTTTAGGTACAAGATAATCTGGCACTCTCACCCGAAGTTCATAGAACATATTGCCCAATGGTGGACCATACGTGTCCAAGATTATGCTATGGTCCGCATTGCTAGGAAAGTTGAAAGATCCTCTAAAAAGGCTAGAGGATGAAGAAAGGCATCATTTAGTAACATCTTTAAGGAAACAAAGATAATGAAAAAGAAGTTAGAATCCCTCCAAGCTAGTCTAGCAAGTGGTGTTTCTTCTTTGGATCATCAAACTAAAGAAAATGAATGTATGATTATGTGGAAAGTGTTGTTAGAAAGGGAGAAATATTGTAGAAGTAATGGTCTAGAGTTCAATGGCTAGAGGAGGGTGATAGGAACACTACCTTCTCCCATAGATAGGAATCAAAGAGAAAAAAGAGAAAAACCATCAACCTATTGGTTGACCAAAATTGGTAGGAAATATTGGAGGAGGATGAGATAGAGGACTTGGCATCTAAATGCTTTCAAGAGATCTACAAGCCCCCACCAACTCAAATTAGTAGTAACACCATAAAGGATCTTTTAAGGATCATGCACTCAGTTGTGGATGACTAGATGAAGAATGACTTAGTTATCAAGGTTACAAAGGAGGAAGTGAGAAAATTTGTATTTAGCATGAACCAATTCAAAGAACTGTGACCAATTAGATTTTACCCTACTTTTCTCAGGAAATTTGGGATATCGTCAAGTATGATATTGCTCATGCTACAAGTGATTTTGTGAGAACATACAAGCTGCTAAAGGAACTCAACCAAACTTTCATAGTGTTAATACCTAAGATGGAGGGACCAAGATCTCTTAAGGAACTCAGACCCATAAGCCTCTGGACCATGATTTATAAGATCCTCTCTAAGGTCATGGTAAATAGTGTCAAGATCTTGCTCAATAAATCTATAGGTCCATATCAGAATGGATTTTTCCCTTGAAGATAGATTCTAGATGCAATCATCACCACCCATGAGGTGCTACATCGTATGGATAAGTACAAAAACCTAGGTATGGATTTAAAACATGACATCTCTAAATCCTATCATAAGATAAGGAAAAAAAATTTATTTGATATTTTGAACAAGTTATGATTTAAAGAGAATTTTATTAGTAATATTCAGGCTACTCTTAATATTGTCCAATTCTTGGTCCTAGTGAATTGGGCCCAAAGTATACATTTTTCCTCCTTTCAAGCACTTAGGCAAGGGAAACCCCTCTCTCCTTACCTATTCATCATTTTTGCAGAGGTGATAGGAAGAAAATTAAAGGCCTTCACAAGAAATGGAAAGGCAAAAGGCATTAAAACTCCTTCATCCAACCCCTCGTAGGTAATCAAACAATATTTCGATGACACATTCTTAATTGTCTTGCCTTCCTTTTTATGAAACTAGAGCTTTGAAGACCCTTCTTAACTAGTACTAGAGGGTTCCAGGAGAATGCATAAACTATCAAAAAAGAAAAGTATATTTTTTAAAAAAACTTGGATATGAGGAGGAAAGTTACTAGAAATCTAGAATGCCACAACATGAGCTTACCAAATACCTCTCTCAGCCTCCCTTTCACAATAAAAGAGTTAATCTTGTAATATTTGAATGGCCTGGTGGAACACATACAAAGGAAGCTTGCAGGATGGAAAGGAAAAAATTTCAGTAGTGGTGAAAAACTTTAGCTTCTCTCAGTCTTGCTGTAGGGCATCCCTATGTAGTTCCTTTCACTCTTTAAACTCTCAGGTAGATCTATAAATAAATAATTGAAGAAATTCAAAGAAGAGTAGAAAAAATTTAGTCAGCTTGGAGAAAGTTTTCCAACCTAAGTTCATGGGAGGATTGAACATTAGAAAAATTAGACATTTGAATAAGGCCCTCCTGGCTAAGGTTGGTTTGAAACGAATGACTTCAATGAGTATTTAGTATAGTATTATTAGGGCTAATTATCTCAAGGGGGAAGCATTCCACCAACATCTTTGGACCATGGTGCTCCCCCCAGGATCAAAAATTTGGAACCATATTGTGAAAACATAGAAAGTTCTAAAGAAGGGTGTTCATTAGGTGGTAGGGAATGGGAACAAAGTTGACTTCTAGGAGGATCACTGGCTATAAGATGGCCCCCTCATGAATACCAAGTTCCAAGCTCTAGCATATTTATGTACCAAGCTTCATGGTACTCTAGTTTGCAAGTATATAAACCTTGAGAACGAATGGAAAAGACTTTACAATAAAGACAATACTAGAATGAGGCTACCTATGGAACTTCAGGAAATCTTATAGAACTATCATATCCCCTCTATCACATTAGTGGATTCTTAGGTATGGAATCTTACCCCCTGTAGAGAGTTCATGATGAAATATGCTTATGGCTATTGTCTTGAGGGTGGCGAAGCCTTGAATGAATGGAAAAATGTTTCGCACCCATAGATCCTACCATAGATAAATTTCTTTTGGTGGACAACTCTACATTGAGAGATCCTCACCATTGATAATTTGCAAAAAAGAGGATTCTAGCTAGCTAGCTAATGTTTGTTGTGTTATAACTCAGTGAAATGAATTCAAGAACTCCTCTTACATTGTCTCATTTCTATGGAGGTTTGGAATGGGGTTCTTTGTGTGGGGCAGATTTAGTGGTGCTTCAAGGAGAAAAATCCTAAAAATTGTTAATTGGGATGGTCCCTCTAACCATCCATACCTCAAAACCTTCTAGAAAGTCACCCCCCCTTATGTTCCATGAAAAATTTGGGAGGAACAGAATAATTGCATATTATAGAACAAGGCTTCTCCTAGCAAGGTGGTGGGTCAACAAGTGATCAAACTAGTGAAAGAATGTAGTGGGATCTAGCATTGCAACCCCCACCCGTACCCCCCAAAGGACCAAGATATGAGATGGGCTAATTCTTGGGACCTAAGTCTGAAGGTGGAAAGCTTCAAAAACTCTAAAGCTATTACTAGACACAAATTGTTTGGAAGCCCCCCATGGTAGATTAGTTGAAACTCAATATTAATGGGTCAGCCATTACTAGGAGGATGATAGCTAGAGGTCTTGTAGGGATAATATCAGTAAGGTGGTGGTTTCCTATATTGGGAACTATGGGCATGGGAACAAACAATGAAGTAGAAACCTTGGCCCTGCTATGAGGAATGAGGTTAATGAGAGCTAGAAGAATTAATAAACTAGCTATTGAGGGAGATTTGATGTTGATTATTAATATTGTGAAGGACAGAGCTAGACGGTGTAACTGGAAGATAAAATTGACATTAGAGGAAATCTGCAACCTGCTAAATGGTTTGCTTGAAGTCCACATGGAGCACATATGTGAAGAAGGCAATGGAGTTGTGGATGACCTAGCCAAAGTGGATCATAATGTTGAAAGAATAAAATAATGGGATGATGTCAACCAAAATTCACCATCCACACAAATTATGGTGGAAAGTGAATGTGTTCTATGCTGTGCAATTTAATGAAGTACAACATATGGCATAATAAAGTGGATCTAGGTGAGCGGGAGAACCAAAGACTGAAAAATCATAAAGTCAACAATATTTGGAAAGATTTTGTGTTTATGTTTATTTGGGGATCCCTCACCATATCATGAAGTGCTATGGCAAGAGGATGATTGATTTGGATTTATTCAGAATGATAAATCCACAAAAGACAAGAGGAGTGTATAATAATAATGGTAATTCACTTACACCACACTCAATGCAAAACTGACAATGGTTAACTTCGATGGGGAAGGTAACGTTCACATATGTTAAAGCTAGATGAGGATTAGCAAATGTAAAGCCTTGTGATTTTATTATGAGAAGTCATTTCTTTCTCAGAATCATTATTATATTGTACTAGTATGTTTCTGGATTCGATTGTGTTAAGATTTTTACCATCAACGTTTCGAATCACACTACGTGATCCATCATCAGGATGAAGAGGAAGGCAATATACTTTTGTGCTTCTCTTGCTCTTCATCCTGATGATGGATCACGTAGTGTGATTCGAAACGTTGATGGTAAAAATCTTAACACAATCGAATCCAGAAACATACTAGTACAATATAATGGATTGTGGAAATTTGTTCTCTTTAATCATTATTATATCTTTAAATGACCTTGGCTTCTGAGTTTTTTCTTGCAACAACGGGATGTTAGATTTCATGATTGAACTTTGTGAAGACATGGGTGCAAGAGAATGTATTGAACTAGATAGGGTTGAAGATAATATCAGGGATAGTGAGGCAGTGTGGGTTTATCTACCTGAAGGTGGTTTGTTGTCATTCATGGAATGCATTGAAGGGTATGATGAGCATGTGTCCTTGCAATTCATCAACATCTATAATAATTAAAAGGTTAACATTAATGGGGTGGTATTTAAAAATGATAGAGGAACTCATTGCAATGGTTGGTGGGTTGTCTATCAAGGGTAGGAGTTGGTGCAAGTAGGCTAGGGTTTCTAATGACCAAACTTGAGAAAATTCTTCCACCCTAAGGAAGAGCTTGTTCACATTAGGGGTAGTTTTTCAAGGCAGGACCTACCCAAACCTTGGGACATTGTGTGCTCTAGGCCATTATGTGCTACATAACTCTCAAAGATCTATATCAGGTGTTGTATTATTACCATTTTCCTATTCTAAACCATTTTAGGAACCAAGAATTAATTTCCTTCCACACCTTATTTTGCATTAGATGGAGGATAGTGTTTTTACTATTAGAAAAAAGAGGAAGGAAAGAAGACCTTTTTATATTCTTCACTAGGCCTTCATGTTCAAACTTTACAAGTTCCAACTTCCCCTCAACCCACCTCTTCAGGTCAACCCTCTTCCCAACATTACTTCCCAAGTCTCCACAGACCCTAGCTCTGGTTTGACCTTAAAGGTGGACAATAAACCCTTGAGTAATAGGAAAAACATAAGTGTTATTGACTTCGATACTAATACTAGGCTCAGTAATAAAACTATGAGGAGGTCCATGAAAAGGCTTAAAATGGAAAAAAAATAAGGCAACCCCCAAGAAAGAGGTGAGTTTTAAGTCCATGGAATGTGAAAAGAGATCCACCAAAAGAAAGAGGAAGGTCATACAGACTAGTTTAGAGGGTAAGGATGTTTCAAGCCCATCTCACATTTTGAAGACCCTAGAAGCCAACCCATTCCTGGATAAAAGCCAAGGGGAAGATATCACATCCCCAATAAAGGATGCAACTGAGATCAGGGGCAAGGAGGGGTGTCATAGCCATCGGTAGGGTCATAGTAAAACTAGGTTAGATATACTAGAGAATTCAATCCATGACCTGGCTAATAATTAGGAAGCCCTATGAAAGAAAGGTTAAAAACCCTACTAGAGTTCTCAACTAAAGTCATGCACTTAGTGACCACCACTATTTATATTTTGTAGGTGAACTAGGACGAGAAGGACAAGGGAAAAGAGAGTGAGATCACATCCTCCCTCTATAGCTTCTTGGTGGATGATTGGCTCAAGACTCTTCTAGAAAAACCTGTCAAGGAGGAGGTAGAGAAACTGACCATGAAGGATCCTAAAGAAAAGGAGGGGGGGGAGGGGGGGCTAGATGAGAAGGAGGGGAACTAGCCACTGTGCTTACTTTTATTTTATTTTTTTAAATGTTATGACTAACTATGAACTTTGTGCCCTTGGTGGCATTTTTAGTTGTTATGGATATTAATCATGTTATAAGAAGTGTTTGCAATATCAAGTGCTAGAACAATTTTTGGCATGGTATTAATGTTAAGGGTTGTATAGTGGATACTAGTGTTTTGAAGGTTAATTCTATGGGGTTAAACATTAAGATGTTTTTTTATATTTTATATTTTTAGAAATGGGATTGGTTAGAGAATAGGGGGTAGCTGCTGGATGGCCTCCTGCCCTCTATACCATAGGGTCAACCCATTTCTTTTATATTTTTAGAAATGGGATTGGTTAGAGAATAGGGGGTAGCTGCTGCATGGCCTCCTGCCCTCTATACCATAGGGTCAACCCATTTCTTTTAGCTACTATATAAATACATCAAAAGAAAATAATACACACTACTTTGAATTCAAAGAATTATTAAAAAGCTAAGTTTGTTTATATATCCAATCAAGCTTAAAAGGCTGATCATCTTCTATCATTAAAAAAGTTGTTTTACCATTTTGATACACCAACATTCTTTAATTTTAATTAATCCAATGCAAAATTATCATATTCATAGGTCTCTAAAACATGTACTTATAGACAAAGAGTTTGTTATCACCATTTTTTTTTCTCGATAATACTAACCTAAAAACCTAGGTAAAATGTTCGATAGACTTAATAACTCCAGCTCAGTAAGTTCATTAACTCTTGTGGAATTATCCAAAATACTCATCTTACATTGCAAGTAATTTTTATTTTATTTAATATAGAAATTTGAAAAATTAATAAATTTGAAAAATCTATAATTTCATTGCATATATAGGATATGGAGGAAAATTTTCTATTAAATCAAATAAATTTTTAAGTCTAATTGTTCAAATATCAAGTTTATGGGAAATATAGAAAAGAAAAATGTACATATTTCGAACCTTTGGAAACTGGCTATCCTTAAACAACACGCCCACTAGAAAGAAATTAAATTTGGAAAAATAAGTCAACTTTGACTATTTAACACTTTTAACCTAAGAATCACGCATAAACATATAATGTTTAAGTTGTTTGTGCCACATATATTTAAACTACATAAAATTGCTATGAAGTTATCGTTACATGAAACAAAAGATATATTTCTACGTGCTCGCAAACTTGGAAAACAATTTCACAGCGTAAAGCAATTGCAAAATCAATTTTTCTATTACACTTAAAGATAAAACGTTATGAAAATACCTTAACTGCTTAGAATGCATAATATGCAAATGGTGTTTGGAGGATAACTGTTTTTGACCTCATCTCAACGGCCCCCAAAACTTCCTTCCAAAACATTACAATCATTGTTCAAGAGAGAAGTGGTGAAAGCCGTTGAGGGAGAGGTAAGAACAACACCCTCCGTTAATACTCTTTAAATAGTCATTCTGAAAGCTCAACGAAAGCTCATTAAATATATCTAACATATGAACCATGACTATGTTTTATTGCAGATAAGTGCAACATCTGTCAAATGAGGAAAGATCACAGGGCACTCATATAGATCGTTTTGGGGTACCATATCTGGCAGCAATGAGAAAATATTGTGCAAAGAATATTGCCTTCACATTGGCAGACATGATGATCTATAAAACAAGAAAATCCTCAATATCTTACCACAAAAAGATAAAACATTGATACTTCTGAGAAGATTGAAGGCTCTTCCTGTTCATTTTGTGGAGTATTTATTGTGATGTTCTGCCATAAGATACATACGAACCTAAAAGCTCTTGGCTCTTCTTGGATCCCACAGATAACCATATCTCAATTCCTAGTCAAACCCCATTGAAATCTTACACTGAAGAACAAATTCCCTTTGAAAACTTCAACCCTAAGCAATTGTCGTGTCAACCACCTACATGTGCTAGGGAGCGTCTACCCAGCCGATATGATCATAAAGAAAAAGACTGATTAATATAAGCAAAACATAGAATGAAGTGCCCATTCGGCTGACACGCTTAAAGTATGGCGCTTACCTAATCTATAGAAGAAACAAGCCCTATTGCTACACCAATCAAGGTGCTCCTAGGTTTAACATTTCTCCTCGAAATTTATATTCCAATAAAAGGTATTGAAATAAACAATAATATTTAGCAAATCTTTGAATTTCATGAGATAATGTTAGAGATTTTAATTTTTTAATATTTAAAATATAATTTTATTTTATAAATCTTTTGTTAATGGCATTAGAAAAGGTCTTATTCTTCTTAACTGAGAAGAAAGTGCAGTATGGAGGGATATGGAATATGGATGGATGAGGTGAACATCAATAAGATTTCATAAGATCTAATCTAGTTTGAGTATTGTGCGATGTGTACCAAAAGATCGTAAATGGGTGTTTATTGTTAGAGATCAAAATATGTTTAGATAATGACGAATAATCATATAGAATTTTGGGTAGCTTTACTATGACTAGTTTTAAGGTGTTGGTCAACATTTAAATAAAATTGTTTGCATTTGTAATTCCAAAATAGAAAACTATGAACTCAATATTTAGAAAAAAGATGAAACTAATTTTAGGGCTAACCGAGAAATTTAAGAAGTTTAAAATTATACAACTATATATAGAGAGAGAAATATGATAGAAAACGAGTTGGCCTATTTGAAGCTAGTCAACCTTTGTAAGTCATAGCATTATGCAAGAGGTATGAGGTGGCCATGTCATTATTTAAATAAGTTGAGCTAGATTTATATCCTTGATGTTGCTTAAAATGGATAAAATTGATGGGGATATAAGTTTGGTAGACATTACAATCATCTAAGGGTATGTGCAATATTTTACTTAGGGGTGACGCAATTCCATTCTTATATTACTTTTGAAATTTGGTTATAGACAATGTAATGCTCTTTGAACTATTTTTTTATTTCTAATTGATTATTACCAGAAAATTAAGTGGTTTTCACATACACTCTGCTTACTCAATAGTACTGAAAATCATGTAAGAGTATCAAAAGGAAAATAGTAATTATGATGCATTGTGTAGAGCTAAAGTTAATTAAACATAAGCGAGAATAGAAATGACTAAAGAATTATTGCATATGGTATTTGATTTCTATAATAAAGAGACAATATAATAATATATTTTGATATTAATTATAGATCACCTTTCTTATACTCTGATAGATTGTTGCATGAGAGAGTGATAGATATACAGTAACATGCAAATAATTATTATGAAATGCTAATATTATATTTTAATATGTATTTGATAAAATAAAAAGTGCATATTTAATATTATTCATAGCCTTAGCATGCATGCACTTAAGATAGTTTTGCATGAAGAAATCCTTAAAAACTAGGCTAGCATCACAAGCTTAATATGAAATTTTTTGCCATGTTCCTTGTTTCACTATTAGATTTTGAGGAGTAGAAGCACATGGAAAAATTATTGTAATAAAATTATATCTCAAAACACTTCCTTTAGGAATCAATAATATATCAGATAATGTAGAAGTGTGTAATGGAATGTCACTTCCTAAATATTATTGTGGAGTTAGACACTAGGTTCGTGAACTTAGAATGTGTTCTTTAGTATCTCCTTTAAAGGAATTCCCTTCTTAATAGTAGAAGATATCTATTGAGAGAAGTCCATTTTTCTAATGAATATTTGTATCTAGTTCTTTATGATGGAGCAAGATAGGTAAAAAAAAACCTAAAGTGGGGAGGGTATGGAAAGTGATGACAACAAGGAGGAAGAAATTTTATTTATACATCAGAGAAGAATAAATGTGTACTACAATTATGGACAAGAAAATAACATAGGTAGAGAATCATAGTGCATGTGTTCTATATTATTTGGTGAAATCTTTACTAGTGGCTAGAAGGAAATGCAAACTAATTTTCAAGTCTAGGTGCAATGTCACAACTACTTGCACATAGTAGTTATAGGACTTTATTAGTTTAGTTTTGACTACTATATATTTGATATCTATCTATAATTATTTCCATTATCAATAGTGGACACTTTGGGTAAACACAACTTAAGGCTTATAGGGTGGTTAATCAGTCTTATATTACTTTAGAAATTTTGTTATAGACAACGTGAAGCTCTTCGAACTATTTTTTTATTTCTAATGGATTATTTTTGGAAAATTAAGTTGTTTTCACATACACTTAGCCTAATAAATAGTGTTGAAAATCATGCAAGAGTATCTAAAAAATAATATTAATTATGAAGCTTTACATAGAGCTAAAGTTAATTAAACATAAGGGAGAATAGAAATCACTAAGGAATTATTATATATGGTATTTGATTTCAAGAATAAAGAGAAAATCTAATAATATATTTTGATACTAATTGTAGATCACCATTCTTATACTTTGATAGATTATTGCATGACAGAGTGATATATATATATATATAAAATCACATCCAAATAATTAGTATTAAGTGCCAAAATTTTACTTTTATAAGTATTTGATAATATAAAAAGTGCATATTTGATATTATTCATAGCCTTAGGATGCATCCACTTAAGATAGTTTTGCATGAAGAATTCCTAAAAACTAGGCTAGCATCACAACCATAATATGAATTTTTTTGCTATGTTCCTTTTTTCACTATTATATTTTGAGGAGAAGAAGCACATGGAAAAATTATTGTAAAAAAATTTAATCTCAAAACACTTCCTTAAGGAGTTAATAATATATCAGATAATGGAGAAGTGTGTAATGGAATGTCACTTCCTAAATATTATTGTGGAGTTAGACACTAGGTTCATGAACCAGGAATGTATTCTTTAGTTTCTCCTTTAAAAGAATTGCCTTTTTAATAAAAGAAGATATCTATTGAGAGAAGTCCATTTTTCTAATGAATATTTGTATCTAGTTCTTTATGGTGGAGCAAGATAGCTAAAACAATACCTAAAGTGGGGAGGGAATGGAAAGTGATAACAACAAGGAGGAATGAATTTTATTCATACATCATAGAAGAATAAATGTGTACTATGTGTGTGTGTGTGTGTGTACATATACATATGTGTATATGTATGTATATGTATATATACATATACATACATACATACATATAGTAGAAGTTGATGAAAGCCAACTTCACACCTTGCCAAGATCACCTACATGCAAATAACATATTGAAGGGAAACCAAAGAAGGAAGGGTGGAGCTTGGAGAAACTAAATGGATGGAGAGAGAAAAATATTGCATTAATGAAAATGTATTGTTGTACAATATGACTTGAAATATATGAAATTAGAATAGGAGAGCCTATTTATAAAGGCCTCTAGGAAGCTTGTAGAACAAGCTAGAAAGCTATAGGAGATAAGGTTGACAATTAAGCATACATCCACAAAAAGTGGGATATCCTTGATCAAGGTGAGAAGATAAGTATGACTTAGATAGGAACAAACTCCTATGTTGTCAACAATTCCTAGACTACAACTAATAAATAAATGCATTTAACTAAGTAAACTTAAGTAAATGTGTAAATAATAATAATTTTCTCTAACACCCCACCTTAAGTGCAACTTAGGGGAATGTACTTAAGCTTACAAAAGCTAAGATGAAATGCACAATGGATCCTGGCAACTAGGCCATGTTAGGTACCCATGTACAGTGCAAAAAAATCTCTATAAACTGGAGACAAAGGAGAAAACCCAGTGGGGAAAACCCCTCTCCAAAAAGAGATAGCTGAAAATCTAGTGAAGGACTAAAGAAGCCTTCGACTAGAGGAATGTCCTAGTAAAAAAGAACAAAGAGAAGATCATGGAGAGAACCATTGAAGAATGAAGAAGCCACAAACTCTGTAAAAAAGAAACAGTTGACCTAAAGATCCTCCATGGAAAATAGAAGGCACAAACTGAGAGTGTCTATATTGTAGATGGTCCCTCTCATCAAAATGCATAGGTAGCCAACCACTGCAATCACCTAGTATATAGGATCAAATACTAAATACAAAGCCCACACTATCAAACCAAGAAAGAATTAAAAACAATAGAATAACCCCCTTGCCCCTTCATTCAAACGGGGTGAGATGATAGGCAATTGAAAAAGTGGGCCAAAATCCTCTGTAGAAAGAACCAAGAATAGTGAGAGAGAGGAAGAGGTACAAACACTTATAAAGGCACATGTCACTGAAACATCATGGGGCTAATGTTGTGGAAGGGACACTCCCTTGAAAAAAGAAGAGGGCACAAAAATGGTAACAACTAACTCCTCCATGGCACTTTATAAAATAGTGTGAGTACAATTGTCTCAAAACAATGTTCATGAACCCAAAATGCAAGAGTGACACTTTATCTCAGTGCATTTGTATAAAGATGCTTAAAAATGATATCAACAATGATCAAAAGGGCAGAAAAGCTGATACAAAAAATAGTACAACCCAAAACAAAAGATCCCATGCCATGAAAATGATCCTCATACTTGGAACACCCATGATATCCAACATAGAGGAAAAATGCCAAAAACATGATAGAAAGAGCATGGGATAGAATTTGAAGGAAATGATAGAATTTTTGAAAAGATGATAGTACCAGCTTTTAGAAAATATAATGTTGCCAAAAAAATAGAGATGGAATGCACAAGATATTCTTATTAGAGTGAAAAATAGAACATCCAACTTTGACTACAAAAATAGGTAACAAAACTACATCAAAACCACAAAATACATATGCTAATGTCTCTATCTTAGAACCAACTTTCTGGTGCTTCTTTTCGATTGGAAAAATACCTCTGTATGCTCAAGTTATGGTCAAAAAACTATGAGTAGGTCAAAAAGGGACCTGAAGAACTTGCAAGTGTACTGATGCAGTAATGATGTCATACTGATGTTAGCATTCCTTGAGCTTAGAATTGATGGCTAGATGATTTTTGGGGAAAAAAAGACTTCCACATGGTAATATAGCTAAAAAATTGGGCAGCCACATGGTAGGTGCCAACATGGCACCCGTGCCACATGGCATACATAGGCTAGTGCCAAGTGTCCAGGGCTGCAAAGGTGGCAGGAGGCTATAGGTGGGTGGAAGTTACTAGCGGTGATGGCCGCAGTGGTTGCAGAAGTGGGTAGAGGTGGTCACAGGGGTGGCAGCCACTAGCAGCGGTGGTTGGTTGGTGGCTCGTTGGTGGCAGCATCACTACGCTTTCTCTATGGTGGTGCGGCTAGCTACTATAGTGCCCAAGCTGCACATTGGCGGTACCACGGTGGTGTGGTGGTGATCGCTGGGTGACCCTACGATTTTTTATTTTTGTTTTTTGTTTTTTTGTCCGTAGAGTCCTCTCGGGGGATTAAAAAAATTGCCAGATTCTACGAAAGACAAAAAAGGAAAATTTTGTATGAATCTTAACTATAACAGGCCTTCTCAACTCAATGGAAGTGTTCATTTAGGCCCAAAGTGCTCCAAAAAAATTCTCTTCTTCCCAATTGAAGAAACAATCATAAACAAATTAGGGTTTGTGTCTCTGAATAGCGGCTTCAAAAATCCTTCAGCCAAGAAGCAGTAGGGAGGCTCTGATACCATGTAGAAGTTGATGAAAGCTAACTTTATAGCTCAACAAGATCACCTATATGCAAATAACCTATTGAAGGGAAACCAAAGAAGGAAGGGTGGAGCTTGGAGAAACTAAACAGACTGAGAGAGAAAAATATTGCAACAATGAAAATGTATTGTTGTACAATATGACTTGAAAGTTATGAAATTTCAATAGGAGAGCCTATTTATAAAGGCCTCTAGAGCTCTAGGAGATATGGTTGACGATTAAGCATATGTCCACAAAAGGTGGGATATCCTTGATCAAGGTGAGAAGATAAGTATGACTTAGATAGGAACAAACTCCCATGTTGTCAACAAATCCTAGACTATAACTAACAAATAAATGCATTTAATTAAGTAAACTTAAGTGAAAGGGTAAATAATAATAATTTACTCTAGCATACATACATACATAATAGGCTTGCTTCAAAGAAAGAACACAAATTCCTGAACTTGTAGTCTAACGAACACATCACAAGGAAATGAGAGATGAAAACTCTCACTTCTCCCACTTCTCCTCCTATGATTTCTCACATAGCATCTTCTAGGTCATCTGTGCTAGCCCCTACAATGGCTCTGTTTGCCCAAGCTAGTCAAGATGGTACTTTTATGGCTTCTATTTAACCTCCTACTGTAGCTGTGATGGCTAGGGTTGGGGGTCTTGTACCCAATGCTCAATCTATCAATGTTATCCATCCTATGGAGATTATAGATGTGGGAACTTATGAGGTATTAATTTTTGCTCCTATGTGGAAGGGGCTCTGTTCAATTGCGCCTTCTATTAGTCATTTGGCTAAACCTGTTGTGGTAAGTAATACGCTTGTGCTTTATTTTGAACAATATATTTTTGATGAGATCAATTCATATGTAGTTGATTACTCTTCTATAGCTTCTATTTTTTGTTTTATGGGATTTTGGCCCTCTCTTTCAGATTTTCATGCTTGGATTTCCAAATATTGGGAACCATCCATTTCAAATGTGGTGTAAATTTACCCTATTGCAAGGGGTTTTTTAATTGTGAAATTTGATAATGTTGATGATAGATATGCCATCTTGTTTCATGGTTTCTCTTGGGTGGAAAGATTCCCCCTGATGGCCAAACTATGATATCTGGAATTTAATTTGACTACTAAAACCTTTAGTAAGTTTCGTCTTTGGGTGAGGTTGTTGAATCTGCCCCTTCATTTTTGGTAGAATTCAATCCTAGAGGCTATTGGGGATGCCCCTGGAAATTTCATATTGGTTGATTAAGTTTCTTCCAATATCTATAAGACAACATGTGCTTGCATCATAGTGGAGATGGATACCACCAAGGGGCTTCCTATCAATGCTAAATTTGGCTTCTCCAAATGGTTCTTGGATTCAAATTATTGATTATGAGGGTATTCCTTTCCAGTGTAGGAAATTCCATAAAACTGGCCATCTCACTAGTTGATGCTCCTCTAACAAGGGTAAATCAAAGAAATCACCTTCTTGGTGGTTGGGGGTTTTGGATGATCACTATATGGTTCAGAAAGTATCTACAGAGGTGGATGGTTCAGATAGTTTTCCTCATATTGATCTCACTTTGGCTAAGGATTTTGTTGTTGTTTTCAATGATTTGAATGCTATTCCTATGACTAATTTGAATTAGAATGTTGTCTCTAATTCACCACCTACTGATGTCTGCGCTAATATAACTACTGTACCTTTGATGGCTTTGGGTCATAATGTTGATGTTGTCTCTTTTTCTACTATTGGCTCTATCCAGAATATTGTTGCTAGTGCTTCTCCTACTGCAGAGGTTTTGGGGGTTAGTGGGGATTGGCAAAATGTTGTTGGGAAGTTGGAGGATTGTTGTACAATAGTTAAAGGAAAAAAAGGAAAATCCTCCAAACATTCATTTGATATGTCTTTACGTTCTCAAAAGATTGGACCAACATGTAAATCTTGATGGTTTGTGGCTTCTTGGACTATTTTCCCTCTTGTTGGGAACTTTGGTGTGTCCCTCCTTTTTGCCAGGTGGTTTTTTATAGTTGTTTTAAGATCCTCATTAATATATCTTTCTTGTCCTTTGTAAAAGGTTTTGGGTCCTTTCAAAACTTGCTTTTACTTAATCAAAACATGTCGCGAGGAAAATACATAAAGGTTCTTAGAGACTTATAAATACTAACTCAATGAAAGATATATATCATAGAAAGATGACATGTTATTGATTAGAATGAAACATAAATATATTAATACAAATAAACAAGGATTTTGTGTACTACCTCCTAAAAAATATTTGAATGATAATTCATCCTTGAATCTCTATCTCAAGTGTCCAACTTTTCAATGCTAATACAACATTTATCATGAAAAAACATAATTCTTTATTTTACACTATTCTATGTACATCACCTAGACCCTTTCACATCTATGTTTTCAGTTTTGTAAAACAACTAATCATCAATATATACAATCTTATTTTAAACAAACATCAACAAGGACTACAATGATAGAGGACAAAAATGAGCCCTAAAATTTTTCCCATGGAAACATATGGTGAAGGAAATTCAATATATATTTTTGAAACAACCTAAAAAAACATCTTAAAGACATCTTTTAAAATTTTGGAATATATATCAAATTCTATTAGACATATTCCAAGAATAAAAACATGTTAACATGTAGATATTTGAATTGACACATTACTAGATACTAAAAAAATACTATCAACCAAGAAATAACATCCAAAGATTTACCGATAGACAAATAACAACTTCTATCAACCATACCAGATTACTATCTTGATACATATTGTTGAGACATAATATATCAATAGTTACACATCATCTAAGTTTAGAAGTCATTTGATTACTTTTCATAAACATACAATATATATTTTAAATCCTTATTTGTTCTTCTTACTTCAAGATCAAAATTATACATCATATACAATAGAATTAATTCATTTTGGAGAGACAAACAATCATATATCATTAATGTAACCACTTGAAGAAAATACAATCTTGTAAGAATGTGAACTAAGAGATACTATAAAGGTTATAAACATGTCTAGGGTATGTGCAGGATCATGGTCAACCAAACTATGCTCTTAAGTGGCAATAAAAAATTAGCGAATCAGGGTTATGTCAACTTGACATATAATTTTCTACTTGTTATAAAATTTATATCATAAAGTTGAGAGAAAAGAATCTCTAGGAAATTGAATTTAGTTCCTAAACTACTAGGCCTTAATTGGAAAAAATAAAAATTGATTCCTCAATTTTTTTAAATTTTAATGAAATAGTCCAAAAATTTCAAGAAAAAATTAAGAAGTAGATGTATGTTTGACCACCTTAATCAAAATCAAGAGATAATATTTTTAATAATATTCTAGATATAAGAAGTAGAATTAAATACCTACATGTGACACATATTTTCTGATATTTTTATTCTCAATAAATTATTAATTATTAATTTTCTACTTTAGTATTTTTGGAATTTAAAAAAACTTTCATGTCTAGCCTCCTTAACTAATCAAAATTTTACAAAATTTAAGTTTTAGATTTTTTTTCCCTATAAGAGAAGAAATATAGAATGTGAGGCATCTTTTGGTTTTCAAAAATATCATACACCGTTTGAAAGTTATTCTTCAAGTAGTGTATCAATCAATACTTTATACATAACTCCATTAGAAAATAAGTTATTAGCCGATAGGCTTTCATATTGGAGTTCACTCCAACCAGAATTTGTCTCACACCAGCAGGAATTTGCCAAAAAAAAATTGAATTTATTTACACTCGCAAATAAATTAGCAAAGAAAATAACCTACTGCAGAACTCAGAAACTACTTCGAGTGATGCCAACAATGGTATTACTGAAATTAGTGGTACTGTGTTCCCTAGTTATCAAATTGTTTCAATTTGGTTATTTTTGAAATTTGCCTCATTTTAAGTTTTTAATTGGTCTTTTCATCTCTAAGTTTTTGAAAGATCTTTTCCTTCAATATCTCTGGCTCATTTTCATCTCTACTCATCACTTCAAATTTTTGAAATTTGGGTTTTGAGTCAAAAGTTACAGCAGGTTAATGGAGAGACCTGAAATACACATTTTCAATGCTTTCATCAACCATTAAGAGGTTAATATAAGCTTCTAAAGTTAACCTTTTAAAAAAAGGGTTAATATAAGCCTCTAAAATTAACTTCTAAAAAGAGGTTAAGATGAGCTTATTAAATTAACCATTAACCCATCTTCTGAAACAAACAAAATGGTTAAGATAAGCTTACAATCTTAACCATTAACCTGTCCAAAAAATGGTTAAGATGTGTTCAAAAAATTAACCTTTTAGAAGGTTAAGAATTAAGCTTATTTAGATGCAAGTCATTGTTATATTCAACATCACGAGAGGAGTATTATGTTTCTTTAGTCAAGCACTATGGTTTCAAAGTTTTATATTGATTGCAAGCACCCAAATGAACATTTTCAATCTAATTTGATAATCATTGGCTTCACTAATGGAAAGGTGGAAAAATTCTATTGATATGAACATGCTCATACTAAGTCACCCACATGCTTACTTGAGAAAGGATTACAAGTGAACCTTGCAAAGAAGAAATCTAGTGTCACCTAAAGGCAGATACAACACCTTTGTGTAGTCATGTTTCTATGAGATTCCACATACGTCAAACATCCACTAGATGATTTCCCTTTTACTTGCATAAAAAATGGAGGAAGATAACTTTCATCTCAAATAGGGTAATCTCATATAGATCACATCAACAATTTAACAAAATTATCCAAAATTCAAATGCATGAATGATAAGGCATGTGATTATGAAAACATTTATGTTTGGTGAACATTGAAATCCCAACCTGAGCATTCAAAATGGTATAGAATGGAGGCAAGAAAATGATTTGATTAACTATTTTTCTATGTTGGATAGTCTATTAGACAACTTGCCACCCTAGAGCACAAGAATATAGAGAAAGGCACTCAAACCATTCGTTGAACTGTCTACATGAATGAACACTCTAGCTTCTGAAGGATCAAATGCAAACCAAATACATATGCTTTGAATTAAAGTGGTAACTTCATATACATTAAACCTGAAAACATGAACACATTCCAATCAATGATATCATAGAGAAAGGAAGGAGCAATAGTTTAAAGGTAAATCCAAGCTTTGGTGCAAGATGAAAGCTACAATTATTCATTAGATTTCCTTAATAGGAAAACTCCAAGCAATACATAGGTATTTTATGAAAAATTTCCAAATTGAATTGTGAAGTCTCCAATTTGTGAAGAACCTTGAAGAAATTTAAATTACTCAACAAGAAGGATCAATAGTAGAATAATGAAGTATAAATATCAGAGGCCAAATTATGCTCCCATTTTAAAAAGTACACTTCCTGACATTGGTGATACCATTTGAGGAAGTGTTTACCTTCAAGATTTTTGGTCATCTCTTGAGAGTGAAGATAGGACCCCTTTAGCTGAAAATATATTGGAAAGTAGTTTGGCTCGAGTAGGAGGGCACCCAATTTTTGTATAGTGCCTTGACCTAGTATTGGAATGCATGAAGGCTTATCATCCAAATACTAGAGAATTTATTTCATCAAATAATAGAATAAGTGTTCATCTAGATCTTGTCTCTATTGCCATTTATTTTTGATTGCCTACTAGAATGCAATATGCCAACATCAATCTAAGAACCACCAAGGTGTATTTTATCGCAAATCAAACTCAATGTTTAAATACTGTTGCCAAATCCATCCACAGATCATTGCTAAAGGAAGACATATCAAACATGGTAACTCTATTAAGTAGGATAGTTGGACTTCAAGATTCACATGAGTTCGAAGGTTGGATGTTCCTATTTATTAACATGGTCTGCCAAGGGAAGCAACACATTGATTGGGTAGAAATTATTAGTAACTCACTGCATAGACAATTCATAGAACTTCAAGAAAATGATTGCTTCTACATGACCTCATACCTTTTCTACACTATTGTAAGTACCAAAAGTTGGACAAGGCTCAACCGACAAGGTATATATGATGATACAACCATGATTTACAATCATCTTCCTCAAACATAGTATGACAATAGCCTACACCATTTTAGAAGAGTGAATAATGCATTCACAATGCTGACTATAATAGAAATCCAAGGAAAAATGGGACTTAGAATTTCACTAGAAGCAGCAATGAAAGTACAAAAATATGGAAGTGTCTTCATATAATTTTCAAAGTTCACTTATATCAAGTTAGCTGCCTATGATGGGTGTCCCTTAATTCTACCTAGATTCATTGATGATAAATTACTCCTAATTGAAGTGTGTAGGCAGATTAGTCAAATCAATAAACTTTGTAGGAATAGGCAGATAGATGAAATACCTTTTCCTATTGGCATCAGATATTATAACTGTGACACTACATCAGATGCGAGGAATATAGAGAGATCCACTGCCACAATAAATTTTCATCCTTATACTATGTTTTTCCCTTATGATACTTAAGGCTATACAGTTAATGAGTTAAAGCTAAACCCCAGCCTAGGTCAATTTTCGGCTTTGGAGAACTTTTGGAAGGATTGTGAAAATGATTTTGAAGTCAGGAAGAGAGATTGGATGCGACTTACAGTAAGGCAGGTAATAGACTTCAAGGTGGTTATTGATGTGATAGGTGTAGATGATGATGAAGGTTCCTTGGTTGATCCATTCTACTATTAGAAAATTGAATTACTAGATCTTCCTCCTATTGATTGGTCAATTCAGGAGTTAAAAGGCCTAAAAGAAAGAATTGCCTATGTCCTTAAAAGAACAAGAGATTGGGTCAATAAAGTCAAAGTAGAAAAAGAAGCTACAAAATTCCAAAGTAGGGAGAGAAGAGGTGATCAAGGAGAATCATCTCGAATAACATTAAAGGAAACTTCTAGTGAGAAAGCTCAGTAATTAGATGCAAGTTTTGCTAGATCAAGATGAAGATCTAAATTAGCCAACTAAGTTTATAGTCAAAAAGAGGAGGAAAAAAATGAAAAGTAAATCTACTAGATCAAATCAGGAAGGAAATGAGCCTAATATAAAAGATCAAGGAACTCCTCATGTTGTTGAACCACACATCCCTATTACATCCTCTCATGATGTAGTAATTCCTCATTCAAGTCTCTCTCCTCTTGAGATATCATTAATAGACATCACATAGTTGGATAATCAATTATCTAATTCAGAAGATTTAATGATGACTACTGAAAATATAATAGGTGACATGCAAGTCTCAGATACTATGCATTCATGGTTCTAGAACAATCTCCAAAAGAAGAAGAAATTTGTTCAAATGATCCCACCTCCATTTGATGTGATCTCTAGTTTCCTTCAGAAGCCTCCTAAAGTGACAAAGACTAAAGTGATGTCCAGGTTAGCTGTTGATAAAAATTTAGGCAATCTATGTATAGAAATAGCCAAGCCCATAATTGAAAAGAATGTTGATGAAGCATCCAAGTCAAATTTCATTCTAGATAAGGTTGATCTTGGTCCATCTACTATAGAAAGAGACTTTCAAAATTTTGAAGAGACTGCTGCCCAAATGTTATGAGGAGCAAAGAAGGAGAAAAGAACCAAGAAGCAACTTAAGGAGCAATTTCAAATGCTGGTGTCTTACATCAATTCAATTTGCAATTCCTCTAATGCAAAGATAGTAGTTACTTCACTAGCTTTAGAAGGTCTTGATGGTATTCTTGATCATACTTTTAATGAAAAAGTAAACAAATGAAAGTCACATAGTATGATGATCGAAGCTTGGATAAGCATAATGATAAAAGATGCTTCAAAAATCATAACTAGAGTGAAGAAAATATATGGAAAATCCTTTGAACAGATACATAAAATTTCTAAAGAGCTAGAAAGTAGCAAAGAATAGAAAGTCACTTGGCAAAAGGTAGCTGATCAATTACAAGAAATGTACAAGTTAGACACAAGCACTCTAGTTCTTGAGAAAATTATTGCTGATGCAAGAGAGAATCAAACAGGTTTTTGGAGTAAAAGTGTTAATTGGAAAATGATAAATATCAACAAAGGGATCGCTGAGTTTGAAAAACTAATAGCTTCTTGGGAGAAACTAGAAATGAAAGTTGTAGATGAATTAATCTCTACTATCATAGGTGGGGCAGCAGTAGGTGACCTTCAATATATTGATTGCCAATTTCTTCTTGACTCCTTTAGTATCCAGATTCATTCAAAAATAGAGAATCGAGTATTAGATGTTGAAACTATGATGAAGCTTAGTCTGGTTGCAGTCACTCTGGAAGATTACAACATTTTAGCCTATCGACAAGAGTCAGAAGAGATCTAGGATAAATACTTCATAGCTAAACTCAGGATGAAGAACGTGTTCATTCCAAATTATGATTCAATTATGATCATCCTCGATGCTTACAGGGCTTTCCAAGATAAGTCAATTATGTTTAGATAGACAGAGTTCATAGCTACAAGAAGAATAATTAGATATGTATACATCCTTAGAAATTCTAGCTAAAGTGTTGTTTTTGAATGTTTTCCTTATATAGGTTGATTTTCTTGAGGTTAATTAACCTCTCTAGAATTATGTATTTTGAGAGTGGTTATTAACCATGAAGAGGTAGTTATTAACCTTCATGTCTATATAAGGGCCTTTTTTTGACTTTGTAAAGGGACTGTTAGACTTTAGAATAATGGAACACTATGCTGAAATTTTGATGAGGAGATAAATTTTGGAAAGTATCTACATTTTTTGTCTCTAAAATAGAAAATATCTATTATGTTCTTGGTGCAAGGAAATGAAATGAGATATGCTTTTGGTTTCTTGTTCTAAAATCAAATTGTTGCAGTTGTAGTGAGCATTCTCATGGTATTGTGTGAATGTTTATGAATCATAAATTTGCATGGTAATACTGGCCATTTTCAAGCATAGTTCTTGATTATCTTTGTTATCATTCTTGTTGACTCAAGAAAGTGTGAGGTCGCGTGGTGCATTTTTCTTGAACGACTCTCTCTCAATCGTTAAAGTTTTAGATTCTTTATTTGAAAATGTTTAAAATTTATATTAAATGAAGGAGCTACCCCTCTAAATGCAAAGGAAGACTGCATAACAAGGGCCTATCCAACTATTGTGAATGATTTTCCAAATACACTCCATTGGGAAATTTTATAGTGACAAATCTATTTACCAACATACTAGTATCTCATCCTCTCTAAAAAGGAAGAGTAGAGGAAAATGGTGGAGAAACTGCAAGTGGGATTGGAAGGAAACCCTAAGAAGTCAAGTGTGGGATATTGAAATGATGTGTTTGAAATTGGGCATGGTTTTGTTTTTAATGAGGGTTTTGCATCCTAGTTTTTGGTTGTCAGGATTGGACTCCAGGGTTTTGACTAGCCTGTTAGTGTTCCATTCAGCAAGTTTTTGAGTAGGATTAGCAATAATAAAGTGCATAAAGCTGAAGTTGACGACGTTCATTTTACATTCCATTTGAAGCCGAAAGTCAATTGCCTGCCAGAAACTGTGGTGGTTTTGGATCGGACAACAAAATGTGTTTTGTACATGACTACAAGGCCAACTGACATTAAAACATCCTAAGAGAAGATGCTGGAAAATCAAGTTGAATTTGGAGCCATTGATAAGTGGTCTAGTGGTTTTCTTAATTCTACATTGGTATGTTTTAGTTTGTATTTATTCATAGAAGAATGTAACATATTATAATATTTGTAATTGCTATTTTTTTCTTATAGAAAAGTTTCTGAAATAAATGCTACATTTTTTAGCTTACACAGTTCTCAAGAGCAGTAATGATTCTTCTAATGAAGGAAGAGTCGCTTGGAACATAGGCTCTAAAATTTGATAAGAAGTTACCCTAAAGCCTTGTATTATGCTTAACAAAATTTCACTATTTAGGTTTTTAAGTTCTATACAATTTGTAATAGCTGATGAATATCGTTTTGAATAAAATTGTGTAAAAAATTATCTTAAGTAGGAAATTGTCGCCTAAAACCTTAATAAATAAATTCACATTGAAGTCCACATTTATTATTTTTTTTTATGCGTAAGCTTTTGTAGGGTGAGGGCTCACTTTCTTTTACTAAAGCATAAAGAAAAATTGTAGAACTACAAGTCTACCAAGTAGGAAGAAAAGAGAAACCAAGATATTGAAACAAAGAAATACATACTAGGAAGGAAAGAGACATCTATAAATGAGTAGAATTTCACCTTAAATCAACTTTTACCAATAACCAGGTCCTCTTCAAGTTCAAATCTTAGAAATTTCAATCCCACTTTCAAAATATCCTTGCTACAAAGTATAGAGATCAACTTGTTACACCATTTTTATATCTTTGCTAGTTTGTTGTACATTGCAGGTGGCCATAGAAGGATGAGTTTCCTCTCTATTTTTGCAAAAAATTGTTTACATAATTTTATTTACATCATGATGTAGATTATATAGATTTTCTAGGTCATTTTGTTTTTACTAGACCATCCTTGAGTTGGGGACATAGAGTTTGAGCCATCACATGATGTTTTCTCTTACAAAATGTGTTCCTTTCAATCTAGATCATGATCTCGAAATCCAATGACTCAGACTCTTTGTCCCCAACTCAATATTCCAAAGCCTAGGCAAAACTAGAAGAAAACACTTTCAAAGCCTCTTGCCTTCTAAGATGGACTTGCAAATATCAAACTCTATTTTGAAGTGGATTATGATGGAATTTCTCACCGTTTCTGCCATGGATGAGCAGACGAGGATTGGGGATCAGATCAAGATCAACATTTGCAATGATAGGAGTTTGAGGAAGGAGGAGATTGATAGAATGGTAGCTAAAGTGCCCCAATTTTGTAGTGAGGATAAAGTCATAAAGAAGAAGCTAGTGCCAAGACACAAACTTCAACGTTACCTTTATAACATGAAAGGTAGGGCAAAAGGAATTCTCAAATATGTGGAAGATACCTACGAATGGCTAGCTAAGGATGACTTTGTAGGAGCTAAGAAACTGGAGACTAAATTGAAATAACTACAACTAGAATTCCAAATAATGAACGAAAAGGCTTAATCAGATCAATTTGGAGAGCTTATGTTATTCTCAATAATGTGATTTTTTTTTAATTAGTTGGAAAGAGGTATTTTAGCAAATTTAATAATGATAAAAACTAGTTTTCAAATCTTTAATTTGGAAAATCTAATATAGTTGTGGGCATTGGTCAAGTACAAAATCTTCAATACAATTTATTGTAGCATTATTTGCACATAATTTATGATTGTCTAAAAATAGGGAAAAACAGAGCATTCAAATATCAAAACAAAATTTATACTCAAAAAATTTTTCACACACCTCTGCTATAGTAGAGAAGAAATTCTTTAATCCATTTCTCCAATTGATTACATTACATTTCTTAAAAGAAGTCCTCACACCACCTATGGTAAGTGTTCATGCAGATTATTGTGGATAATTTATTAACCATTAGTAACTCTAGTTCTTGACACACATTGAAATTTCCATGAATTCTAGATTCTAAAATCCTAACTTTGAGATGGGATTCTCCTTATTTCATGCATAAAAAATGCATTCAAACTATGACTATTGTTTGTTGACTATGACTGTTGCATATTGTTATGATATTTGAAGTCTTCCTTATTCTATTTGGTGCATGTGAACTGATCTAGAACTAATTGTTTAGAAATTAGGCCTTCAAACAATTCAGGGGATCTTCATTCCTTTTTATGTAACTTTGGTGGTATGTTTTAACCATGCATACATTGAGAAATCTTTGTTCATTAAAGATCAACTTTAAATGATGCTTCTCACCTTAATCTTCTCTTTCAAACAATGGTTAATTTTTTCATAGATATATGTTTTATAAGATTGAAATCATTAATGATTAATGTATTTTTCATTCTCTGCAACTCTATTTTTATTTTTCTTTATATAAAATTTATGTTTTTATCTTTCAGCACATATGATTTATTTTAAAATACTAATTGCGAAATTTTATAGTAAATGGGTTCTTAAAAGCTTTGGGTAGGATAGATTTGTTCCTAACTTTTCCTATGCAACAACATAAGCACTTGAGCATCATGGCAACCCTATTTCTGTAAGTTCATGGTATTTTAAAAACTTTTTTAATCAATATGTAATTTTAATCTCACAGTCCTAGTTTCATGACACTAGAAACCCTATTTTCTTCTTGCATCTTTTTCATTTTCTGATCAATATCTCATGATTCTATTGCTTATCAGATGGACACTAGTCTTGGATCAAAAGAAATCTAACTCACTCTTCCACAAGAATTACTTGTTTAGTTTTGTTACTCATATAGAACCCAAATCCAAAAGTTTCAACAAGAAAATATTGAAATTTCACTTCTATTTCAAATATAGACAATAAAATAAAAATCCATTGTTTGTTTATTGAGACTTCCAAATTCATTTTTACTTTCTTCGATAATATACACAAATTTTATTTTATTTTCAATTTTTAAGATGAATAAGCTCAGACCAAAACAAAAGAAAATTAAACACTAGTGGGGAACATAAGTAGGTTTTTCACATTCAGTCTTGCTAGATAATGTTATAATGAGTCTGAGTCTCACATTGGCTGAACATCACATCGGTTGAATATCATACATCAAATTTTCCAAACAAATACCAACATTAAAAAAATAAAAATAAACTAGAATAGGAAACTTATGACAATTTAAAAAAAATAGATCGTTATGGTGCATTGAAAATTAGTAAGTGCAAAATGGTTAATAATAAATGCCAAACTTAGTCTAAATGTTACTAAATTTAATTTAATTAAATAATTTCTTAATGACTTACTACTTCCCTTAATGAATATAAATATAATTTTAAATTAACAATATATATACATTATTTAACTTTAATAACTTATATCAAATCGTTTATGAAATAATTTAAACTTTTAACTAGATTGTATTTTTTTAAATGAATTATTATGATAAAATAAAATAAATATTAAATACAATTAATTATATAATATTGTGTGAAACTCATATTATTTATCAATACATAACTAATATATAATACAAATATAATTAAATATATACTATCATATTATATATTTATAATTTTTTATTTATATTATAATATTTTTAAAAATATATATTAAAAATGAGAATGAGTTCATGTAACATTTTTTAAATATATAATTAATAGACAAATACAAAATCTCATAAAAATCTTAATCAAACATAAAAATGATTCTTTTTGAATTTTCAAAAGATTCAAATATTGAGATATTAATATTGTATAATGTCAATTTTATATGCTTTTATATATCTCTTATTATTCTTTCAAATAAAAACCCTATCGGCTACCCTTGCACCTCCTTTTGGTGAAAGTGCTAGTAATTACTTACTGAACTTGTAATTTGGAAAACCTTACATTTATGGAAAGATAAGAACATTCTCAAGAAACCCTTTTTATTTCAACAAAATTTGGTGAAAAAAAGTCGTCAACTACCTGTTGAAGTAAGAAACATAAAAGAACAAGCCAAAAACACATTTTTGGGACATTTTTTAAGTTGACCTTATAGGGTTGGTATCAAAAGATATAGTAGACCTTATAAAGGTATTCCTTTAGTATTAGGATTGCTAGGAAAAAAGTTGAAATAGATTTTGAAATGCTTTGAGGCATTTCAGAACTACATATTTTTTAGATCGCCACTTTTTGGTACACCATGATCCTGTACATACCCTCCATTTATGTGTGATCTCAAAAATATCAATGTAGATAAAAACAAAAAGTTTCTCATACCTATTGTGATATATATATTGAAACTAATAATTAATTAAAATATAAAACCATTTTAGTTACAACAAGAAATAATGTTACATGATGGGTAGATGCAAGAAGTCAGTTCTTAATTCTGTAGAAGTCCATGGGTTAAGATCATGCTCTTTTGAAAATAGGTACCTATTATTTTAGGCTTAGGTACCTAATGCCAAATTTAAAAAATGGGCACTCATTTTATTAAAAATCAAGTGCCCATTTTTTATTTTCGTAAAATGAGTACCTATTTTTGAAAAAATAAAAAATTTGAACTTTTAGAAATGGGTACCTATTTCTCAAAAGTTCAAATTTTTTTATTTTTGGGGGGATTTTGAATGCATTTTAAATGTTGCTTTTAATTTTTTTAAACGGGTACCCATTTTTTGACTATCAAATTATAGGTGTCTATTTCTTACAACATGGGGCAGGATTCTTTTTCCTCCCTCGAATTTTGGTTTGGGATAGACTTGGTGAGACCAAGTCTATGACTTGACCTCTCAAGATCTGGCTAAGGCATTGAACTAACAAATTTATGTCTTACCATAATTTTTAGAGGGTCTTCCCGATCAAATTTTTTAATGAAACAAAAACCCATTAAAGCTCTCACTATCCTAATTTCATAAATATAATTTTTTTAGTGTTATGATTTTATTTACTATTTTTGCATTATTTTTTAATCAAAGGTGGTATCTAAATGTAAAATAGTTAGGTTCACTAAAACTTTAATAACTTTTTTTATTTTATGATTTTTCTTAAACTAATTTAAATGTCATCAATCTACATACAATTCTTCTGATGTTTAGAAAAAAAGTTTTGAAAAAAGAAAAATTTTGATCAAATTATGGTGTTTGTACATGAGAAGTTTTAAAATTTACCATTATAGCCAATTAATAATTAACAATAAAAAATTATTCAATAAAAAAATTAAGAAAATATATTATCATCAAACTATGGTGTGTTAAGTAACTTCATTTAAAAGGATTTTTAAAAAAATTATTTATTTGTGACAAATTATGGCCTCCATACATAAGTATTGTATGGTTCTAAAGCAGACATTTTAAAAATGTGATTTTTAAAGATCCATACCATAAACAAATCTATCATATGGGTACACAAATAAATGACATATTCAAAAAGTAGATTCCAAGCACAACAAAAGAAAAATTTGAAGTTTTTTTGTCTTCAATCTTTAAATGCATCGAATTTGGCCATCAATTGACAAGAATTTCAAAATTAGGGAATAACACTTCCACTTTTTGCCCAAAAGTGAGACTCAACTTCTTACACTTACCCATAGAGGAATATGAAGATTTTTTTTAGAATTTTTCATTAAAAAAATATATTTTGAATACAAGTTGATAGAAATTTCAAAGACTAGAGAAGTCTAAAACAAGCATATTGTCATCTCATTACAATATTTCTCTAATATCACATCAAAAACCAAGCTTCTTAGGGAGGAACAAATTTTATCTCCATCAAGAGCATGCAATATTATCTCCCTCGATATTAGATATCTCATATCATTTCATATTAGCAATGTTTCATTCTTCCATATCTCTAACTTTTTTTTATAGAAATTTCAACAATATTGTCTAGCAATGAACAATAACACTACACTTATGAGAGACATTGTTGAAAAATGCCATAAAAAATGTACAAGTCAACTATTCTCAACCACTTTAACCATCAATAACCTCAACATATATTTTTATACATCAAGTTGACATCAATGATGAAAAATAATGCCTAGAATGCTATGCATCACACACTTGTCAAGAGGTGGACTCTTTTAATAATTGTATGTGAAATTGTGGGTATCTAATTACTACAAATATAAAAATGGGAAAATATTTGATGAAAATCTAATATTTGTTAATATTAATATAAAGAGAGGAAATTCCACTTACAAGATTCACCTTGTAAAAAGAGGTTTTGAACACCTATGTAACTAGAAATTATCTTCTTACAAGAAATAATAATTGAGGATGGTAATTTTGATTTACTTATAAAACAATTTTTAAAATGGAAAGGAATGTTCTTACCTTTAATTGAGGATCAAATGGTCTTAGTGTTATATATAATGATTCTTCTATGCACATTACAATAAAAAAGTAAAGTATATTTTTAAATTTAGATGGAGAGTGACTTAAGAAAATATTTACAAGGTTTAATGTCATTAACATTTATGGACTGGAAAACTCTATGTCAAAGAAAGAAATTTTAAATAATTTATCAGAAATTCTAATAAATTATAGTCAATAACTATTTATTTTAAATGGGAATTTGGAATTTATTCCTATCCTTAATAAAAAAATTGGGAGGATGCAAATGGGTTGGACAAAGGAAAAGAGATTTATTTGATTATGTAATAGATAATCATTTGATTGACATTGAATTCAGAAATCGTTAGTCTACTTAGACAAATAGGAGGATTGAATTTCTTAACATTGCAAAAAAGCTTGATAGATTTATTATTCATTGGATTGGGTTAATATAGATTGAACATGTTCTACAAACATTATTTGAATTGTTGGCTTATTGTTGAGCTCATTTTTGTTGACAAAAAACTTAAGTCATTACTTAATAGAACTCAATATATGTCGAGTAAGTAGTGTATGTTGAGAAATATACATAGTTAGTATTGTGCATTAGTATGTGCCTTACAGATGGTATGTGTTGATTCACTCAAGTCTCAAGCAAGTCATATGTGTTGATTGATTCAGATGCTGAGTAAAACAATGGATGTTGAGTCATTCAGTCCAGTTGAGTTACAACATTAAGGATATAGTGAATGTCCAGCATTTGAGATTTTAAATGTTGAGTAAATAGGTTTTGAAGTAGTTTTTTGTAATGGCACAAACTCCTATGAAAACCATTTTTGTGTCAACTTAAGTAATGTTTTATGATTCTAGAAGATATATACAAAGGTATATTGAGAATCCCTATGTAATACATGCAACAAATTAGAAAAAGGAGTGTATTACGTTGTAAATGGATGAAATAGTAAAGATTTGTGGGTATCATCCCCACCCCTATTTTACCTTCTCATTGGAGGGTATTTGGGTAAAAAAATTATTGTGTTTTTTTATTTGTTTCATGCTACATGGATGAACATGTATAGTAAGCTATTTTAGTTTACATGCTAAATTATTGGATGGATATGTGTTGAATGTTTTATGGATAATGTTTTGAATTACTAATTCTTAACCCCCCACCCTCCCTCCCTCTCAAAAGTTCACTTTCCCATTGTTATTTCCAACAATTGGTACAAAACCTTGTTCTCTAGAAAGGAAAGCTTTAAAACTTTAAGGAAAGATCTTGAAGATTGAAGTCTACAAGTTGGGTAAGACTATTGAGAATCAGAAAATTGAAATCCATCTTGCCATACACCAACTTAGGGAAGCAAGAGATAAACTAAAATGTTTTTTGAGGAGAAGGAAAGAGATAGCTATTTAGAAAAATGACACTCATTACCAAGAGGAAGACACTATTTGACTCTTTGAGAATGAAAAATCAAGTGAGTTTGATGTCACAGTTGTAGATCTAGTGGAAATGAATGGTGAGCTAACTGAAGAGGTTAGGAATCTTAAGATAGAAAAAGAATTCCAATCACTATTGCTATGTGAGGTGTTCAAGTAGAAAAAGAAAGATGAGGAAGACAACATCATTATTCAAGATGACAAAAGAACATTGATCAATAGATTAGAAGAGAAGACATCATAGGTAAATAGGATTTCTCACATGCAACTAGAAATAATGAATCAAGTTATGATTTCCAATCATGAATTGAATGGAAAGGACATTGAAATCACAACCCAGAAGTTATAGAATGAACAATTAAGGAATGAACCGAGAAAAAAAAATTGTTGAAAGTTTCAACAAACCTAGTGAAGCCATCAAATATTTTGAGAAACTAATGAGATCTCCTAGATCTAACAATAATACTACTGGATTGGGATATACAAGTACTAAGGAAGGATAATCATCTAAAAATGGTGAACAAAGAAATAAAAAAGTAAGAACTACAAACCCATTTTTCATAATTGTGGAAGTTTAGGTCATGTACAACAAGTGTTTGCAGCAACAACAATGCAAATCAAAACCCTAAGCATAAAGTCAAGGCTTACTATCATAAGTGCAACAAGCAAGGACATCAAGAATATGAATGAAAGACCAAGACCTTAAGAACACAAAGATTTGAAAGATATTACCACAAATTGTTAGAAGTATGGGCATAAAAAGTATGAATATAGATGTAGTGTCAATTAGGCAAAGTTACAACAAAATGGACAATCCTACAATTGGGATTACAACACAAGGTACCATTTTAACTATTGTCAAGAGTATGAATATATTCCTGAGAATTACATTAGAATACACTTTAGAGGTAACTACAATAGATGGTTGAGTGAGACTACATGGTTTAGTTATTTGAAGACTGGTCACATCAGCAAAAACTATCCAACTGGAACACTAGTGCTGAGTAATGGTAACAAAAAAGCCCAAAGAAAAGGTCAATGTTGAAAAGGTCAAAGTGCAGATAAAAAAATCATGGAAGAAGAAGGAAGATTGCAACATCTCAAGTTTAGATGAGATCACTTCATCAAAGGGATTAGGTGATCACATTACCCCCAACTAAGTAAACAAAAGGTATGTGTGGGACTGATATTTCAAAGTTACTTCATAAATTAGTTCCAAGAATCTAAGTTCCTAGAAGATTATATATGCATGGACTAAGATGTAATTTATTGGTTAGAACCTTGAAGAAATCTATAGTTTTGTTAGTTTTCATGTTGTTACTGAGTGATGAAATCATGTTAGTAGTGTTCGAGCTCATTGTGGTTGTCGAGCCTAGTGAAAATCATGTATAAGTCAAGCAAGTGGGAAATCCTATGATAGTTAAGCTTACAGTTGTATAAGAATTAAAAATTTATTGTCAAATATCAAGCATTATATAGTCAATTTCATACTCATTTGCATTCATTAGAGATCAAAGAGTGCACAAAGAGAATAAGGAAAACTAAGGAGAAAGATTCAAGTGTTTATGAATTGGATTCAGTTGCTACTCATTAACATTCATTAGATTGAAAAGGTATTTCACTAGTGCCAAGTTTTGTTGTTTTAATTTTTATGAACCCTAGTCACATAAAATGGAATCTAGCACTTATAAAAATGTTAAGAAAGAAAAATAAGTTTAAGTAATGAGGTTAGACAATCACCCTTCTGAGTTATTGTTGAGATATCATATAAGGGAGACTTATTTGGTATGCTATTGATGATAACACCAAAAGTTTTTTTGATACAAGATGTCAAATGTTGCTACACTAGAAAGATAGGACATATAGGAGATATGAAAAGAGATGCATACAATAAATTATGTGATAATGGAGTTTTTAAGGTAGAGTACAAGATTGTTGAACAAAAAGGGTTAAATCATGCCTTATATTTTCCTCAGGTCTTTAAGAAAAATTAGATATGCATTGTTCTGAGTTACATTCATAATAATTCATTTGGTTTGAAAATGGACACATTCAGATCACCAAAAGGATCATCAACCTAGCAATAGGGTATCCAACCCTAGATAGACATAAAACTATGTAGAGTGATGCAAAGGAGGCAATTGAGAGGAATACAAGGGTGGTATAGAATAAGAGAGGAATGTCCATAGACACAATTTCAAATCCCCTAATTAATTTTGCAATGAGAGTACTTGCTCACAAGTTCTTTCAATAGAGTAGATTGAACAGTGTATCTTGCATGGCTGTGGATTTGGGATAAAATGTAGTGAAGAAATACCACACCTATGACCTTGCCGAATTACATCTTTAGTAGTTATCAAGAAACTTGGAAGCCATAAGAAAGACAAAGAGTGCACAATAAAAATTCGGTTCACTACTTATGTGCAGAAGAGTTTTCCAACATTTGGTCAAATATTGTGGAAGATTGCAGATTTAATTGAGCAACTTGGAGACAATTTTGAAGCATTAATGACTATATACTTTGAGGGCTTCAAGAACTCTATGAAACAAATTCTAAGGATTCATGTATCACTAGTTGAACTATACTACAATGATTTTTTCTTTCTAGTTGATGCAGATTACACATATGTGCAGGAAACCATACCTAGGGTTAGATGGTTGAAGCCCTTGCCTTATGAATTCAATATAGATGAGGCATATGTAGCTAACACAGCTCTACTAGTAGAAGAAATAGATAAAAGTGCCACCTCATTTGGGAACTATGAGAAATCCAAGTCCAAAATCGCTATTGACTTGAAGACAACTTTTGTGCTAAGAAAGAAGAATAAACTTGTGAAGAAGCTAAAGGATAGATTTGTTGAAGGGGGAGAAGAGGACAAAGATGAAGATGATGATGAAGAAGAAAATTAATCTAAAGCCCCTTTGGAAATCATTCAAGGAAAAGGAGAAGATGAGGAACTTCATGAAGAAGGTGTCAAGGAAGAAGAAGTCGAGGAAGCACCTAAACCTACTGAATAGAAAAGAAAGGCCAAGGAGCTAGAAGTGGAGAAACCCAAGAAGAAGCTTGTGAAGCTTTCACAATAGAAGCTAGTAGTACCTACTACCAAGTCTAGTTCAAGGGAAACCATTAAGAAAGTTAAAGTTTCTAAGAAAACTTTAGAAAGGAATGAGGACTATTACTTATGTAGAATCGAGCTAGACAACCAAGAAGACATATGCAAGAAGAAAATACACTCCAGTGGCTAAGTGAGATGAGGAGAAGACTAAATCTGATGACATGAGTCAATTCAAGCTAATAAGTCACAATCCCTCCTTTGACCTAGATAATGTGTGTGACAATATAAAATGAAATGTAGATTTGTCTAGTTTTGCACACACAAATTTTGATAAGATAGGAAAAGTTGAAAAAAATACTGTTGAGGAAGCCATATATGTGATGATGGCTACATTCAAATGAACTCCCATTAAATTTTCCAACTCACTACCTAAGACTCTATATGACCAATTTAAGTATAAATGGCAATATAATTTACAAACAAAAAGATAAATCAAGGAATCCACTCTAGCCCAAGTAATATTAGAATTGGATAAAAGAAATATTACCAAGGCTATGGAAAAGCACAAGACAAACTATGCCCCCAAATATAGAGCTTTCCATATATTGAATAAGAAGATTGAGGATGTGGTAACCAAAAGCATAGCAATTTGGAGATCTATTTATGGGTTACCTACTTCTGCAATAAAAAAAAAAACAATGAGCACAAATTGCAGGAACCTAAGAAACTTGATAAAGAGATAATAGAACCAACACAAGAGGTATCAGTCAAGGATGGTCATGTGGGAAGTACTAAAAGAACCATAGTAGTAGAGGCCACAACTGATGACAAGTAGTAGGATGATGAAAATGTACTATAGGTACAAGTGTCAAGTGCTAGTCAGCCACATGTAGATAAAACGAGTCCTTGAGACTCAATACAAATTAAAGATGTTCCTGACAGCTCTATTTAGAACATCAATCCCTTGAAAGATGAGGACATGAAATTTTTTTTGATTGACTCCACCATTACAACTAGGTTATCCAATCATCTTGTATTGGTGAGAGTAGATGATATTGAGAAGGTGAAATTGGCATCTATAGGGGAGAAATCACAAGAAACATCCAAAGTGCCCCCTCAATCAACAAAAGATAAAGTTCAGGAAAATGTCACAACTAATACACAAATTGCATTGCCCATTTTGGTATATTAGGAAAAGGATGTAGTGACACTAGATATCAACACATTAGTGTCGAATCCTTTAATACAAGCAATATTAACTATTAAGAAGGATGGGATAGAAGTCCACACAGGTTGAGAAGCTAGCCCTATACTTATCTCACAATTGCAAGGTGAAGATGAAAACAAAGTAAAGGAGAATGATAGGATTGAAGAGTCACTTTTGAATACTAAGATAGAGGAAAAATTTGCAATCTAGACATTGGTTACCCTACCGATTTCTGTATCACCTCTTACTAGTCAAACTGTTCAATGATTGAGTACATATTCTACACTCCTAAAAATATCAAGGCCGAGTCATAACACATCTAATTATGATGAAGATACATCTTATGGAGATGTAAACTTAGATGATGTGATTGACCTACCAAAGTTTTATCTTGCAACAATCACCATAGAAAAAATGAGTATTCTACATGAAGTTCTTGAAAGGAAGAAACAAAAAGATTTTCTTAGACAAGAGCATAAGTAGAAGAAAGTACTTCATGAAATAAAAGATATATTTCTTGATCCATTTAGTGTACCAAAGCTAAGTGAGGAGAAACCAATTATTGAGCAACTAATCAACATAGTTTATAAGATTAGGGATGAAGACCTAGATTACAATGTTAAACTAAACTAAAATTATCTAAAAATAAGCTTCACTCTAAATTTCTTCAAAATATTTATAGTGTTATTCCACTAAGAAATTTTGAATTAGCAACCAAAATGGAGGATGTGAAAAAGGTGTTGGAGAATATCTTTTCTCTATACAAAATTCTTTGTGATGTGAATTTATTTGCACAAGAAGCATAGAGGGCTACTGACCAACTATAAGGAGATCTACAGTCCACAGGTACAATATTGAAACTATCTCCTATTCAAAGCTAGAATCATTTTTAGAGTCTACTATTTACTCAAAGTAAGCTAACCACACTACAAAAAACAAGATGCCAACATAAGGGCTACCTTGATTAGTATCTTGTTCATGTTGATCAAACACATGGAAGTATTGCATAATGAACTAGCTTTCACTAAAACAAATTGATGAAGAAAGATAATCAACTTTCAACACATTATGTCCTAGTTGACCTTGCTGCTAAGCTAGATGTTCAATACCACTCTCTAGAGATAGCATGCAATAACTGGGATGTAGCATTGAAAATAATCATCAAGGTCCATAATTTTCTTTTGGAAAAATACACTATTAGTGTACCACCCAAATGACATAAAAGTAAAAGAAGGAGGATTATAAAGTTTTTTGAAGAAAGGGAAATGAGAAAGTAGATTGACAAATTCATAGTAGAGTTTTAAGTCAAGGGGGGTACTCATGCAAAAACAAAGAACAACAAATGATCATACACTTACTCAATAGGAGTATAAAATTCTGTTACAAAAAGGAAATATCAAGTGAGGGGGTGTTATAAAATTTTAGTGCAATAAGGTATGAGAATTGTGTCATCAGTTCTGTAAACTTTGTAATTTTATATGAGAGCCAAGTAATGTTTATAGATTATCTAAGTTATGCACATAAGTTAGGTTGTATATTCATGACAAAGTATTTTTGCCACTCATGTCAAAGGGGGAGATTTTTTATCTAATTTTGGTTTTGACAAGGCAATGACAAAACACTTAAGTTGTTACTTAATAGAACTTAGTATGTGTCGAGTAAGTAGTGTATGTTGAGTAATATACATAGTTAGTGTTATGCAGCAGTATGTGTCGAGCGGATTGTATGTGCCAAGTCACTCAAGTGTCGAGCAAGTCATATATGCAAATTGATTTAGACATAGAGTAAAATAGTGGATGGTGAGTCATTCAGGAGTTGAGTTACAACATTAAGGATATAGTGAATGTCGAGCATCAGAGCTTTCAAATGCCAAGTAAATAGTTTTTGACATAGTTATTTATAATGGTACAAACTCCTATGTAAATCATTTCTAGGCCAATTTAAGGATCACTTTATGATTCTAGAAGATATATACAAAAGTATATTTAGAATCCCTTTGTAGTACATGAAACCAATCAGAAAAGGGGATGTATGAAGTGGTAAAATGGTTGAATAAAAATTTTCAATTCCTACCTAAGCATAGCTCAACTAAGTCTTCTTAAGTAGGGAAAACCATAAAGAGTTTGCATGTACATATGAGAGGAGAAGAACGAATGCTAAGTGCAAAGAGGGAGCATTCATGGTGACTATGTAGTTTGTGACAGAGATATAAATTGTAGAATTAGTTTGAGAGAACAAAGCAAAATAGTTAAATGATAGAGGAGACATATCTGATCAAGAGGATTAAGGATATAATTAGAAAGAGGCGATATGATATCTAGAACAAAGTGTTAACCAAAGGATCATGGTGTTGAATCATTCTAACAAGTGATGTAGAGTAAATCCCTTGATAGAGTAGTCATAATAGACTTGTGTAAATCTCTTAACTAAGTGCTTGTTTTACTACAAGTTTAAGTCATCTAACAAGGCATGATTTTAGCAAGGTGTTGAAATCCTTTAATAGGGTAAGATTTCACAGTCTTTGTAAGCCTTTAACATGGCAGACCTTTCATAATGTAGATCATAGTTTATGATCAAACAGTTGTAACCTTGATTGGATACACTTTACAACTGCAGTAGTGAAGATTTGTGGTTGTCATCCCCACCCTAGTTTTATCTTCTCATTGGAACGTTTTTGTGCTACAAACCTATTGTGTTATGTGTTATTTGTTTCATGCTATGGATGAACATGTGTAGCTAGCTATTTCAGTTTACATGCTAAATTATAAGATGGATGTGTGGTGAATTTTTTATGAGTAAATTTTTGAAGTGGGGTAATCCCATAATAGTGGGTACCACTTTTTGACCAATTTTGACACTAAAATCAACATTTTTGAAACAAACCTCACATTTAAGTGACTATATCTCTAAAACTATGTATATTTTAAAGATGGCGTAAACTAGCGATTTCTAGTACCATGTTCCTACTTTGTAACTATATTTAATTTATTTTTTTTAAATATTGAATTCAAAATTTTCTTCTCCCCTGAAATGTAGTACACATTAAAATCAATATTTTTAAAGAGTGACAATCATTTTAACAATCATAACCCTTTTTTAGAAATGACAATGATGAAATTCTTTTGGTGTTAGATCTATAACATCAATATCTAGAGGGTCCATTTGGTTTGATCCAATTTGGTTGAATTTCATATAGTTTGTGAAGTTTTGAAGTGACATCAATCATAATTCAGACATCAATCATTTTGACAAGGATAACTTGAACTAAATATATCATAAATCAAATTTTCCTTTTTCAATAGAAAGCTACTTGAGTAAACTATTTGCTAGCGATTTTCAATTATTTTAAACCTAATTTACATTTTGTCTTGAAGTTCAAAGTTAGTTGATGTTGAATCATTAATCAAGCTATAATGAGTTAAACTCATATTGGAAAGTCTTAATAAATATAATATGTATTAAAATTATACTCATTGGAAAGCTTCATCCAAGAAGAAAATTTTGACATTTATTGATTTATAGTAGGAGATCATTTGATCCTATTTTTGAGGATCAAAACACCATTCTTTTCATTTTTTCTAAGAAAATGGAAAAAAAAATTTCAAAAACATATGTTCGCACAAACATAGTGTTTGTGCGAACATATTTACCAAAAAATTGGAAAATTTAAAGTAAAAATCATAGCATATGTTTGTGTGAACATGTCTATTTATATTTAATTATGTTCACACAAACATTTCCTTAATGTCTGCGTGAACAATTGAAATTTGGAAATTGGAAATTTCCTTCCATTTCTAATTTTGTTCATGCCACAAAAGTGGCACCCACTATTGTGGGATCACCCAGTTGATGAGGTATATTAACGTCTCGATTTTGATATAGTTTTCATAGTTTGGACTTCCTCTTTATGCCTTGTCAAAAACATTTCCAAAAAATTTTTGTAGATATCTTGTGAACTTATGCCAAAGATAGCTAGAACTTACTAAACCTATGGGTAGTGTATATGACATACTTTGCTTAATATTATACATAGAATGCAATATTTCATATAAATATCTTAAGTTATGTTCTAATATCTAAATAAGAGTAGGAACGTTATCTTGCATATATGTTCTAGATTTTTCTAACTTTTAGGAAAAATGAAGAGCAATGCAAAGGATGGTGAGTACTGCATTAAAGGAAGAGGATGATGGAGATCAATCATGGCAAGGAAAGTACAATTCAATTCCTATGGATAAGTTGCACCTACAGAGGAGTTACTATTCCAGAAAATCTAGGAGACACAACTTGCTATATTTCCTTCAAGTTGTTATTATGGTGCTTAGTAATGAATGTACTATGTCATGGTTGATCTATATTTCCTTCAAGTTGTTATTATGGTGCTTAGTAATGAATGTACTATGTCATGGTTGATCTTCTGCCCTCTTTCATGGTGATGTTTTTTAAAGACTTTTATGTCATGTTTTTAATAAGTATCCAATCCTGTATATAATCGATTTGGATCGTCTTAGTAAGTAAACGAGAAAATAGAAAATGTTGGGTTAGGATTTAAAATTTACTCCTTTTTTGTTCTTCATGAATTATTCAAGTGATGTAATCAAAGAAGGATTTTAATGAAAGAGTGATTTTGGAATACTTCTTGTGTTCATAGTTATTTGAAATCAGCCAAGGGGGCCCACTTGAGAGGTGGAATAGATTTAGGTAGAGTAGATTCATTCTTTGCAATTTCCTATTTTCAATATAGATTTACTATATTAGTCGTATAGCATTGAAATATACAAGTTCTTGCAATACTTGCAGAAAATGATCATGGTGGATGTTTTGATTTGTTAACTAGTTAAGGTTCATTTTCCAAAGCTTTCTATAGTTGTCTATTGTTAGCCCAAGCGTGTTTATTGTTTTGTAATAGTAGTATAGATTTTTTTCATGCATTTTACTTTGTTACAACATAGGTGTGAAGATTCTTTAAGGAACTTAGTGCACATACCGTGCTAACCCTTTTCAAATCCTACATCCCTGGGTTGACAATTCGAGCATATTTCATGATGGAGTAAGTAGTCTTCAAAATAGATATACTATTCTTGAGAGAGACAATGTTGTGATTATCTTCATCTATTATGAAACCAAACATTTTTGGTGTCGTTGCTAGGGATGGTGTCAAGCTAGAAATCTTCATGATTCCTTTATTTTTAGATTAGTTTATTAGCTAAGAACCACAAATGTGTTGGCTTGATTAACAAGTCAGCAATTCAATTGCATGCATCGAAGAGGAAGACAATGAGATGAATATGGTAGACTTCTTCCATGAGAGTCTATTAATTTGAATGAAGAAATTGAAGAAGAAGTTGAGTTGGATTTTGAGGATGCAATCCCTAATTTTCCTATAGGATCTTCCTCTAGAGTAGAAACCTTGGACACAAGCAATCTTCAACATTTTGCTAAAATTTTGGTTAGCTTTCTTGATAGTTCTAGTCCAAATCCACCTATTGTTAACAATCTTGTAGCCAATGCTCCTTTTCACCAACAACCCCATAATCAAATATCTCTAATAATGGCACAACCTTCTTTTCCATTTCCTTTCCAAAGCCTCATAACCAATGCTAATCTCAAAAATATACCCGCAACAACTCTTCCAAAGTTTTATGGCCTTGTAACTAAGGATCCTGATACTTTCTTGTTTGAGTTTGATATAAAATGTCATAGCTTTGACTATAACACTAATGACCATAAGCTCAAGTTGTTTCCAGTAACATGGAAAAAATCATCCTTATGATGGTTCATGGGCTTAGGAGTGAATGCAACAAGTACTTGAGATGAAATGAAAACTCTATTTTTGGAGAAATACAAAGAGTATTGCATGAGAAATGATTGAAGAGGATATGATATCTTTAATTAAAAAAGGAGGATGAAACATTGGAATACCATCTTTCACATTTTTTATATACACTATAGAAGAACCCCCAACATGTACTAGCGGATGATTTACATAAACTACTCTTCTTGAGAGGGCTAGATGATAATTTTTTGGAAGCACTAGACCTGATGACTAGTGGTGATGTATATCAATCTTCTTGGGATGACCCCAAGAAAATCTATCTTAACTACTCAAGGTCAACTAGGAAGAAAGGAAAAGGACACTGGTCCATAGTCACTAAAGGGATCAGTCAAGGTATTTCAAAGCTTGAGATATCTAATCTACTCTTAGATTTCAAGTAGGACATCATAAATGATGTCGCTACACATATCAACACAATGACTACAAAGAAGAAACATGTAGAGGCTAAGGTGTAGTTAGCTGAGTACTATCCACACTACTAAAGGTAGAAGAAAGATTGTCAATGCAAATTGGTTGCTAGTGTGGAGAACCAACATCTTCCAAATGAGTACCTTAAGATAGAAGGAGAAGATGAGAGAGTATTCTTTGTTGCCCAATGCCGACCATGGGCCCTATGTCAAGGCATGTCTTAAGACCCTTTACAAAATTCAAATCCATATGGTAATCAATGGAAAAAATGTCATGTCTAAGGTCCTCCACAATATAGTCAATGTAATTGGAATAGTGCTCAGCAAAATACTCCACAACAACCTCAATGATCATAGTTTCCAAACTAATGGAAACCACGCCAAGGGAATTGGCAATCTACAAACTAATGGAGAGGACCTCAACAATGGCCTAACAATGTTGGATACCCACCTTTACCACCTCTAGCAAATATGCCTGCACTAATGCCACCACCTACATGTTTTGGACCTCAAAAGTAGACACAGTTACCTGTACATCCTTAGCCGAATCCAAATAACCAATAGCCACAATAACCCATGTATTTTGTTGATGCTCAATAATATCTCACTTATGCTCTAAATTTTGTAGCTATACATTTGAGATTTGGTACAACCCTACCAGTGCCTAAACTACCTCTCATAACTAAAATGCTAGATACTCCAATAGCATCAGTACTAGCAACTTCTCTACCACAAATGGTTGACCCAACCAATGTAACTAGCTTAGCTCAAACTTAAACAATAGAAAACCCTCCTTTTCCACAAAATCTCATACAAAGTAAACTTGCACAAACAAAGGAACAATCCCTTGATATCATTAATCATCTAAAGAACATCCATGTCCAGATTTGTTTGTTCCAAGCTAATAAAGATGTTCCTATTTATGGAAAAGCCATCAAAGAAGCCTATTTAAAAAAAGCCTAGGAGAAAGTAAAAGGACCCAACCATAGTCAATGTTATAGGACAATTGGTTGATATTATGTTAGGAAAATTGGTTATTCCTAAATATTCTGATCCAGGAAGTCCAAGTCTATTAAATTTCCTTGATTGATCTTGGTGTTAGTATAAATATTATGACCAGGGATGATATTAAAAAGATTAATATAGAAGGATTAAGGGCTACCCAATAATTTTGCAACTTGCAAATACTTTTACTATAACTCCTGATGGGATGATAGAAGACATAGTAGTAACCCTACACTCTCTAGAGTACCCTACAAATTTCATGATTATGTCCACAAAACTCAACTTAGCTGGTTACCCTATCATTTTCGGATGACCATGGTTACCTAAAATTCATGCAAATATAAGTCATAGGTTAGGAAGTATGACCATATCAGATGGATAGGCAACAAAGAAATTTGTCTTGTATCCTCTAGCACAAGCCCATCCAAATTTAAGCACACTTGTATGGCCAGATTTAGGGGATGGAGAGGAAGAGTTAGACTCTATAGTATAGCTTAAGATGTTACATAGACAGCTTTTTGTAAAGCTAAAAGAGGAGGATTTAGTAATTCAAAGTATTCTTAATAATACTTGTGTGGTAGAAAAGGATGTAATCCAATAGTTCTATGTTAGAACTAACTACATATGAGGAATGTAATGATAATTTTTTTTCTTCCCAAGGAGCCAGACATTATCCATCAACCTTTAAAATGTGAACTAGATATGCGTCCAATCCTTGAAGCTACTATGGTTGATATCAAAACTACTATTGAGTTGTCGAAAGGTCATAATTTCCATGTCAATAACAAACTACCTTCCAAATAGATGAAATAGTTAACAAAGCTTCTTCAAAAACATGAAAAGGATTTTGTATGGGACTATGGGGATATGAAAGGGTTAAGTCCTACATTATGCACTCATAGAATATATATAAATGAAGGGTCTCTTCCACTCCATCAACCCCAGAGGAGGATTAATCCAACACTTAGAGAAATAGATAAAACTAAACTACAAAAGTTGCTTGATGCTAGTTTTATATACCCTATATTTGATAGTAGATGGGTCTCACCTTTGGTTATAGCACCTAAAAAGGGAGCTAAATGGTGGATTTGTGTAGATTATAGAGAATTTAATAAGGCAACCAAGAAGGATCACTTTCCTTTACCCTTTATTGATCAAGTTCTGGACACGCTAGATGGTAAGAAATATTTTTCTTTTCTGGATGGGTATAGTGGTTATATTCAGATAAGTATGGCTCTAGAAGATTAGGATAAAACCACTTTTACATGCCCATGGGGTAATTTTACATATTTTGTTTTGCAATTTGGCATGTGTAATGATCCAATGACATTTCAAAGAGTTGTAATCCATTTTTTTTTTTCACATATCGCATGACTACATGGAAATATATATGGATGATTTCATAGTGTTTGGAGTCACCTTTGAGGAAGATTTGATGAATCTTGGAAAGGTTCTTGTCCAATGTAAAGAACATAATCTATCACTCAATAGTGAGAGATGTTTCATGCTCATGTAGGAAGGACTGGTGCTTGGTCAATTTATATTAGCTGTAGGGATACAAGTTGACCTAGCTAAGATAGAGGTAATTCTAACATTATCCATACCTACAAAACCAAAGAATGTAAGATCTTTTTTAGGTCATGCTGGCTATTATAGGCATTTCATAAAAGATTTTAGTAAAATAGCTAGTCCTTTGTATACACTATTGACTAAAGAAGCTGAATTCATTTGGACACCCGCATGTAATGAAACCTTCTTGCAACTTAAGAAACTCCTCACCACAACACCAGTTCTGAAGGAACCAAATTGGTCAATTACATTTCATATCCATACTGATGCATCAAACTATGTTGTAGGTGTTGTATTAGGACAAAAGCTTTCTATCCTTGAAAATGCAATCTACTATATTTGTAAAAGACTCCATGGTCCTAAAATAAACTAAATAGTAATTGAGAAAGAAATTTTATCTATAGTTTATGCATTAAACAAATTTAGACATTATGTAACTAGATATCCTATTTTTGTTCATACTGACTACTTAGCTATAAAGTACTTAATGAACAAACCTACTATAACTAGTAGATTGGCAAGATAACTCCTTTTGTTGTAGGAGTTTGATATTACCATTGTTGATAAACCAAGCGCGTCCAACGTAGTTACTAATTATTTGTCTAGATTATACATTGTTGATGAAGATCTGACTCTAATTGAAGATACATTTCTAGATGAGTATTTGTTCCACATAGCAACTCATACACCATGGTATGCAGACAATAGAAAACTATCTTGTTGCAAATAGAGTGCCCCCAACGCATCTCTCAAAAAGACAGGAGGAAGCTAGTAGAAAAATGTTTTGATTATTCATGGATAGATAACAATCTCTTCTATACAGGACTAGATCAAATCATGAGGAGATGTGTCAAGGAGGATGAATATATGACATACTACATGTCTTTCATGATGAACCATGTGGAGGCGATTTTGCAGGAAAAAGAATAGCACTGAAGGTACTTACAATTAGATATTATTGGCCAACATTACATAAGGATGCAAAAAATTATACAAACAAGTGTGACAAATGCTAGAAGATGTGTCAGCCAACCAAGTTAGACAAGATGCCACTCAATCCATAGATTGTTGTAACACCCTTTCACAAGTAGGGTATGGATTTCATAGGTCCAATTTTCCCACCATCAAATGGCAGATCCTTCATCTTAGTATGCATGGATTATTTAACTAAATGGCTGGAAGTCAAGGCAATGAAAAATATAAGAGATGAGAAACTAGCTAAATTCTTATATGAGGAAATATTTACAAGCTACGGAGTTCCCAGGGAACTTGTCACAAATCAAGGAGACCTATTCACATCAAACTTGATCACTGAACTTATGAAATAATATAGCATAAGGCACTGAAAATCCAATCCTTATCAACCTTAGTAAAATGGGTAAGTAGAGGTCACCAACAGAGAAAGTGAGGCCATTCTGACCAAGATAGTGCAAATGTATAGGAAGGATTAGAGTAGTAGGTTAACTAAAGTTTTCTAGGAATACCAAACTACATGGAAGGAAACAACTAGATTCAGTTCATTTGAACTTGTGTATGGAAAAGTAGCAATTTTTCCTATTGAATTTGAACATAAAATATTGTGCACTTATTTGGAATTGAATAATGGTCTTCTTGCAACACAAGAAGAAAGACTTCTCCACTTGAACTCACTAGATGAAATGAGAAAGATAGTTTTGGAAAGAATAGAGATCATTCATCAACAGTGAAAGAAATGGCATGACACACATATAATTAATAAATAATTCCAAGTGGGAGATTGGGTTCTCCTATATGATTCTCATTTCAAAGAGAATCCGACGAAGTTGTTGACTCAATGGCTAGGGCTTTATGAAATCTAGTTTGTATTCGACAATGGAGTAGTCTAGCTGAAAACCATTGATCTTGTCTAGTTCAAATTTCTTATAAATGGGCATAGGTTGTACCTCTATCATAAACCACAGACCCAAGATGAGTTCCTACATCAATTACAACTAAATAGTTTACCAGCACCTATGGACATAGTTCCTACACTGGAGGATGCAAACCTTCTTCCCACAGTCATATCATGACAAACCTTCAATGAGAACTCATAGCAAAGCCTTATTTAATTTGAGGTCCATTCTTTCATTCATTTTTCATTTTCTTCAAATCAACTCATCTCATTTATTTATCTATCCCCTCACACTCCACATCACCCACAAATTTTGTTTTTATTGCTTTCAATAAAACATACCATTAGCACTTTTTCTGTGATCACCAAACTTTGCCACCTCATCAATTTGCATGCGAACATACACTCTAAAATTTTTAGGTACAACATTTTTTGTTTTTACTCATTTTTAGTGCATAGGTTTCAATATTTATATATAATACTACATTAAATGTATTGTATGATCCTTAAGCTAGTTTCTCATTCCTATGCCAAAATTTTAAGTGTGGACATTTGTCAAAATTTAGTCAGGGGTAGAGAAAGTGTATTAATTTTCAAATGTCATCTCCACATCACCTTAGTCAAGTCCACATTATAGATTATACTTTGGTGGTGATCTGATTTTAATTTTTAAATATTTTTGTATCTTCCATACCTTTTCATTGCGATTTTGGGAAAGATCTCTTGCATTTGACATGACTAAAAAGGACTATGATTTATTATGAGAACACTTCTAGTTACATCTTGATGTACTTCATAATTAATTGCATCATTGTTTTATGCATAAAAAATAACAAAGTCTTGTTAAGAGAATGTGGTATCGACACTTCCTAGAAAAGTCAATTTAAAATTCTGAGAAGAAAGTGTTTGCAAAAAGAGAAAAGCTTTATAGAGATTACCAGACACTTCCAAACTTTACACAACAAAGATCTAATGTAGGGCTTAAGAACCGATGGAACTGACTGCCAAAAGATTTTAAAAAGGTAGAACAACATAGTCCTATCAATTATGAGGAATCTATTAATAAGGTGGCCAATTATATACAAATGGGAAAACAAATCACAAAGGAAATATGGAATTCATTCACTTTTCAGCCTCCTACCCTTCTATGGCCTATTTATGGTAATGATGCTACCAAATCAGATCCATTCATTGAGGAACACATGGGTGAAGATTGGAAGTGTACCAGAGGATTCTTCTACACTTTCAAAAGTGGGAAGAAAGGGAAAACTATAGTTGGAGACTTCAAACCTATGGTAAGGGAGTATAATTCTTGAGGACAAGCATTTGAATATTGGGGGCTAGATGATGAGGAATATTAATGTCTTAATTTTTATATAGTTTTCATAGCTTGGACTTACTCTTTGTGCTCTGTCAAAAATATTTCCAAAACATTTGTGTAAATATCTTGTGAACTTATGCCAGAGATAGCTAGAACTTACTGAATCTATGGGTGGTGTATATGACATACTTTGCTTAATATTATACATAGAGTGTAATATTTCATATAAATATCTTAAGCTATGTTCTAATATTTGAATAAGAGTAGGAATGTTATCTTGCATATATGTTCCAGATGTTTCTAACTTTTAGAAAAATGAAGAGCGACACACAGGGTGGTGATTACTGCATTAAAGGAAGAGGATGATGGAGACTAATCATGCCAAGGAAAGAATAGTTCAATTCCTATGGATAAGCCATGCCTACAGAGGATTTACTATTCTAGAAAATCTAGGAGACACAACTTGCTATGTTTCCTACAAGTTGTTATTTTGTTGCTTAGAAATAAGTGTACTATGTCATGGTTGATCTTCTGCCTTCTTTTCTGGTGATGTTTATTCAAGAATTTTATGTCATTTTTTTAATAAGTATCCAATCCTCTACATAATGGATTTGGATTGTCTTAGTAAGAAAAGGAGAAAATTGACAATGGTGGTTTAAGATCGAGAAGTTACTTTTTTTCTATTCTTCATAAATTATTTAGTTGATGTAATCAAAGAAGGATTTTAATGAAAGAGTGATTTTGGAATACTTGTTGTGTTCATAGTTATTTTAAACCAACCAAGGGGGGCCATCTGGGAGGTGGAATAGATTTAGGTAGAGTAGATTCATTCTTTGCAATTTCCTATTTTCAACATAGATTTACTGTATCAGTCCTATAGTATTGTTACTGTGAAAGTTCCTGTAGAACTTGCAGAAAATGATCATGGTGGATGTTTTGAGTTGTTAACTAGTTTAGGTTCATTTTTCAAAGCTTTTGATAGTTATTTTTTGTTATCCCAAGTGTATTAATTTTTTTGTAACAGTAGTATAGATTCTTTTCATGCATTTTACTTTCCTACAGCATGGGTGTGATGACTCTTAAAGGAACTTAGTGCACATACCGTGATGACCCATTTCAAGTCCTAAGTCCCTGGGTTGATAATTCAAGTGTATTTTATGATGGAATAGGTAGTCTTCAAAATAGATATAGTATACTTGAGAGAGACAATGGTGTGATTATCTTCATCTATTATGAAACCATACACCAGTGTCTCTTCTTCAAGTTCAAGTTTAGGTTCTCCCTGGTCAACATTTTCTTCCTGATGTTCAACATCTACTACATATCTCTAGACATCATTTTATTGATGTTCAACACCTACAATATGTTGCTCAGCAACCTACTGTTGCAACTTAGTATTCATTATTTCCTATTTCTTGGTAGCTTTATTTTCTCACTCAAGTAAGGTGTTGGGAACACCTTCATCCACATAAATGAATGTGTTGTAGCATTCACATCCTATTTTGTATTCAACTTCATTCTTTCATACATATTCATCAACTTTCACATTTTCACTTTCCACTACTTTGTTAGTGTTAGACTTCAAACACTTATAAGATTTTCTCTTAGTGGAGTATCCTAAGAATATTCCTTCATCACTTTTAACATCATTTTTTTTCATTTCTATTATCCCTCAGTATATAAAATTTCCTTCCAAAAACTTTAAAATATTTCATATTAGGTGCATATCCCTACCACAATTCAAAAGGTGTAATATTTATACCTTTCTTCACTTGCACTCAGTTTAGAGTATAAAGTGGTGTACTTACAACTTCTCTCCTATTTTTCTATGATACATTCTTCTCCATTATCAATATTCTAGCACAATCCATGATTGATCTATTTCTCCTTTTAGCTATTCCATTATGGGAAGTGGTCATAGATGATGATATCTATCCTTTTATTCCTCTATCATAGCAAAATATTTTGAATTCATTAGAGATGAACTCTTCTTTTCTATCAAATCTCTAGCACTTTAGACTCTTACCTATTTTCTTTTCAAGTCTAGCCAAATACCACTTAAACAACTAAAAAGCATCATATTTTCTTTTAAGAAACAACATAGTCATCATCCTAAAATAGTCATCAAAAAATAGTATGAAATATTTGTCTCCACAATAACTTTTAACACCAATGGGTCTACAAAGGTCAGTATGAACCAATTCCAAAATGTCATTAGATGAATAGTTCTTGCTCTTGAAACTAGACATTTTCATTTTCCCCAATTGACATTGTTTAGACATAGGATTATGAGTTTTCTTCAATCTTGGTAATCTTCTTACTCATTTCATCTTACTAATGTTTACCAATTTATCAAAGTTCACATGACATAACCTGTTATGTCATAACCATATATCTTCATTTTGTGCAAAAAAATTTGTCTCGTTAGATAAATTTAGATAGAACAAGTTACCTTTTGTTTGATCACCTCTTCTAATTAGTTTTCCAATAGCATAAAATATCTTGGCCTTACTATGAAAAAATTCTACTCTGTATCCAAATAACACAACTAGCTTAATATGGTTCCATGCTTTCAAACTTACATATATCACCAATCATCTAATGTAAAGAACCATTATAAATTATCCACCTATCACCTTTACTCACATATGAAATTACTGTAGTTTTCTCATCTTCATCAGAATCATCTTTCATAGAAACATAAACAGCTTCTTCATCATTACTTTCAGACTCATTATCAATTTCTTCTTCTATAATATAATAGGAATTCATACCTTTCTCTTTGTAGCCCTTGTTTCTCTTATTTTCTTGGTCATCTCTTTTTCCTTTGTACTTTCTTTCCCTTCTCTCATCCTTGTCTACTTTGTCAAGACATCTTGCAACAATATGACCAAATTTGTTACATGAAAAATAGATTATAGGAAGTTTACCTTTTTATTTTCCTTTACCTCTTGCAAGTCTTCTTTACATAAGGGCTTCAAGATCATCAAAAATACCATTGTCCCTTTTTACACATTTTCCTTTTTCTTTCTTACTAACAACCAATTGTAATTTGAAAATTACCACTCCTTTGATTATACCACAATATTAAACAATATTCTTACCTTATATCATTCTCATTTCATCAAATTAAACTCTAATATTTTCTAATTTTTCTCTTAAATTTTTTTGGTCTCTTCCATAGATAGTTTGCAATGTATCCTATAGTTTCTTTGTAGCAGTGAAATCATTTATGTCAGAAAACTTGATATAGCTAAGGGTTGATGCAATATCCAACATAGCCTAGTAGTGTCATTTGTTCTTTTTCATCTATTGAGTTATCAGGGGAGTTGTTTTTATTGCCACATATCCATTTTTATTTATAGTATATTGCACCATCTCCATTTTTTTCTAGATGTGATTTCATTAAACTCTGTCATACAAGGAAGTTCTCTTTGTTAAAATTTGGCAACTCCTTTTTGTACATCTTGATCTTTAGATTTAAGTTCCTGCAAACTTTTCTCTACAAGAATTAATGCTCTAATACCAATTGTTAGAATATTTAGAATAACTATGATGAGGGAGGGCAGGTGAATCAATTATTCAAGGTCATGGTGTACCAATTGAACATTAAACACTTCAACTAATCCAAATCTAATTATTCAATACCTCGATCTCTATAGTAAAAACTCAGCAATAGAAACTTACAAAATATAAAACATTAGCAATAAAATATTTCAAACGACATCCACACAAGTATTAAACCAAAATTTAACATGGAAACCCAATTTGGGAAAAACCACTAATAACATGTCACAATTTTTTCACTCTTTTGAAGTTCACTCTGTTAGGAGCCAACCTTGATAAAAGTTATAAAACAAACTATTGTGTGTGACCCTATTAGAGGATTTAATCACCCTTTTAGAGGTATCCACGGTAGAGGACTTTAGAACATTCCATTAGAATGCCACCTTGATTAAAGAATTTCAAAATAAATGTTAGGTCAACCTTGATTAAAGGATTTCAATACTAATCATACAATGGTTAGAAGTAATAGTAAATTTTATCTAAGAAATATAGCTCACTTTGTAAATACAGATCATAATTCAGCTCACATGATGATCCATTGACTGACCTTTATTGTCATTTTTGTCTTTGATCTACTTAGCACTCTTTTAAGAAATTACTCTTTAACTCTGCACAACACTTCTCATCCTTCTTCTCAAGTATGTCAATCAATGGCATCAAGAACTATTCCAACATTAATTAGGTCTTCACTAGCTTTGCTAACCTCTACCAACCTCTCTTAGATTAGCTTGTATTCCTTCTTAAATAGGTAATTCTTATATTTTGTTGCTTGAACACCATCATAGATATTAGGGTTTAGTTAGATTCATTGAATCCTTCCAACATTTTGTCTCCTATTTTATCTTTTAGAAACTTCTCCAAAATTTTCCTTGAATTCTTACCTAGGACTACTCAAACACAATTTACCTTGAATTAAATTCTCCAAGTCATCCATAATTACCTTCAACACATTTTACATATTTGACGCAGGCAAGATAACAAATAACTAGGGCCAAAGGCTCACCTAACTATCCAAACCACCCTGCAAGAGTTAACACAGTGAAAAATACAACACAAATACAACACCAAGGAGAGAGAACAAGATATCTTTATTTAATTCATCAAGTAGACAACATACATGCCCAACTATAAAGCCTTTTGGGTTTCAGCTAAATATAGAATACAACTTCCAGATCCGTGATCTAGCTTCATATTTGCATTTCTAGACTCATACCCTACTCTTTCTAAACTCTCCCCAAAAATCTACCTTTAATCTAAGCCCCAACACTCTATTTATACTTGCCAAAATGGCTTACAGAACATTCTAGAACTTAGAGAAGCCACAAGTCGGCTCTCAGAAAATATAACTACCTATACCAAAATTAAATACGAGCAAAGTCGTTCCAAACTAGAATCGGACACAAACAACTCATCACCCACTGGATGATTCAGCATCAACTAGAAATTGGCACTTGGCATCACTCAGTATCCACCAGAAATTAGCACTTGACATCAGCTGAAAATTGGCACTCAACATCACTAGGCATCAACTAGAAATTGGCACTCAGAACCAATTGGAAACTAGTCACTCGACATCAACTAGAAACTGGTCACTCGGCATCAACTGAAAACTGGTCACTCGACAGCAACTGGTAGAATGAACAAAAGCACAGGATTACAAGGAAACCTAGGATGCTGCTGCATCAATATTCCAATAAATCAACTATGTCAATAGGTAATCATGATTCTCTCATAAACTATCAAATGTCATTCCTCAACCAACAATGTGTTCAGATGTTTGGTCATCATTGATTATTTGGTCACTACTAACTATTCAAATAGGTAAATATACTTAAGCATGGTCATTAATGATGCTTGGTCGACATTACATCTTTCTTAGCTTGTATCAGGGCTCGATAAACACTAGTATCACTCTTCAAGTTATTTAATCTTATGATCTTTTTCTTGGTCAAGCCTAAGCTTTAGTCATTTTTTGATCACTTCTTCGAGAGTTTAGTACAATTGTCTTCTTCATATGTACCATGTTTTAAATAGTCAATTTATCTTTTCAAAGTCTATCTAATCAAGTGTCCATTGTATTTTCCTTATAACTCAACCTTTCCCCTAGGTTCTTCCATCTTCTCAAATCCTCTTGATCAATTAGCTTGATATGGCAATCAAATCAGATAGCACTGTCTTACCAATAAATTTTGATATCAATGATAACATAACAATTTTTTCAATTATAGTTTTCAATATAGGATCCTTAGGTCCCTCATTATTTTTCCATTTTCTATGAAGTGCTCCATTTAAGGTCCTTCCTAGAAGAAAATTTCTATATCTAAGGCCCTTATCCCACATACATATGCTAACATCAACAAAATATTCTGGTCTTATAACAGTTTTAAGATCACTCTCTTCCTAATGCGACTCTCTTGATCTTAATCTATTAAGATTATTATCTTGCCAAAATATCTCTCTTGATCTTAAATAACTAACCATATTAAGATCACTAGTTTCTCTCGAAAGAGACTCTTTTCATCTTAAATGATTAACTATTAAGTCACATGTGTTATCCTTTTCAAATTCCACCTTTTATATATATATATATATATATATGTATGTATGTATGTATGTATGTATGTATGTATGTATGTGTATGTACATATACATATATACATGTATACATACATATACATATATACATGTATACATGTATATACATGTATACATATATGTATATACATGTATATATATATATGTATATACATGTATACATGTATATATATGTATATACATATATGTATATACATATATATATATATATGTATGTATATATATGTATATATATATATATACATGTATATACATATATGTATATATATATATATATACATGTATATACATATATATATATATATATATATATATGTATACATGCATACATACATACATACATACATACATACATACATATAAATTATCCCTAAGTATGTTTCATTGATATAAATAATTTCATAAATATAATTAAATAAATATAACCCATAAACATTTTTTTCTTACCTTTTTCTTTGCTTGGTCCATTTGGCTCTTTCCTCAGTTGGTCCTTTAATGAATTTTCCCTACTATATTATCTCAACTCTATATTTACTTTCTAAAATTCTTCATTTTGTATTTCTAAAGAAAACATAAAATATATTTTTTTGTTTCTTCTTTTTCAAGATTCACAACCATTCATAATAGAAATCCTTTGAAAAGTAACAACACTTTATAATTATAATCCTTTCAAAAAGTCTCAACACTTCATAATAAAGATCCTTTAGAAAATTCCAAATACTTTCTAATTACAACATTTTTGAGGAGTCACAACTATTCATGATTATGACCCTTTCGAACATTCACATCCTTTCAATTTCCTTGATACCTTTTCAAAAAGTCACTTTCTTATTTTCTTTATATTACATTCCTCTTTCATTTTTCCTTTTTGAACTCTTGCCTTCTCCTCTTCTTTTTCTCCGTCTCTAAAATAAAGTCTGGACTCCTTTTTAGCATTGTAGTGCCTGCCCTAGTTTGCATTTTGCTATTGTGGCCGAACTCTTTTAGGGCTAGTTTTATGTTGATGATTATTATTAACATTATTTTGAGATTATCATATATTGTTTATTATATGATGAGATTACTTGGTACTTTATAGTTCATGTATGTATGATGATTATTTCAGTGCTTGTAGTTATTGATGATGATTAGTTAGATGGTTTATTATCCCATGTGTTTTCTTATGGATACTTAACCCATACTTGCATGTGTATGGTGTGCATGTTTGTTCTCTTTATGTATGGTGTTTCTGATGTGGTTAAGGAAGGGAGTCATAGTCACTTGCTAGTTGGGATCTACACGATGTACCACTTCCTACCATTGCCTGTTTAGCTTAGTATATATTGTGCTTGTACATGCATGGATTTTATGTAGGTTGCAGGTACAAGGTATTGACTTCCCTGAATTGCCAAGATGAGCGTACCCTATCACATTATCTTAATGGTAAGAGAGGGGAGATAGATTCTCAAGTTCAAATCCTAACCCCTTAAGCCATTTGTCCTAATTGAAAATTAGGACAAGTATCTGAGTTGAGTACCCTCCGAATACGTTGAATGACGTAATTTGTGATATTAACCCTTTTGGTTTGATTTTGTATATGTTTTGCTATGATGGGTTTTCATATTTTATTTTATGAGTCTTTGGTGTATTTTCTATTAATTAAGCCTAATTAAGAGATTTAATTAATCATTTAATTTAATGGAAAATTAATATGATATTTATTTTATTTAATTAATTGGGAAATTAATTAAATTTGAAGATAAAAGTTATAAGTTTAAATTTAGAACGTGATAATATTTATTAATTTAATAATAATATGATTAAGTTTCAAAAATAAATTTAAAAGTGGAAAAGATATTAAAATTATTAAAAGATTTTAGATCGCATCATGCATGCATGTGATTAAAATATATTAAGATAAAAAAAGTTGATTTAATAAAGTAAGTGCATGAGATTTAAAATTAATAAATTAATTTTAAAAGGAGTCAAATGAATATTAAATAAAGAAATTGAATAAATTAATGTGCATTATTTTAATATTTATTCACATAGGAGTATGAGAACTCTTGTAAGTTGTCATGTTGACAACACAAGAGTTTGCACTCTAATTATGCATGTGTTGTCTACACTTAGGAGTTAGCATATTATTGGAGCACATGGTGTCTGCAACATTCTAGACACCTCATCATCTTTATCTTCTTATCATGGAAGTTATGTGCTTAGTTGTCATGCTTATCTCCTAGTTCTTTCTAGACACATTCTAGATGCATCTTAGAGGGCTTTTAATAGAGGCTCTCCTAGTGTGTATGAACAAGCTTACATGCATTCGAGAAGTTCATATGCTTCTACATGCTCATATGCTTCTACAAGCACTTCTAGTCACTTGGGGGTTTCGGTTGGTTTGATTCTTGGAGGAATGGCGAATGTTGGAGAAGAAAGGGATTTTTCTATGGACTTCTGAGGCATAGTAAATTAGCATTAGTATCTAGGTGCAGTCATGATTTTCACATATTCCATTTGCACTCTGTCTCTTCCTATCTTCATTGTGTCTGTTATATGTGTCTGAATATACTCCATGAATGAATCTTCAATCTTGAAATTAGAATCTAGATATGTATGTTAATTTTTATTTGGTTGCAAAGAAGCAATAGGAAACCCTAGTTTTATTTATGAAGGAAATTCATCACAAACTACCATGTTGCTACCCCTTGCATGGACCCAAATCTAGACATTCATAACTTTTTATCTAGACCAAATTTATTTGATCGCTCTAGTCATATTTGGTGAGACTGAGCCCTCTCTAACATATTTCAAATTCGGATCGATCCAATAGTTCATTAGGGAGATATGGCCCCCGTACTGGGACTATTTTATTCAATGATAGTCATTCCTCCATTCTCCATAACCAAGAGTTCTTTGTGCTTAAACTTCACAAAAATAATCTATCAAAGCATGCAATGAATTAAAAACTAAACCAAGATAGATCTAAGACATTTATACTCAAGATTTTATCCAAATGAGAAGTATTTTTAATACAAAAAGCATATTGTGCCCTTACGGTAGCAAGCTAGGACTTTTGTAATGCCCCGCCAAGGGATCCAAAGAGTTAACCTAGAATTTCACTAAATTCGATAGCATTTTTTTTTTTTAAATATGAAAGTAAATCACAAATATAACTTATACACAATAACAGAAGCAATAGCAATATCCATCTGAAAGTAAACATAACATACATAACTGGTTACATTCTTAAATATCCCTTAACGTTGAATTATATCTAAATCAACTAACATTATTAAATCCATCAAATATAACAACCACATGAAATAATATTGATAAGTCCAAAGTTCATACATTACATTTTCAAATGCTCAATCATCCACTGCACATGTCATAGGGTATGAAAAGCTTAAAATAATATACATATGTGACATAAGATACATTATCCTATTCTAATCCATGATACATCAAAGTAAAGATAATCACATGATACATCATCATAGAAGACATACATCCATCATAAAAATCAAATATATTAAACTAAGTGCACAGTTCCTCCCAACCGTTAATAGCATAATTAGACCATCGTGGGCCCTAGCCATCCCTCCATGTGTAACATTCAAAAATTACTGAAGAGATCATCGGTATTAACATGTTAGGAATGTCACTCCTAACATATACTATATCATATGCAAAAAGTAATGCAAATATAAGCATAAGATAACATCATCTAACATATGCTAATCATCAATGAAAGGATAAATATCCACCATCATGAAGGACGCATCAACCACGATGTCTCAATGAATCTCAAATGATAAGAGTGAAAAAACACTACCACCAAACCATGTGGTATCTAAGTGGTCCACTCCCACTGTGTTGAGGAGATAATCTCAAGTCCCAAACAGGCTATCCAATAACACATAGCATAAATCTCTATAAGTCTAGGAATCCTAAAAGTATACTAACTCAAAGGTTCCATCACAAAATCAACATCTAATCCCAGAGGCACACAAAGACATGTAGGGACCTACTATGCAAGCGAGAAAGTGTCATCGCATTTATCACATACAAGTTACCTTGGTAGTTAGCTAAACTCCATGGGTCCATACTGATCTCATGCAGCCACTAGTATCCTCTCATACTGACGAGACATACTATGGAATGCAAGGTCGCAACCATGCATTCTCTCTACTCCCATCCTAGTCTATAAAAGCACTCAAGGCATGGGCGAGAACCAAAACACTTATCTTTTTAGGTTCATTCAGTTAGTATTAGGTGTGAATATTTTCACTTATTAATCCAACTTACAATGAGTTACCTTGGCAGCCTCTTAGGGCCCCGGCCCCCATTGCAAGCCACTTCTCGACACTATATGCAGATATCCTACCCTAAGCTCATGGAATCATAAATTGCAAAATCACAAAAGATAATCCATAATAAAATCATCAAATATGCATAAAAGCATCAAATCTCCATGAGCAAACATCCATAGAAAATCATGATCACAACAGCTCTCTATTGGAAACTGAAGTATCACTGATAATCAAAAGTATCCATTGGTTCTCAATAACCAAAATATATCTCAATCATACTGATCGAAGACTCCAAAATGGTTGATTCAAACATGTCACAACGTGACATCATCAAGAATAAATCCACATTACAGTTCCATCATGTCGACTAGAAAATAACCAAGGATAATTGATCAAAGAACAAAAATGGTTAAGTCAAGTGTCTCATACATAAGAATCTCAACTATAGTAATTACAAACATTACATAGAGCATTCCATCATATAACCATGGTTGGGTTCATAAAGACCGAGATTAAAACATCATCATGACATCACAATCACATCACCCCCAAGCCTCTGGTAGACGTCCTATAACTGGTCAACACTAGTCAACCCAAAACCCAAAACAATAGCATAAAGAATACACAATGCAAACACATGTTTTCATTTTGCTAAATTTACAAACTTGAATTTAAATGTAGAGGTCTTAGTTTATGTTTCCAAGTTTGGAGAATGAATGGAGGAACATTTTGTACATTTTTCCATGCACTATTTTGGATGAACAAAAGTTTTCCATAATAGGTCTAAAATCCATTTTCAAATTATAATATTTGTTTGAAAATGTCCCCCACCAAACTATCAATTAAATTTCATATACTTTATTTAATGATTTAATTAAATTAAATCTTAATAGTTGAAAATTATACAAGAGTTCACCATAAAAATGAACCTTTTATATAAATCATTTATCAATTAATAATTCAAATTTATTAATAACATATTTACATATTACACACACACACACACACACACACACACACACACATATATATATACATACATATATAAATATATAAATAATTATTATTATTACATTTTATAAAATCAAATTAATAATTTCGATTGATACAATATAACATATGAAAATTTAATAACAATGAAAATTTATTTCATATGAAACGACTATTATAACACATATATATAATTATATGCTGCCGGCAGTACGCAGGACCCTGCGGTTGTAGGGCCTGCGATGTCAGTGAGTATTGTGTACCCCTGTTGTCGTAGTACCTACAACAGTTGGTACACTGTGATTGCAGTGGGCACGGGGGCGCGGATCTCATCCCCCCCCATTTTATGCATATTATTTTTTTTAAATCACATAAGCGATTTCAACTCACCGGTTATTATATGCGATTTCGATTTTAACAAAGTTTAACATTTTTTTTTAAAATGTATTGGATCAATGGTATGATGTTCGATTTTTAAATATATATATATAAAGGTGTGTGTGTGTGTGTGTGTGTGTGTGTGTGTGTGTGTGTGTGTGTGCATATATGTATATACATGCAGAGTTAATCAATATCACAACACATAAACATGTATATATATATATATATATATATATATATATATATATATGTGTGTGTGTGTATGCAAATTCGAAAATATAAACAGTTTATTTAAAAATTCTAATTTTCAAAATTTTCTTATAAACTTTAAATCTCAAATTTATCCAAATATTAATCTAATGGATTTGGCTATGAATTTAAACCCTAGCCCCATGTTGTTTTCTGATTTATGCATAAAATATTCTCAAATAAATTTTATCTACCCATATTGAGAATGCATACAAAAATAGGAAAATCCTCAGAAGACATATGGAAGACACGAAGAAGACAGGGAATGCAAGATGCGAAAATACCATAAGTAAAATCACAAGAATCTGCCCGAATTCTGATGCTAATTCACTCTCCCTCAGAAAACCCGCAGAGCAAGCTCCTCCCTTCTTTAGAATTCTCGAGTCCTCCAATGCTCCAATTGCTCTCCAAACACCATGTCTAAGCTTCTAGGAATGCCTAAATATAAAGAGTTCTTAGAAAACATCTAGAATGTCTCTAGAAACAGCTAGAAGGTGTCACCAACTAAGCATGTGTCTTTTCCAACCTTCTAGATGAGTCATAGGGTTGTAGACACCATGTGCTTAATTGATGCACTAACCCCCGTGTTGTTGACATAAGAGAAATGAAAAGGTGCATTAACTCCTAGGCAAGCTTATAACTCCAATTTACTTTTATATAATTTCTATTTAAATTTTTATAACATTCATTTTAATTTTTATAACTTTTATTATTATTATTTATTTATTACTTTATTATTATTTTATAATTATTATTAATTTTAATTTCTAATTTTCTTTTATTTAATTCTTTTTCCTCAATTAATTCTCATTAAATTAATTATAATCAAAATATCAAAACCCATGATATTTTATATTAATTTTCTCAAATAATTAATGTATTAATTAAATCTATTTATTAAGACTTAATTAATATAAAATTCACCATAGACCTCCAAGATAAAATATGAAAACCCATCATAGAGAAATTCACACAAAATCAGTCTAAAGGGTTAAAAATCACGAAATATGTCATCCGACACATTCGGTGGGTAAAATATCCAGATACTTGTCCTACCTCACTAGGATAATTGGTTTAAGGGTTTGGGATTTGGACTTGAGAATTTATCTCACTTCTCTTATCATTGAGATAGTATAATAGGGTACGCTCATCCTGGCAATTCAGGGAAGTAGATACCTGGTACCTGTAACCTGCAAAAAAATAATGCATGTACGTACAATATATATAATGCTAAGCTAAATAGACAATAACAGGAAGTGGTGCATCATGTAGATCTCGACTAAGCAAGTGACTAGGACTCCCTTCCTTAACCATATCAGAAACGCTATACAATATGAAAATACGCACACCATACACATGTAAGTATGGGGTAAGTATCCATAATAAAACACATGAGATAATAAACCATCTAACTAATCATCAAAAATAACTGAAAGCAATGTAATGATCATCATGCATACATGAAATGTAAAGTCTAAATTATCTCATCATGTAACCATTGAATCCATAACATAATGTCTGATAGTCTCAAAACAATACCACTAATCCATCAACATAAAACTAGTCTACCAGAGTCTGATAATAATAGCAACAATATGTCTAGAAAAGATGTGAATGAGGGTAGGCACTAAAACTTTCCATAGAATTTAATTTGGTATTGTATGAAACTTTGTTACATTGCATTTCGTAAGTAAGTAAATAAGTAAATAATTATCTTCTGAGTATTTTTAAAAATAATGGAGGGATAATTCTATGGTTTATTCAAAAAAATAAATGGGTTGAATTGTAGATTAAATGAAGAATCTTATACACTTAAAATATACTTGAAAACGAAAATCAAAAACCTCATATTTGCCTTAAACATGTGATAGCAAAAGCAAACCAAACCATGTGTTTGTATCTTGTTTCTTTATGCTATATGTGTTTTGGGGTTTTGGGGTTTGTCCTAGCTTCGACAAGTCTTAGGTTGTTACCAGAGGCTCGGGGGTTATGTGAATGTGATGGCATGTTGATGTTATTTCATCTCGATCTTTCTAAACCCAACCATGGTAATGTGATCATATGTTCTATGAGATGTTTGTATTTACTAATTGTTATTGCTTTGCAGTCTTCTTGTGTGAAGTTGAGGTGTATGTATTTGAGATATTTGACTTAACTATCTTTGAGTCATCGATCAATTATACTTGGATTACTTTCCAGTCGCCTTGATGGGACTGAAATATTTGTGTTGATCTTGATGATGTCATGTTGTGACATGTTTTGACTCGACCATTTTGAAGTCTTCCATCATTACTACTTTGAGATACTTTTTGGTTTCTTGTTGAGAACCAATGGATATTGTGATTATCAGTGATACTTTCAATTTCCCATAGAGAACTATTGTGGTCATGATTATTAATGGATGCTTTTCAGTTGCTCATGGGGATTTGATGCTTTTGTTGTGGATTATCTTTTGGTATTTTTCCAGTGACTTGTATAGGACTGAGGTGATTTTTTGATTTATGATTCCATGAGCCTAGAGTAGGTTATCTACTTGTAGTGTCAAGAAGTGGCTTGTAATGGGGGTCACGGCCCTAAGTCGCTGCCAATGTAACTCATTGTAAGTTATTTAATAAGTGAAAACATTTACAATAAAAGGGGATTAAAATGAACCTAATAAGATAATTGTATGTTCTTGCCCATGCCTTGAGTGCTAGTACAGACTAGGATGAGGGTAGAGAGAACTCTTGGTTGCGACCTTGCATTTCGTAGTATGCCTCATCAGTACGAGAGGATACTAGTGGCCTCTGGGATTAGATGTCAGTTTGTGGTTGGAAGCTTTGAGTTAGTATACTTTTAGGATTCCTGGACTTAGAGATTATTTGTGCTATGTGATTTGATAGCCTATTTTGGACTTGAGATTATCTCCTCAGTGCAGTGGGAGTGGACCATTTAGGTTCCACGCAGTCGGGTGGTAGTGCTTTTTCACTCTTACCATTTGAGATCTGTCCGAGACACCGTGGCTGGAGCATTCTTTGTTGATATCTATCTTCATTCTATTCTTGGTTTATGATGATGGACACGTATCCTTATATTGATGATTAGCATATGATAGATGATGTTGTTTACTTATCTTATGTTTTACTTTGCATGATTAGATTTCTTATGCATATGTTGCAGCATGTTAAATTTATTTCTACATATAATGTAGTATGTTTTAGGAGTGACATTCCTACTACGATAATACTGATGATCCCTTTGATAACTTGGGATGTTACACACGGAGGGATGGCTAGGACCCACAATGGTCTAATGATGTTATTTACGATTGGGAGGAACCATGCATTTAGATAATTATGTGTAGTGTTTATGATTTATGGCTATCTTTTACGATGGATGTTTATATCTTCTATGATGATGTATCATGTATGGAATTTGGTTTCATTTACTTTATTGCACTTGCATCATGGATTAGAATAGGATGATGTACTTCATTTTCACACATGTATATTCTTTTAAGCCTTTCGTACCCTGTGTCATGTATAGTGGATGATTGAGTATTTCGAATTTAATTGCCAAGAGGCATTCGAAACAAATGTGTAATATGAACATTGGACTTTCTATTTATTCTTTCATGCAGATGTGGTAGTTGTTAGACTTAGTATTCATTAAATCAAATCTGACTCAACGTCCTTGGATCCTTAAGGAATGTAACTTGATATGAATGTTTTTAGTTGTATGTATGTTATTACTTCCACTACTATGTGTTTGATATGAATGGTTTATCTTTCATGTTTAAAAAAACAAATTGTTTGGAAAACTTAGTAAAATTTTAGGTTAATTCTTTTGGATCCCTTGGTGGGGTGTTATAGAAGGTGACTAATCTCTAGACTATGTGGTGTGATTGTTTCCTGCCCGATCTTAAGTTTCTAGCCACCATGTATTATGCAGCCTCTAGAAAGAAATAAATAATAGCGTCTTCAAGGATATTGCTAGAATTGGAGCTCTGCATGTTTCCATAATCAAACTAAGCATAGTTGAAAATTTTCATAGTATCTTGAAAGGTAATTTGGATTTTGAGATTGGGATCTTAGGTGATATGTCTCAAATTCCTAAAGACAACAATTAATCTAAAATAGATAATGTGAGGTGGGATAGTCCTTTGAAAGGATGGAGAAATTTGAATTTTGATAGGGTAGCCAAGGGGAACCAAGGGTGTAATGTCCCCACTATTAGGGTTAGTTTTTGGACAATAATAATTTCAAGAATTGATAAGATCATAGTAGATTCAACTAAATGCTTATAAGTTATCTAGTTTGAAACCATTATCATTTACAACAAACGTTCTCCACCAAGCTATTTGGATTGTACAAAAACATTCTAAACAAATGCCTTCCACCAAGCTATGCTTGGATCATTCCATAAAATCCATGATGAATGCCCTCCACCAAGTTATACTTGGATCATTTTTCAACTAAGTGCACTTGGATCATAGTATGATATTCATAGAAAATGTTCTCCGCAATGTTATACTTGGATGATAGATGTTTGTACCTTCTATTTAATATTTATTTTACTATACATTTTCATTATGATAATTATTTATCACATCTATTATTTGTGCTATACTAGAATCTTAAAAAATCTCTATAAATATGTTTGATTTATCTTACTTAATTACACACACACACACACACACACACACACACACACACACACACACAGATATATATATGTATGTATATGTATATATATGTATATATGTATATATATATACATCTATATATATGTATATATGTATATATATACATATATACATGTATGTATATATATATACATATATATATATATGTATATATACATGTATATATGTATATATACATATATATACATATATACATATATACATATATATATATACATATATACATATATACATATATACATATATACATATATACATATACATATACATATATACATATATACATATACATATATACATATATACATATATACATATATACATATACATATATACATATATACATATACAGATATACATATATACATATACATATACATATATATATATATATACACACACACACACACATAACTTGCAATTACTCTTATTGGTCTAGGATCTTATTATACACCAATATTGAGTGTGGGACCCAATGTATCCGTTGGGATCTACCGTAGTTTTGGCTATGGTGCAACTTATATGGACCTGTAACAATGTTAAATAGTCTCACATCTATTATAAATCACTGAAATACACTGAAAAAATGGTGCATATAAGTTGCACCGTAGAGAGGGCCTTTCAATTTTAGTTGCACCCCCTTTAGTATGGACAATGTGTATCCTTGATAAATGCATTCTTCATGCAGTATGATGTACATTACTTTATTGATCTTCTCAATGGGCAAGCTTTACATGTGTCTTAAGTCAAGTTTCTCATGTGCTTCCATTGTCTTCCATATTACACTATCTTGTATTTTCCTCTTGGTCAATATTAATTAGAGCCTCTAACTATTCTGTTCATAGGGGAATATGTGCAATAGTTATCCATAATCACCATTACCAAGATGCAACTATCCTCCATCCAAACTATACAGTTGACTAATTTTCAAAAAATTGAAAACATCATGGATTTTTCTAAAAATTGTAGCATTTGATCTTCATGATCTACATACTTTATACTCGAAAACAACAAAAAAATTGTAAAAAATTACTATGTTTTTGTGAATTTGGAAAAAAAAAGCTTGAATTTTTTTTTTTGTCTTTAGTGCATTTTGGATGGAGATTAGCCTACCTTGAATTACTATGCCTTTGTCCTTTGATCACCTGCGATTGGTCTGCATATTCCTTCTCTAAGGTAGTGTAAGTTCAATAAATGTTTCCTTCTTCACAGGTTGTATAAGGATCAATAATAGTCTTTTTTAATGAGTTTTCCACCCTGCTTTTGCATAATTTGATGTCCACATATTAATATGTGGTGATCCCACCACCATGTGACCCTTCTAGAAGGTTTGTTAATTGATATGTTCTTGATGTTTGTTACTTTGAATATGTTAACTAGTCAATTTTCTAGTTATTATTATTATTTTATTATTATTTTTCAATTAAATAGGATTACTATTATAGGTATTATTATTATTTAAGTATTGAAGAAATATCAATTGGTTAATTCTATGGATTATAAATTATCGTTAAGAATTAATTTTATATTCAAAATAATATCTAATTTACACCATCAATGTGTCAATATGGGCCTATGATAGTTCGCCCCTCTCTAATTAATTTAATATTAAAATAATATCTATTTTACACTATACATGTGTCGTTATTGGCTTATGATACAGGGGCTTTTGGATGTGAGGATATTATCCATAATGAGCATAGAAATAGGGTCAATGTAGTGGTGATTCTATTTGGATATCAAATCAATCACTTAGCAGAAGTGACAAATCTCATCTATGGTTTGAGGCTAGTGGTTAGGTGTAGCTGCAAATGGTTATGGATAGAAGTAGATTCCTTGAATATTCTAAAGTGTCTACAAAAAAGGATAACGCTTCATGGTCAATTCATAATATAATGTTAGAGTGTATTTATATTATTAATACTCTTGAAAGAAAGGTCATAAGCCAAATGTATAGGGAAGTGAACAACATGGAAAATGTACTCACAAACATTATTGTTGGTTGTGAAACACCCATAACTTGGAATGGGTATTTATGAGGGTAAATAATCACTAAAGTTGTGATTGATCATAATAAGGTGCTTTGTAAAGTTTGATATTTTAAAAATATGGTTATAAATGAAAAGTATATGTTGCGACATGAAGTATAATTATGAGTGTACTTATATCAATATTAGGCATTGAAATCATAAACTTTCTCATGTATTGTGGGTGGTTTTCGTTTCAATTTTTTATTTGGGATTTTCTTTATTTTTAGAAAGTTTCATTTCTAGTTTCTTTGGCATTGGAAATGGTTGCAAAAGTATCACCATTAGTGGAGGTTTGAAAATGACAATAGAAAGTTTGGGAGAAGTAGGAAAAAAGTGGTTTGGTTCTTTATATGACAATAATGTAGGATGCTAAGCCCTAAAATTACTCAAGCTTTCATCAATGGTTGGGAGGTGAGCACACTGAGTCTTGTTGGGTGGTGTCTCGAACAAGATATCAATATTATGGTAATGATTATGAGTCATAACAAAAAAGGTATGATTTTCTACTACAACAAATAAATTATGGAAGAAGTGGTTAGAAAATTTCCTAAGGCTAAGGATGGAGCTCTAGGTAGGGAAGCGAGGGGTTTTTGATTTCTTTATCTATTAATAAATAATGATAATAAAAAATATTTAAGTTTTAATTTCATATGTTACTTATGATGGGAGGTATGATAGGGCTTGTAACTATCATTTTATGTTTCTTCATCACTTTCTCCATAAAATTAGGGTTTATCTCACTTTCTATTTGTTATGTTTTCTTGCACCTAGTATCAAAGAGTATAAGGTGAAACCCAATAAACTCATTTTTCATGAAGGGTTAATGCGGTTAACTTTTGTATTCATGATGGATCATGTGAAGGAATATCTTCCTTTTCTCATCCCTATTAAAAAGGAAAAAAATTCCTAAAAACTCAACTAGTAGTAAAGGCAAATGTAAGAGGCTGATGGTTGAGTTATATGATAGGTGAAAAGGTAGTCATCTAAATTAATTTAAAAAGATTTCAATTGTAAGGAAATGAAATTTTACTTCAATGATGCCTATGATGATAAAGCTAAAAGTTAGGAAATAAAGGAGGAAGAAAATAATTATTTCTTTGGTGGGTCAATGGAAAAACTTATTTGGCCACCAAGTACCTATCCATCTATTTCAATTCATTCATGGGAGATGAAGGGTGGTGTCTAGGAAAAGGAGGAGAAGGGCAATAGAAATTTGAAAATTGGTGAAGAGGAGGAAAACAAGAATGTGGAGACAAGGGAGGAAGAAGATGACTATGAAAAATAGGCCCCTTATTAAAAATCCTTTAAGGGTAATGTCACTCCTAATGTCTTTATTGAGATCAAGAATTTCCCTCTCAATGAAGCCCCTAAAGAGTTCAACAAGAAGATTGACAAAAATAGAGAGAGGGAGTTCCCTATTACAAATACTTTGAGTGTAGAAAAGGTCCATGTCAAGCTACTAGAGGAAGAATTGAAAGACATTGATAAACAACCCCCACTTGAAGTGGTCCACATAGAAAAAGTGATTTTAATGTTCACATTCAACATGGACCAGTGGACTTTCAACTCCATAGAAAAGGGAAAAAATTTAATATTAATTATAGAGAACTAAATGTTGTGATGGAAGAAATTGAGAACAAGTAGAGTGGGGAGAAAGGGAATGATAAAGCTAATGATAATATGGAAGAGAATTCATGGGATGGTGAAGATAATTAAAATTTTGGAAAGAGATACTTCCATGTTGATTAATAAGAACTAGAAATTGATAGAATCCTTAGGTGGAAAACATGAAAATATTGTTGGCTATAAGGATATGTAGGAAAACAAAATTATGGTATTGTATTTAAACAAGACAAAGGGCACAAAAGAGACTCTAGGTAAGAAGATAACCAAGTCATATACTAGGAAGCTGAAGGTGAAGATAGAGGAATAGATTAAGTAGGATGTCAAAGACATTGTTAAGAAGATCAAAGAAAATAAGGAGGATAGGGCACAAGATCAAGAATAATGCTGGTTTGTTTGTCTAGTCATTGGTTATTTGGCTTTTTTGTTTCTTATTTGTATTGGTATCAGTTTGGTTTTTGTGTTGGTTATTGTCTCTGTCTTTTGGTTGGTTGTTCATTTTTTATGATGGTTGTTGTTCTAGCACTATTCTTTATGGTAAATTTTTTTTTTTTATTGTAATAACTTTTGGGTTTTCGGGCCACCTATATACTTTCACCCTTAATAAAAAACATTTAAAATTTAATAATCTTTAAAATGGATGATCCAATGTATTCTAATTTCCCTTTTCCTCGAAAATCTTAGTGAATAGAGAATGGATCTTGGAGAGATGGAGATAAATGAGTACTAGATAGAAACAAATAACTAGGAAGATTGGAACATTAAGAGCTATCATTTGATCAAAAACCACATCTGGTCTCACAAGGATTAAAGTAGCATGGTTGGAAATCACATCCTTGTCATGCAAATAAAAGGAGAGATAAAAATTTCTTTCAATAATATCTATGGGTAAATAAATATAACATGATAATATAGAACAAAATTGAAGTTTCTAATGGAGAGAGAGAGAGAGAGAGAGAGAGAGAGAGAGAGAGAGAGAGAGAGAGAGAGAGAGAGAGAGAGAGAGAGAGAGAGAGCATATAGTTATACATTTTAGATCCTTGACAAGGTTTTAGTTTTATAGAACATACAGGAGATGGGTAGAGATAAGGAATATGGAGTGATGAAAAATAATGAGAGAGTGAGAGAGAGAGAAAGATAGAGGGAGGTAGGAAATAAGGAGGGAGTGTGAGAGTTTGGTAGAACTAGATAGAAGGGATTTAAAATTAAAGGATAATATATTAATATACTTATAGGTTTTATCTTGTCTTCCATGCAGTTATCCTCTCTCACCCTTCCTCCTATGATTTTTCACCCTTTTTCGTTATCTCACTCTCTTCCCATTATTCCTAAATATCTCTACCTATATCTCTTTCATTGGACCATAAGATCTAAAACTTTAACCCATTTGCCCATTTTCATATATCTCTTTTTCTAATCTTAGGTCCTTTGCCTTATTTTGTTCTCTATTTCTTTCCTATTTCTCTCGTCATCTATCTTCTATATCTACTTAATAAATTTTATGAGACCCCTCCATTCCATTTATGTTACCTTCCTCCTATGTTTCTTCATTTCTCTCTCTCTCTCTCTCTCTCTCTCTCTCTCTCTCTCTCTCTCTCTCTCTCTCTCTCTCTCTCTCTCTCTCTCTCTCTCACACACACACACACACACACACACCATCTTTATCTCTTTCCCCTAAACTTTAATGATATTATATGGACTCAAATATGATTACTATTTAAACCTTTCCCCTAAACATTTATGATATTATATGGACTTAAATATGATTAATATTTAAACCTTTGCCTATTTTATTAGTGCAGTTTCTATGAATTTTTTTTGTTGTGGTTTGGTGATAATACCCCTTGCGTGATCGGTGGGTAGTGCTAAGAGGGTACACCAATAGATCAATATTTCACCTCATGAACCAAATAATACTCTATGTCATACACAATTTTCTCGAGTTGAATAATTTCAATAAATAACTGATAAAATTAAATAAATTTTGCATAATTAACCTTTGGTATATGCCATATGTAGAGAAATTTATACTTATGACATGTGTCATATATGATGAATTCCATAGATTTTGTGTGCATTTTTTAGTTCATAGAGACACAGTAAGCCTAAAGCATGGATTTTCCTTGGTCATCCAGCCTAAAGGATTACACAATTAAAAAATGCTTGAGACATGTTTTCATGTAAACATACAAAAAAATATAATTTTATTTGTATGTTCTCATCATCATTTTCTCATGTGAAAGATGAATTAAAAAAAAGGATGCTATAAAAATCTATATTAGTTTTTTAAATTATTATTTCATTATTTTTGTAACAATTTTTTTTCTATCCATGTCTTACTTTTGTCAAAAACCAATGTTTATTATTTTGGGCACGGCATATATTTTGGGTTACTTTTTGGATTCTAAAATGAGTTACTTTTTAGAAACTAGAACTCATTCTACAAACTATGAAAAAAAATGTTTTTACATTTTACAATAACTCAATGATTCCTATGGGAAGAATGCTCAAATTTCACTTTTTAATGATGTGGCCACTTAAAAACTTTGTTAAAAATCATAGTAAGATAAATTTAGTAAAACATCTTACAAAAAAATACGTGGTGCGAGATAACTTTGTTAGGATTAATCACAAATAGAAATAATAGTTACATGCAAACATAACCAATATTAGATAATAATAAATCGCATGTAAGAGAACACAAGACACCAAGATTGAATTTAGTTCACCCAATCCCTAGGCTATGTCCACCAAAAAACAAGTCCAATATTATTATTATCTAGTGATTTCAACCTTATAACTCAATATCACTACAAGAAGATACAATATCACCATACATTATAAAATCTCTAACCCTAAGCAATTTTATACAAGATTTTGTCACTTACAAAATTAAGCTTAGAATAAGTCATCTAATAAAAAAATACTAGTCGACACCTTTTATAGTAGCAAGTCATTTTTGTCTTTGGGGGGTGCTACCCTCGAAAACCCCCACATGGGAGTTTCCCCTCAACACCACCATGTAGTGCAATAGGGAGCACACCTCAAGCATTGGCCCCAAACCCCCATAGACATAATCTATAGTAAACCATGTCAAATAAACCTCTGAGTTTGATTAGGCTCCACATCAAAAAAAACCTATGGAAACCACACCAAACTCAATGTTAGGTTTTCCACACAAAATAGGACCACTTTTTCTGCTCCCAAATTTGCAAGGAATTAATATCCATTATTTTGAAAATAAATTCCTAGTTTATAAATTATTTTTGGGGTACTAACTCCTTTTTTTGTTGTATATTCAATTTTTTTACTATATGTAAATCTTTAATTTATTTTCAACATTCAAAGCTTCCTAATTTCATGAAAATGAGTGGGCATCTTACATCACTTTTTTTGACCTTATCTTTGTGTACTTACCCTACATCTCTATTCAAATATTCTCTTCTACCTTTAAATGAGTAATTCAACCTTTACTAGATATGATGAAGCAATCTCTGAGAAATTTCTCATGTCTATGCAACAAGATCTGTGTCATAGTTGTTTAACCTTTAACAAACAACAAATGCGAGATTATCCCTAATTGAAATTTGTAAATCTATTTTTGAAGAATAATGAATCAAACCCGCTTTGTCATAAAAATATACCTAGGATTCTTATCAAAAACCTTAAGATCATAACATATTCTTAAAATGGTTAATTGATCATCCATGAAAATATTTACTAATAATTTTTTCCAAGAACACAAGAAGAAAAACACTAATTAAAATCCCTTCAAATATCATCACCATCATTGGCTTGTACCACATAACCAACACAAAGACAATTCAAGAACATACATAGGAAGCATGAAGATGAACAACTATCCCATGTCACCTAAACAATTAGATTCATTGATATTTATAGTGTCAAACTTTAAGAAGATTATTAGCTTCAACTATGACAACTAAACAACAGAGCTTATAGATATCTCGATGACAAAACTTTTGATTTGAGGACAACTTAGCATGTCCCAAACATAATCCTAGAGTATAGAAAGGTCAACCTCTAGATATACACATTACACCAAAGTATGTGATTCTCTTAATACTTACATATAGTAAAATAGTCAGTTACCATATCTACCCTCATAATATATCCAACTCATCATGTAAACCCACATAACTTGGCATAGACCAAGTGTAAACTATCTCAAACATACTATAATATGTGTGATCCTTCATCTTCACTAATTGATCCTCACAAAACCCTTCAACATGAAGCACCACTTACCAAACTTCTCAATAGATATGTTGACATCATTGAAAAAACATCCAACCTACTAGTTCAGTCTCCCCCTTTCACATTGATGGAAACATATGAAGTTAAAAATAATTAATTGAATAATAAAAAAAGATTAAATATTTACCTAAGGTCAGCAATTAGTGATACTAACAAGAATAACTACAACATTTATCATGATTGTGTAGAGTCTCTCGAACAATGTGTATCCCTATTAGAACTTATTTATTATGTGCAAGTATAATTTGATTTTAACATTCTCTTCTACCCTTTGATATCAATTGTACTACCCTTTAATATCAATTGAAAAGGCACCCAATTGTCTAACATAATCTAAAATAAAAAACAACACCATATGCACTATTAAAACTACCAGGAGTAATATCTATTTTTTTATCTTTTTATTAATAAATTTAACCAACATAGATGGTTTCGAAACTTGTAAACCACATTTTGTGGTAAACAAAGTATGTATTATTTTTTCCTACATTAGTATATACTATGATTTTTTCCTCAAAATGGTTTCCACACACATTGGAGTATGTAAAGATATTTTATTTTTCCTCCTAAACTAGTGTAAATTTTGGACGGCCTATATCATGAACTATGAACGAAATTGGCTATTATAACTGCTTGTTTGAAACCTCTAAGAGTGCTCTACAAAAAAAAATATGGAGTGGTGTCTTGATAAATTTTGGCTCTTTTTAGAAGCCTCTATGTCCTTCTAAACTAAAATTCAATATGTTCAAAATTGGACTCAAAATTGCAATGAAATTTTACTATCTTGCTTCTATACCTATAATGAACCCCTAAGGAATTCATTTCAAGAGTCTATGTATTACTAGAGATAAGGTTGTCATTTCTCTATAAGATTGACATGTCAATGCTCAAAAGAATTTCTAGACTTATAGAACACAAGAGGTAGTTAAGACATGTCATAAATCATGAAGTTGAATCTTGGTAGTTAGTCCAAGAATCTTTCCCTCAATTTCACATGACCAAATTCAAACCTATGACAAAGCTCTAATACCAATTGTTAAAACTTAGGGTTGTGATTACACTAAAATACTAATATGACAATGACATATAAAACCACTAGACTTATATAACAAATATTGAAGGTAAACATTGGCAGCTATTCCAACACTATGTTCAAATGAAAAATTACAAAAAAGTACTAAACTTAACATAGAAAGGAGGCTTTCCCAAGTAGCTCCTATTGTAAAACCAAATAATATTTTTTTGGTTATGCGAGGTTTCTCTTACACTTTAGATACTATTACATCACTATGTCTCACAATAGATCTAAAATGAAGCTTTTGACATCTTATTATAGAAAAATATAATATTTTTTTGGAATCTTTATGTATAATATCTTGCCAAAAAATAATAATCAAAGATTGATTAGCTAGAAAAATTGAGTTTTTTTCTAATATTTTAGAGAATTAAGATTGTAATTAGGAGAATGACATTTTTTGTAAAACATTATTTGTGTGAAATATTTAGGTTGTATTTTTTTAATATTGAGGAGATTATTTGATTATGGGTTGAATTATTGTTATATGTGATGTTGAAAATCATGTTTTTTCCTTGGTGTCAACATATGTTCATATGTTCTACTAATGATTTGGATAGGCTACAATTCTAGATGTTAGAGATAGTTAGACATACAATTATAGACAATATGTAGAATTCTTGAGTATAGTAGCTTAAATATATCTTCTAGAGTGATTATAGACCTTATAGTTATGATCGTAGATTTATAGGTGTTTATGTTTGAGTGTGAGAGTTGTTTTAGTGAAGATAGGTTAAAGGCTAGCCAAAGGGACTTATGCCAAAAGTAGTTACTTATTTTAGTATAATTTGGTTTTGACTTGCAGTCTTGGTATGTGAGGATAATAAATGGTACTTAAGACTTGGATTAGAGTATGTTTTATGACATTGGGAGTCACTTGATTCATCTTGTGTTGGTTGCTAGTGTGAAGCATTCAATAATTGCTTTTGGGGGCTAACTAGATGATGTGGTGCATGTTAAGGATTGGCAAGTATTGATTATGGTCATGATTTTTGATACTTTTATTTTTTTTATACTTTGAGTAGCTATTGTATTCACCTTAGCATTGGTTGATGCAATTATACTAACTTAATTAGTTTTGTAGCTTTTAGAAAGGAAAGTATAAATGTAAATGCAAGCCTTGATTCTCGATATAAGAGAAATGATGAAATTTTTTCAGATGTTTTGATAGAGGTATAAATGGAATCTTTGATCATTCCTCATTTACTTCAGTGGAACTATAAAGGAAATTGATATGTCACTACTCATCTTATTAAAGGTGAATTTAACCTTCTCTTTTTGGATAGTGAGTCATGTTGAAGGTGTCTTTGACCTTCACCCCTCAAGGCAGTGATTTTTTGTTCTCATCAACTCCTAATAGGATTGTGAACCTCTTAAAACAAGGGTTTTCTCCTTCAACAAAGACCTATCCTAAATAAGAAGGAGTGGTGTATGAGATGTATTGTATTGACTTCTAATAGTGCCAGGCCTCCTAATAGGGGCATAAATATTTTGTGCATTATTTTATGGGTACCATCCCTACCGAGGTTATTCCCTTAATAGGATTTTCCTTGAGAATGAAAAATATTAATCTTATGGTATTGACTTATATCTTCTTCATCTTGTTTCAGCTTGCTATATCTTTCATTAGTGATTTGCATGAAAGGTATAACATATATAAATATAGTACCAAAATAATTCACCAACCCCTGCCCACCCTGTTACCCAAATATGTTTTATCTAAATTTTTATTTCTAACAATATTGACACCCAGTAAAAGTAAAAATAAATAAGATTATGTTAAAAATATATTAACTTAAATAAATCAATTAATCAAAGACTTCATACACATATATGAGTCAATATCTAATAACCATTAGACTATGAACAAACACCATTAAATATTTATATTTTAATATATAAATATAAAAATTTTAACTATTTGTAAGCACGAGGCTATGGGAAAAGTCAAAAAGTAAAACATTAATTATGATTTTGAAGTTGAAATAATCTGTTGATAGTCTTCATTTTTTATGAATAGTTTTGAACTGACGATTGAATGTAGTGTGTCCACTAATCTAAGAGAAAAGCCATTAACCTAGGATTTGCTTCAAGAATATATGAGATTGATTTAACAATGTAGAGAATACTCTGTTAGGTAGGGACCGATTTTTATACCATTCATTAGTCAATAAACACCATTATAACTTGTCAGTGGTTTCAAATGCAGTGAACATTGAAACTCCAAGGGACTAGCAATTGAGTAAATGGTAAATTTTGTCACCCTTGCAAAAAAGATATAATAACCAGTCCAATTAATTAAAAGTGACCAAATAAATCATTATAAAAAAAATGATTAGATGATAATTAGTGTTATCTATATATCTATCATGACTTTAATTATGTTGAGACTCATCCTTTTCTTTGTCTTTGACAAGCAATCATGGTTGAGAGAAATATGAATTAAATACTAAAAGATTCATTTGAAACAACTTCTTTAGTAATTGAAACTCAATAAATTCTAGTATCTTATTGTCATACCTTTTATTCCTCATAGTTAAATGCTCAACAACAAGTTTTGTGGGTATAGTAATGAGCAACAGATACTGTACCATTGATGTGATTAATTTTTCTTTGAATGTTAAAATCTAAATCGCTTTATAAGATTTATCAACGAGGTATTAAAAGAATGGAGAGCTCCCAAAATTTGTTTAAAACTGGATCCAATGTGTGCTAAGTGTTCTATTTATTCTCATGAGAGATGGATTCATGTTGAATCACTACTCATGAAACATGGGTCAATGAGTTTGACTCAAAATCACATAGTTAAATCTAGATAACAATATCACAATAAAATCGGATCGTCAATAAAAATAAGATGAGAATCATGATTTTTCCAATGATATGCCTACCAGAAAATTAACATACCAATGAGGAGCTTCTCTGTGGGAGCACTTCCCTTATTTTTCCTATAAAAAAGTTGAAAAATACATAGTGATGTTAGGTTGATATGTGATTGCATGCTTTTGACAATTGTGTTATGCTTCAACATTATTTCCAAACCTTTCTTTAATTGATGAACAACAATCCAACAGATTCTACATGGGAGCACTTCCATTATTCTTCATATATAAAAACTTGAAAATTACACATTTATGTTAGGTTGATATGTGACGGCATGGTTTTGAGAATTGTGTTGTGCTTCAACAATTTTTTGAAACCTTTCTTTAATTGTCAAACAGCAATACTTGAGAGATAGAAGCTTACCCCTTTGAAAGTTGGTGTATCTTCAATGGTTAGTTATATGTTAAGCCCAAACATGGTTGTGAGAATCATGTGATGTCTATAGATGTAGGAGAAATATACAATTTTGAAAACTTGGATCAAAGAGCATATAGAGATTTAGGTATTTTCCAAAATCTTCTTATAAACTAACAATAATATCTAAGTAAAAGATGGTTGAAGATATCTAATTCAAAACATCTCAAATGTTGTTACATATTTTCAAAGAATTTTTCACTATAATTTTTAATAAAAAAGATCAAATAGAAACAAAAATAAAATGGAAGTCAATTGAAATAAAGGAAACAACCTTTGGAGAATATTTCAAACCTCATGAATCCAATAATTTTATACAAAATCTTTTAATTGTACAAATATAGAGCACAAAAAATTGACATTAGTAAAACTAACTCTTGTTTCACTGCTCTCACTTTATCAAAGGAAAATGAGAATATCAAGAGCTCGAAAGAAACATCTAGATTAAACTAAAAAAAAGAAGAGGAAAGGAAGGATAGCAAAAAAGGAAAAGAAACTATTGATAAAATATACACTAGTACCTACAACAAAAATTGTCAACCAAAATAACATTTCAAATATCTTTGAAGCTTGAAAAGAAAGTTTTTTTAATAATTATCATATGCATGTGCTCGTACCCTAGATAGAAAAAAGGTTCAAGTTTAAATGGTTTGTGTGTTTCGAGAATGATGAAAGAGATTAGGAGGAAGATGGTGGTGTTCAACATGTGACTTTAACTTATACTAAGGATGCTAATATTATTACTAATAATGAAAAACATTATTGTAGCCTCAAGGATATTTGGCTTAAGTGTGGTGTCATTCTTAGCAAGTGTTTCTGTGTCCTGAAGAAGGTGAACGGATTAGGGAAATTTGCAGAGATGGGTGGCAACCTTATACACATTGAGTCATCCATAATTGAGGAGACTGCAAGGAAACCATTAGTGTGGTATATGTTGAAGGAGGGCAGGTTTGTGCCTTTTACGGAGGCTCTTAATGGGCATGATGAAAATTGTTTTATGCAATTTGTTAATTCCTGGGAGGACCACAGAGTCACAATTAATGGCATTTTGTTCCATATCTCTGAGGAAGTTATTCCTCTAGCAATGGCTTTGGCTATGAAGGGAAGGAAGTGGTAGAAGGTGAGAAGGTTATCCGATGAAGTGAGCCTGCAATGCTTCCTCCTGGATAGAGAGGAACCTATTTGACATAGAGGTGGTTTCATGTGGGAGAAGCTCCCTGAACCATGGGATGAGTTTTTTCTAATGTTGATGAAGTACCTAATGTTGGAAGGAAGGTACGGTGTCTATTATTACTACCACTTTCCACACCTAAATCACTTATGCCACTAGGATTTTATTTCCATTCCTATTTTTCTGTTGCATGATTTAGAAGACACAATAACTAATGTAAAAGAAAAAATGAGAAAACAAGTTAATTTTACCATTTTACATCAAGGGTTAATTTTTGTGTGTATCAGTTCCACCTTGCCCTAGTCCCCCCTAGGATATTGGAGGTTGATATTCTAGTTCATCCCAACCCCTGCTGCCGACTAGTTCCCCTTTAGATAATAGGTCCCAGAGCACCAACCTCACAACCTTCACCTTGTCGATCCCCTATGGAATTGAAGTACACTCCTCTTGAGAGAAAAGGGAGACAAGATAAAGGGAAAGTGAAAGAAATGGTAGAGTTAGAGGAGGAGGGAAGAGGGGGGAGGAGGATGTTGAGAAGGTTAGCAAAATCTAATGCTAAAAGAAAATTGAAAGAAGAGGCCTCGCAAGAGGAGGAGACGGATTTAGAAGACATTGGTTGCCCTAAACAGAGAATGAAGAAGGCTTCAACCTTTGGAGAAAGGAGAACAAAGGAGGAGGAAGAGGAGATCTCATATCCTTCTTTGTCTAGCTTGGATGATGGGTTAGAGGAGAGAAAGGAGATGTCACATGTGTTGACAACCATCGAGGTAGGATGTGTGGACTTAATGAGAGACCAATTCCCTGCTATGGTGGATAGAAAATGCTAACCGCACAATTGTGTAGGAAGTTACTATGATGTAGGCAGATGGTTTTCCTTGTGACATGCAGGAGGTCAATTTGGAGGTCATGAAGAAGGCTAGAAGTGAGGTTTGGGAAAGAATTCATGCACTAGAGGAGAGAATGCACCTACTCACAAAATTCACTATAAAAGTGACACATGTTGTTGCCACTACACTAAACCTACTTAAGGACTCAGAGGGGGACCTATCAAAGGAGGATACTAAAATGTTGTTTGACTTCCTTGCGGAAGATTGGGTGAACATCCTTCTGGGGTAGAAAGAGGCTAAGGAGCCTTAATGGTCTTTTCTTATTTTACTTTTATGCTATTAATCTGCTGGTCTCTGAACTTGATGGAGTTTAAGGCTGTCATACCTTTGTGTATATACTACTGTAGCTTTTATAGTTTTTACATGAGTAGTATGTATGGCAGGTCTATTGATACTCTTTTATTTATGGTTCAGAACCTTTTTTTTTTGTTTTACTAAGTGGTAGGGAGTAATTTTGTTTGATGGTTATCTGTTGATAGTAGACCAATTTGATTGTAAAAGGGTTAGCCCCCTAGTTTTGGCTGCTTTTAATTCAAAAACATTTCAAATATCAAGCATATAAAAGAAATTCAAGTATTTCACCATCAAGACCTCTAAGAAAACAAGAATTTTTTTAATTATTGTTTGGAGGAAAAATTTGGCTATCAACATGGGTAATATTTTATAAATTTCTTTGTCCTCAAAACTTAGAATTCTACATTAAAATTGGGTCCCATTCCTTGAAAATTTTGTTCATTGCCTTCTAATAAGACAAATATTTGACTTGGAACTATGTCTTCATTTTGATGTAGTCTGATCTACTTGCCATTTCATATATCTCAATGAAAACTAATTCCTTCAAGAAGGCACATTATCAAGTATATTATTATCACATTGTTGGATAAATTTGAAGAATGCTATATGTTATTTACTGTCAATGTTTCATCCAATCTATACAATAGATCATAACTAGAACTTTTTCTTTCCTTTTTATTGGAGTTTTATCTACTAAAATAAACAATTATAACTTTGGATCTGGTGAAATTTTTTCTTCCCAGCATCTTGATAATCTTAATCAAGCTCTTGCTCTTGATTTGTGTGACCATTTTCTTAATGCTAGTAAGATAGGGAAAAAGTTTACTAATCTCACAATCGTAAAAGAAAAATTAAATGGTTTTTAATCTAGAACACTTGATACTATCACTGATTCCTTTGCTACATAACCTAAAAGTAATGATAGTATTGTCCATTAAAATATTCACAACATCATTGCTAGTTTCCTTAATTATAGATATTATGGCTCTATCAACTTTGTGAAATAATCAATTGAAACTACTATTAATTGTATTATTTTACTATATTATTTAAATCTTCCCTATAAGAGAATGCATCACTACTTAGAAGGTGATGTAGCATTAATTGGTCATAGAGGTAGCATGTTCAAATGTCTCACTCTACAAAAAAATACTTTACTTTCTTCACAATTATTGACATATTTTGTGTGAGTACAAAAAAAAAAAGACTACAAATAAGTCATTACTGGAATCTTTTAATCTTTTGTCTTAGACATGAAGTGGACACAACAACATCCATTACGCATTTTTTTTTAATAACATACAAGCTTAGTATTTTTTCAATCATCTAATTTAATATCATCTCTATCAGTCAAATAAAGGTCACCATTGACCAAAAATAATAATTTAAAACCTATAAATGGAGTGTTCTCTTTTGATGGTCAGTCATAAATCCATTGCACAATTTTCTATATAGATAATAAATAATATATATGCACCATACAAAATTCTAAAAGTTACATTCTTGAACAAAAACATCATCATTTTTCACGGTCTTTACTTGAGCATGCTCCTAATTTTCCTACATCACCATTTTAATAGGGCTCTTATCTCTCACCTACATAATGATCTAAACTACAAAGTTAGATTATTTGATCTCATTAATCCATATACATCATTTTCTATTCATCTTTTGTTGGTGAAAGTATGCTTGGCAAGCATGTGAATAACATATGCAACAAATTCACTCATCCAAATTATGAAATAAAAACATTAATATATTTTACTAAAGCATGAGTTTGTCTCACCATGATATCATATTTAAACTTTTTATTTTAATAAGATTTTCTTAAAATGCAAAAGGTTATTGCTAACCTTCTTCATCCTTTTGCAATAAGACATACATCTATAGTATTAAAGGAAGCAAATTGAGATATCTTAAAAGACTTAGAGAAGTTGCAGAATTTATTAGATGACCTTAGTTAATAACTTTGCTTTTTTTCTTTTATAATCGAGGTGTCTCATCTTTGGAAATACTTAATTTTTGTTTCTTCAATGTTCTTCTGAACATATGGCTTTGGTGGTCTCTATAGAATTCATCACAAATCAAAAATTGTTTTAGGAAAATAAATATTGAATTTCACTAAAATTCTAAGCATTGTAAGCTCCAACATTGCAACAACTTAATTCTTTTAAGGTCAATTTTGATTCTATTTTTTGACACACGTGTGAATGATTTTCCTCTTCTAACAAATAATATACTCGTGGAAATTCAAAAAAATACAAAAGAACTGTTTGGTTGCAGGGATAGGAACGAAGAATAAGAATGCAATATTGGGAATAGGAATGACTATTTTAATAACAGATTTTTTTGAGAATGGGTATAAGCTCATTTTAGAGACAAAATGGGAATATGTATTCTTATTCCTATTCCAAATTTTCTATTCCTATTCCAACAACCAAAGGGGTCCTTAACTCTTTTACATATCCTCAAGATGTATTAGTAGATCATCTTCTATCATTAAGAAAGTTGTTAAACCATGTTGGAACCCCCCCATTTTTCAATTAACCAAATATGAAAATATCATATTCACACAGGTTTCTGAAAAAATAACTCTAACTCCTGTAACCATAGGATAATTGCTTTTAATTAAAAGAAACATTAAACGTTCAAAAGTACACAAATAGCCTGCTATCACCATTTTTCTTTCTCCGTAAAACTAGTTTAGAAACCTAGGTGAAATCATCCATACACTTAATAACTACACCTCTGTAAGTTCATCAACTCTTGACCAATTATCCAGAATACTCGCCGTGGATTGCCGGTTAAAAATAATTTTATTTAATATAGAAATTTAAAAGCAAATACTTTGAAACATCTTTAGTTCCATTGCATATGTATAGGATATGCAGGAATATTTTCTCTTTAATCTTAAACCTTAAGGTTTAATTGTTCAAACATGATAGTTTATAGGAAACACAGAGAATAAAAATGTACATATCTTGAATCTCTCGACACCCACATATTTGAACGACATAAAATCGTTAAGAAGTTAATGTCATCGTTACATGAAACAAAAGATATATTTCTACGAGCTCTCAGACTTGAAAAATAAATTCACAGCGTAAAGCAATTGTGGAGTCAATTTTTCTAATACACTGAAAGATAAAACGTTATGAAAATAGCTTAACAGTTCAGAATGTATAAAATGCAAATGGTGTTTGGAGGATAATTGTTTTTGACCTCATCTCAACGGCCCCCAAAACAAACTTCCTCAACATCACAATCATTGTTTAAGAGAGAAGCCGTGAAAGCCGTTGAGGGAGAGGTAAGAACAGTACCCTCCATTAATCCTCTTTAAACAGTCATTCTGAATTAAGCTGGACAAAAGCTCATAAAATATATCTAACATATCGACCACGACAGCTAAGTGCAGTATTTGTGAAAGAAGGAAAGATGATAGGGCACTTATATATAAACGTTTTGGGGTACCATATCTGGCAGCAATGAGAAAATATTTTGCAAAGCATATTGCCTTCACATTGGCAGACATGGTGATCTCTCAAAACAAGAAAATCTTCAATATCTTACCACAAATAGATAAAATATTGGTACTTCTGAGTAGATTGAAGGCTCTCCCTTTTCATTTTGTGCAAAGTTTATTGTGATGTTCTGTCACAAGATATATGCGAACCTAAAAGCTTTTGTCTCTTCAGAATAGCAATTGGTTTAATCCCAAGGTAACCATATCACACACATTGAAAGTGTAAATAAAGAGAAACACGTTTTGATTCGATTCCTAATCTAACCCCATTTAAATCTTACACTGAAGAACAAATTCCCTTTCAAAATTTCAACCCTACGCAATTGCCGTGTCAACCACCTACATGTATATTTGCTATATGGTCGTAAAGAAAAAGACTGATTAATATAAGCAAAACATAGAATGAATGAAATTCCAATTTGGCTGTCATGCTTAAACTATACGACTATAATGTTCACAAGAATGGGGCTCACCTAATCTATAGAACAAACAAAGCTCAATTGCTACACCAATCAAGGTGCTCCGAGGTTTAAAAATTTCTCTTCAAATTTCAAATTCCAACGAAAGTTATTGAGATAAACAATAATATTTAGTAAATCTTTGAATTTCATGAGATAATGTGAGAGATTTTAATTTTTTATATTTAAAATATAATTATATTTTATAAATCTTTCTTAGTGGTTTAAAAGGTAATATTCTTTTAACTTAGAAGAATGTGTAGTTTGGAGGGATCTAGAATATGGGTAGGTGAGGTGAATTTCAACAAGATTTCAAAAGATAATCTAGTTCTAGTACTGTGGAATGTGTACTACAAGATTGTAAATGGATGTTAATTGTTAGAGATTAGATTGTTTTAAATAATGACAAACAATGATATCGAATTTTGGGTGGTGTTACTATGACTAGGTTTAAGGTATCCCAAAATAGAAAACACTATGCTCAATATTTAGGAAAAAATTGAAGCTGACTTTAGGGCTGATTGTAAAGTTTAAGAAGTTTAAAACTATACATCTAAATAGAGAGGGAAATATGAGGGGAAATGAGTTGGTCTATTCTTCAAGAGGTCTGAGGGTGGCATGTCATTATTTAAGTAAGTTGAGCTAGATTTATATCCTTCATGTTGCTTAAAGTGGACCAAATTGATGGAGATACAAGTTTGGCAGACATTTCAATCATCTAAGGGAAAGTATAATATTTTACTCATGGATGATGCAACTTCCTTCTTATATTAATTTAGGAATGTGGTTATTGACAATGTGATACTCTTAGAAATATTTTTTAATATTTCTAATGGATTATTTGCCAAAAATTGAGTGGTTTTCACATACACCCAACCTACTCGATAGAGTTGAAAATCATGCGAGAGCATTGAGAGGAAAATAGTATTTATGAAGCATTGTGTACAGATGAAGATAATTAATCATAAGAGGTTATAGGGATAACAAAGGAATTAGTGCATATGATATTTGATTTCAAGAATAAAGAAACAATCTAATAATACATTTTGATGTTAATTGTAGATCACCTTTCCTATATTTTGATATATTTTTGCATGAGCAAGTGATAGATATACAATCACATTCAAATAATTAGTATAAAATGGTAAAATTTCAGTTTTGTAAGTATTTGTTAAAATACAAAGTGCATATTTTATAGTATTCACAACCTTAGCATGCATGCGCTTAAGTTGCATTGCCTAGGTAAAAGTTGTCAAATTAGTCTAATTGACCTTAGGAGTCAAAAAATTGGTAATATGCCTAGAATGGATTGAAATAGGTCCACATAGAATTATAATGCCATTTGACATCTTTTGATACCTTTTGGTTGCAAGGAAACAAGAAAAATGCAAAAGTTGTCTAGAAATTCAAAAAGTTGTCAAGTTGTAATTTTGCAACTTTGAGAACTTTTTGAGCAAGTTCGGAAAAAACATGTAAAGTGTGATCAATTGCTTCCCAATACTCAAGAATCAGTTAGGGAAGGTGTGGAATGGTTATTTAGGCTCATCCAAACCAATTCGTGTGGTTAGACATTACTATTGTCAATTTTGTGCAAAAGAAAGCTAAGAATTATAACTACAGAATTGAGTAAACAAAAACATGTGTGCATATGCATTGAATTTTGGTTTTATTTGCATTAAATACTTAGTTTATATTATTTTGGTTTCCTTTACATAATTATAGGTGAGTGTGACTCAATTTTTATAGTGCAAAGAAAATTTCTTCACTCTCTGCTAGTTTTTAGCCATAACTAGGCAAAGTGGGAAGAATAGAGTCTAAATTCATTTTCCATGATTAGATAATCATGGCCTTATGTTAAATGAAAGTAGAGAATATTTACTATAATATGACTTTTGTAAGAGTGATGAAGATGCATTCTACTAATTTTACAAGCCATCCCTATGTGAGTCTTGGAGTAACTAGGCTAGGTGGCTAACACAGAGATGTGCATGAAAACTATTGGAGATGATGGAAGTTCATCAAATGAAACTAGATTTTTTTATTGGAGTGTTGATGCAATGGATTCTGGTATAGTAATTCTTGGATTACCAAGTAGGCTTTAGGATCCTCTTCACTAAAGGAATGTCCAACAATAGTGCCTCTAATCCTGGAAAATGCACCCAAGCACCAATCATAGCTCAAATTATAAGGTCAATGTCTCCACAACCTATCCTCAAACAAGAAAATCCCAATCACAAGGACCTCTTGATACAAGACAACATATCACAAATTGCCCTAAAATCACAAATAGATAAGTTTTTACACAAGACCCCAAAAATACACAAAAGGACTAGGGGTGACTCAAGCTTGAACTTGTGCTCTATCTAGGTCCATTATAATATGGATTGAAGGTTAAAATGATACTGTGCAACATTTAAGCAATGGTTGCTTCACAGATCCACTATTCTACACTTGTAGCCTTTTTTTCCTAAAAATCAGACATAGCTTCATAAATCTCCACACAAACCTATTATCAAATTTTATATTCTAATACCCTTTTTATTTTTACTAAACATTACCAAGCACCAAGACTGGAGAGTGTAAAAAAATAAGGTTTTCCCTAATTTCTTGTCTAGGAATTTAGCCCTATTACCTAGTCTCCAAATACAAAGGAGGTACACTTTTCCAATGCCCAATATTCAACCTAACAATTGGACCATGAAGGGGCATACAAAAAAAAGTTGTAAACCTGATTTTAGACCCCGATGACAACTTTCGAGCGAGTTATGGGAGATGATGACCAACTTTATTCACTTGGGACATGCATGCCTAGGGCATCAAATTTCTCCTTGCCACCTGCATATTAATATCTAAAACAAATGTCATCCTAATATACATATTCAACACTTGGATTTCACTAGAGGCCATTAAATTCCAATGGTGAAATCCCAAGATATGGAAGATTTTGATTGAAACCATAGGCTTGACAACTTCTACAACCAACTTCTACAAAAACTTCAATATCTTGAGTTAGGTAATTGATCGAGTTCTCAAACCAAATGCATTTGTAAGGTATTTTACCAATCAATCCAAAATTTCAAATTGATCTCCCTAGTGTGTTCATACATGTCTATACAACATGTTACAACATGAAATTTGTAGGAAATTTGAGTTATTTTATTGATTGAAAGGAAAATGTACACAATCTTATCCTACCACCAACCTGAAAGGGCTTATATAGGAATCCCCAATGGTCACAACAGATTCTCAAACCAAATTTGACTATTGGGGAGTTATTTTAAAAAATATGCAACTTTTTACTAAAAGTTGCTTAACTTTTTAGTAATTTTTAAATTTGTGCAACTTTTGCAATTTTTTGATCAAAACATGATCAAAACTCAACTAAATGATCCAACTAGGACAAAAACATTATAAAACATGAAAATAACATTCTATCCTAATATTTTAGGTTATTTGGATACCTTTGACCATAGTTGACAAGGGCTTATAATTGTACCAATATTGGAACTAGGCCTTACAAGTAGGTCCAAATGTATAGCCACTATTTCTAACCTATCCTATAAGTTCTTAGGACCTTAAATTGTCCTTGAAATGTATCAAGACTCTTCATTTGTTGAGGTAGATCCTACACCATACTCCCCTTGACTTTTTGAACTCAAGTTCCCACTTGAGGTTAACTACTCAATAGAGGTGCCATGTTGCTTGATTTGATCCTGTATCATCCAAGTTGCATCAATTTTAGGGAGTCCTTTCCATTTCACTAAATGATGCATGTACTTGTTTTTCCTTTTTTGTTTCAGCAACTTGGTTTCAAGTATTGCCTCCAACTTAGCTAGTCTATTTTGAGGGAGGTTGGTAACATATTCTTCATCCACTTCAGCATGTTGACTCTATTCACTTATTAAACCTATCATACCTTCATAAGGAGTGTGGTCTACAATATTGATTATTGGAGAGATTTTTATGGTTGGGAGAAGAGATATTTCATAGGCATTCTCACCCATTCTCTTGAGTATAATACATGCCCCAACTTTCTTCATGTGAATTTTTGTATACCTACCATTAGGTAGTCTTTCTTTCCTCATGAATATTCATACCTTGTCTCCAATCTTGAAATGGACTTCTCTTCTTCTCTTATCTTCTTGTTCTTTGTACTTCATGGTAGATTTTTGCAAGGCTTCCTTCACTCCATTTTTCACCTTGGTGATTTTCTCTACAAGTTCCTTTCCTTTTGCAATGACTCTAAAATCCTATGGTAACTCTACCAAATCTAAGGGAACTTTAGGATAAGGCCATAAATATTTTGGAAAGGAGTTTTTCTATATGATCTATTCTTGGAATCATTGAAAGAAAATTCTACTTGAGGCAAGAGGAAATCCCAACTTTGAGAATGTTTCTTGGTGAGACATCTTAGGAGGTTTCCTAATGACCTATTTACCACCTTAGTCTGCCCATCAATTTTTGGGTGATAGGAAAAGCTATAGGTCAAGTTTGTTCCTAGATTCATGAAAAGTGTCCTCCAAAAATGTCCTTGAAACTTGACATCCCTATCTAAAACTATAGTCTGGGGTAAACCATGAATTCTAACCATTCGTTTGAAAAAGTGATCTACAATATAGGATGCATCATTTGTTCAAAGTGGACCATCTTGCTAAAGCTACCACTGCAACAAACACACTGTTAAATACATGTTTTTCTCTAGGAAAGTTAATTATAAAATCAATTGATATTGATTCCCAAGGCCTTGTAGGAATTGATAAATTTTGGTACAATCCTTGGTTTGCGGATGCTCCCTTCTCTTGTTGACAGATTGTTCAATATCAAATGAATTTATTGACATAATTACCCATCTTTGGCCAAAAATAGTATCTCTTTAGGTCATATGTGTCATCTTTTTTATTCCAAAGTGACTACCTAGCCACCATAATTCATGTCCCTAATGATGTTTTTCATCATCAAACATTTAGGGATACATAATTAAGCCCCATTGAAGAGGAGTCCATTCTAAATCAAATAATAAGAGAAAATAGTATGGTACTTGCCTATCATTTTGGTGAAAACTTCAAAAGCCTCTCCAAAATCTGAATCACCTATATACAAGTGTTTTAGTGAGTCTATGCCTACAATTTGGAGTTGAACTTATTCTACCAATCTAATTCTTCTACTAAGAGCATCAACCACATTGTTTTTGACTCCCTTTTTATTCTTGATATAGATGCACATGCTTGTAGTTGCTCCATCCATTTAAGATGGTTGACTAGTAAATTTTCCCGAGAATTAGAAATCTTTGTGCATGGTTATTAGTATAAACTAAAAATTCTTTATGAATTACATAGTGTCTCCATTTCTTTAGGGCCTACACCATGGCATATAACTCTAAATCATATGTAGAATACTTTTTATTTGTCTCATTGAGTTTCTCTGAGAAGAATGCTACTGCTTCGCCTTCTTGACTTAGGACAACGCCTATTTCCAAGTTGCTTGCATCAGTTTCGATAGTTAATACCTTGTTCAAGTAAAGGTGAACCAAGATTGGATATTGAGATACTTTTTTCTTCAAGTATTTGAAGGCATCATCAACTTCTTTCATCTAAGAAAACTTTTTCTTCCTTCCTCCTTTGATGGTGTTTAGCATAGGAGTACATACATGACTAAAATTCTTGATGAATTTCTTATAAAAAGTGGCAAGGCCATGAAAGCTCCTTATATCACCTTGATTCCTTGGTGGGGGCCAGTTGAAAATGGCTTGAATCTTCTTAGGGTCCATCTTGAGGGTGCGTTGTGAGATGACAAATCCTAGGAAGACAAGTTCTTTCTTCATGAATATGCACTTTTCTAAGTTGATCACCCACTTGTGCTGATGAAGTCTCCTCAAAACCTGTTCCACATGCTCAAGGTGTTCTTCTCTACTATGACTAAGATTAGTATATCATCAAGGCATATAATAACATTTTTTCTAAAAAATCAATACATATCTCATTCACGAGTCTCATGAATGTATTAGGTGCATTACTTAACCCAAATGGCATAACTAACCATTCAAAAAGACATTTAGTTGTTTTGAATGTTGTCTTTTCTTCATCTCTTGGCTTAATTCTAATTTGGTGATAGCCTGATTTTAGGTCAATCTTTGTGAAGTAGCAAGAACCCTCTAACTAGTCTAGCAAGTTCTCAACCATTGGCATAGGCAACATATACTTTCTTGTAATGTTTTTCATGACCCCTCTATCAATACATAGCCTCCATTTTCAATGCTTTTTAGGAGAAAGGATTGATGGAATTACAATGGACTACGACTTCTTTATATCATCCCTTTCTCAAGCAAATCATTTGCTTGTTGTGCAATCTTTGCATGTTGGGTTGGAGTAATTTTATAAGGTTCTTTGATAGGAAATAAAGATCTAGTGATTAGGTCAATTTAATGATTGATATCTCTTAGGGGGCAGGTTTGTGGAAAAGTCACTAGTAATCACATCACTATACGTTAGCAGTAGGTCTTTGATTTCATTTGGTATTGGTTCATTGTCCTTAGAACTGATGTTCACCTTAGGTTTAGAAACAAGTACAAACACTTGGAAATCAAGTTCCTTCAATGCTTTAAGAATTTCCTTCTCTCCTATGGTGACTATAGTAGATTTTGCCTTACGATTAGGTAGTGGCTTCATAATGAAATTTACCCTATTTATTGTTGTAGAATAGGTATTTTTCATACAATGGTGTCTGGCATCCACATCATATTGCAAGGGTCTACCAAGGAGAATGTGGGAAGCATCCATCTCAACCACATCACAAAGTAGCTTGTCCTTAAAGTTTTCTATAGAGAACTCTACCCATGCTTGTTTAGTTAGCAATGTTTTCTGACCTTTTGTGAGGAAAGAAACATGATAGGGAAAGGTGGGTTACCTTAGGTAGTTTTAATTTTTCAACCATTTTAGAGGACACCAAATTTTTAGTTGAACTAGAATCAATTAAAATACTACATACCTTGCCTTGGCATTTGATCTTTGTTCTAAATAGATTCTTCTTTTGGGGTGCTTCTTGGGTTTGAGGAATTTACAAGAAGGCCTAACTCATCATCAATAATTTTCCCTCTTCAAGGTTCTAGATCCTGTTATTGTCATCTTGATCCTCTTCTTTGATGAGTTGTACTCTCCTCTCCCCTTGGTTATTATTCCTCTTTTTAGGACATCTACTTGCATGGTGACCAAATTAGTTACAATATGTAGCATTTGATAGGGTCATGGCCTCTTCCTCTACCTCTATTGAAGGATTTACCTCCTCTATAGTTGCTTTTAACACCTGACTCTCCCTAATCCTTATCCTAATCACTGGTCTTGTTGCCATTATTCTACCCCTTACCCCAAGACTTGTTCTTTCCCTTGAGGTTTTTATTGTTGCTATTTTCCTTCCCTTTGCCTTGGTCTTCTTTCCTCTTCCTTCTCTCCTCTACTTTGATGGCTAATAGATAGCACTTGTTCACAGAAGTAGGCATATGTAGATTTAGGTCCTCTTGAATGTGTACCTTGAGGAAATTCATGCACCTAGAAATATTTTCTTCCTCATCCTCAACTATGTTTGCCTTCATGCATAGTCTTAGGAAATCCTCTGTGTAGGAACTCACATCTAAGGCATTTTTCTTTAAACTCTTCTTCCTTATGTGGAGTTGTACCCCATAGTCTTCAAGCACATAGGTCTAAATAACTAGTGCCACCATTCTATCCCAAGATGATATCATTCTCCTTCCTTTCTTTGGCCTTTCAGTTTGGATGAAGTTCCACCAAGTTAGGGCTGCCCCCTTCAACTTGGACTTTGTCATTTTCACTCTTTGTTTCTCTGGAATGTCTTCACATTCAAAGAAACTTTTCAAGGACTCAATCCAAGCTAAGGCCACTTCTACATTCATCTCGCCATTGAAATTTGACTGATCCATCTTCCCTTCCATGGTCCTCTTTTCCATGGATTTGAGAAAATTCAAAAGAGGTCTCCAACTTGCTTTCAAATTCCTTCAACCTGTTTGCTAGAGAAGCATTTTTTTCCCTCTATTCACTCATGATCTTTGAAAGTTATACATTTGATTCCCTAGTAGGTCTTTCTTCATCTTCAATAAGAGATGTGGCTCTAATACCACTTGATGAAATGGAGCCTCATATAGTAAGTCTTGGATGACCAACTAGCCCTTAAGATTCTCTTCACTGAAGGAATGCCTAAAAATAGTGTCTTTAATCTTGATAAATGTACTCATGCACCAATTAGAAGTGCTCAAATTAGAAGGTTAAGGTTATCAAAACCTATCCTCACACAAGGAAATCCCAATCACAAGGAAGAACTCTTGGTACAAGACAACTTATCACAAATTACTGTAATTTCCCTTTACTGATTTTTTATGATATTTCCAGCCTCAAATCAGAACTTTAAAATCAAACAACCAATATTACAAAGATCTTCCAATTTCCCAATAAAACCCAAATCGGGTATGTCCAAATTAGTGCCAAAAAACTTCACAACTTCACAAATTATTAATAAATCTGAAAATGGACAATTTTACAGAAATTTCAGCAGCATAACAGCCTACAAAATGAAATTTCCATATTTGTATAGCCTTTACACAACAGCTCACAAATGTAGGGCAAAACTATGCTCAATCGGGCTCCCGAAATTAACACAAAAATGCCCGGAAACACCACAAAACACTCATAAACTATCTCAGAAGTTTAATCACGACCCAATACATATATTCATCTCTATTTTAACATCATAAAGTCTCAAATATAGAAGCAAACCAAACTGATATGAAACACTCAACTGAAAACCCAAACTCAAACCAAAAACAACCCCGAAAACACCCAAATTGGCACTATTCAGCACAAAGGCAAACTCTGTATGAGCATGAACATGGAATGGATCCAAACTCCCATCCTTAGCCTTCCTAGAAACCTGCAAACTCCCATTCTTGGGTCTCCTTCTCCACAGGTTTGGCAGCCTCTGAAGAACAACAAGAAAATTAGCAAGAATCAAGATGTAGAATGAGCCCAAAACGCCTCCAAACCCCTTTTAAAGAGGGCATAACCCTAACTCACATCCAAGAGGGGTTAATAAAATATAATTTAATAATAATTTTTATTTATTAGTCCATTTCTTTTCAAAGATTAGCCCCTTTTTCTGAAATTTCACCTTTTTGGAGCCTGCCTGCCGTAACAAAGTTTATTTTTTTAAAATTATTTGAATAGGGGACATGACAAGTCCTCCCCTCCCAAATATTGCTTGTCCTCAAGCAATGAAGGTTGGAATTCTCAAGAATATGTGCTCCTTCCCAAGTTGCATCCTCTAGTGGTAATCCTTTCCATTTGACCAAATGCTCTATGATGCTCCTATTTCTCAACCTTTTCTCTCTTGTATCCAAAATCTCTTCTGGAATCAAAACTAATTTCCCTTCATCATCAAGAGGTGGTAATTCTATAGATACTATGGTTTGCTGGCCTAGAACCTTCTTTAAGCAAGATACATGGAAAATATTATGTATTTTTCTGTTTGGTGGGAGCTCCAATTCATAAGCTACCTCTCCTACCTTCTTGATGATTTTATAAGGCCCATAGAACCTTGGCTTGATTTTCTCTACCCCACTTCTCTTCAAGGTGCTTTGCTTATATGGCTGCAACCTAACAAATACCAAATCTCCCACCTCAAAAGATCTTTCAATCCTTTTCCTGTTAGCATATATCTTTTGTTGGTTTTGTGCATGTTGTAGATTATCCTTGAGGGACCTTATTATGTCTTGGCTTTGCTTGATAAAATCACTTGCTGCGGGTACTCTGCTATCAGAAAGTATTAGATCAACAAAGGAAAGGGCATCATAACCATAAAGAGCATGAAAAGGAGGCATACCAATAGACATGTGATGAGATGTATTGTAACAATACTCCCCTAGGTGTAACCATTTAACCCAAGCATGTTGTTGATTTGAAACATAGTTCCTCAAATATCCTTCTATCCATTTATTAACTATCTATGTTTGTCCATCTATTTGAGGGTGATAGCTAGTACTGGGAGTGAGTTTAGTTCCTACCAAATGAAAGAGCTCCTTCCAAAAAGAGCTGAGGAATCGACTGTCCCGGTCACTAACAATGTTTCTAGGCAAACCATGTAATCTAAAAATTTCCTTGAAGAACAATTCGGCCACTTGTGATGCCTTGAAATCAGATGTGATATGAAAGAAATGTGCATACTTAGTTAGTCTATCTACCACCACATATATGCAATCCTTACCTTGAACCTTGGGCAACCCAGTGATGAAATCCATGGAAATACTTTCCCATTTTTTCTCGAGAATAGGAAGTGGCTGCAACAATCCTGCAGGAAAATTTTGCTCACTCTTGCTTTGTTGGCATACCATACATTCCTTAATGTGTTTAAGGACATCCTCCTTCATACCTTTCCATGAAAACCGCTCTCGAATTTTCCTGTATGTCTTGAAGTATCCCTGGTGACCAGCCAAAGGTGTGTCATGAAAGGCCCTCAATATCCTCTCCTTAGTTTTTGACCCTGGCACTAAGAAGATCCTGTTCTTGTAATAAATCAATTCATCAACAACCTTTTACCTATTATCATCCACTAACTTATCCAAAATCTTGGTGGCAAATGAATCTTTGGCATACTTTAAAATTATGGAGACTTTCCAATCAGCAGAGATAGATGATAAGGAACACAAAGTGGGCTTTCTTGAGAGAGCATCAGCAACCACATTATTCTTTCCTTTCATGTATTCAATATCAAAATCATAAGCTTGCAATTTGCTTACCCATTTTTGTTGACGATCATTCAAATCCCTTTGGTTCAAGAAGAACCTGAGGCTATTATGGTCTGTCTTTACAATGAATCTCCCACATACCAAATATTGTCTAAACTTATGAAGTGCATGCATGATTGCCAACATTTCCTTATCGTAGATGGAGTACCCTTTCTCTAATTGATTTAATTTTCGATTCTCAAATGCTATTGGATGTCCCCTTTGAGTTAGGACAGCCCCTATACCTTCTCCCGAAGCATCACATTCAAAAACAAAAGGTAAAGAGAAATCTGGAATTGCAAGCACAGGGCATGAACTCATTACCTCCTTAAGCTTATCAAATGTTTTTTGTGCCTCTTCTGTCCAAACAAAAGCTCATTTCTTTGTCAAATTAGTCAAGGGGGAAGCAAGCTGAGAAAATCCCTTGGCAAATCTCCTATAGTAGCTACACAACCCGAAGAAACCTCTCAACTGTGTAAGATTAGTGGGTGGAGGCCAATCCAAAATTGCCTGGATTTTTTGTTGATCAACCTGTACTCCTTTAGAGCTTATAATATGTCCCAAATATAGGATCTCTGTCAAACCAAACTCACATTTAGATAGCTTAGCATAGAAGGATTGCTGCTCCAAGATTCCCAAAACAGTGTCTATGTGCTTTAGATGCTCTTCCCATGTTTTACTGTATATCAAGATATCATCAAAAAATACCAAAACAAATTTTCGAAGATGCTGACTAAATACCTTATTCATACAAGATTGGAATGTTGCAGGTGCATTAGTGAGTCCAAATGGCATAACAAGAAATTCAAAGTGCCCATAGTGACATCTGAAAGCAGTCTTTTCCACATCTTCACTCCTCATTCGGATTTGATGGTAGCCTGATCTTAAGTCAATTTTTGAGAAGTATATAGCACCATGTAACTCATCAATGAGTTCATCTATGCGTGGTATGGGATACCTATTTTTTATGGTCTTCTTGTTTAGAGCCCTGTAGTCTATACACATTCTCATTGTACCATCCTTTTTCTTGACAAGTACCACAGATGATGCAAATGGACTAGAGCTAGGCCTTATGAATCCCATGTCCGGGAGTTCTTTAATAGTTTTTTCAATTTCTTCCTTATAACCTCTTGGATGGCGGTATGGGTTTGTTATAACTGGTTTGGCACCCTGTTCTAACTCTATAACATGCTCAAAACCTCTATCTGGTGGTAATCCTGGAGGCAAATCATTGAAAACTATACTATGCTTATCAAGAATATTTTGAATTTCAAAATGGAAATTACCTTGATTCTTTGGAGAGCTTGTTGGTTGGATTATGACTCCTGCTGCCCATGTTACTTGTCCTCTTCGAGAAGTCCTCTCTATCCTCTTTGCAGAGACCGCCTTAGGTGCTCCCTTAGATAACCCTCTCAATATGACTTCTTTCCCATTGGAATGAAATTTAAACTCCATAGTTTGATGGTTCATGTAATAGCCTCCGATAGAGTGCAACCATTGAACACCCAATATAAGATCTGTCTCCCCAATACCAACCACATAGAAGTCATCACATAACTCATAATCTCCTAAGGTCATCTTGAGTTGTTTCACCACCCGTGTGCAAGGAATAGTGAATACATCAGCTACAGTAACATTGAATCCCTCAAAATCTTCTGCTTTAAGCCCTCTTTTCATGACAAATCCCTCATCAATAAAATTGTGAGTTGCCCCACTATCAAGAAGAATAGTCAACCTTTGCCCTGCTAGTACCCCTCGAATTCGGAAGGGATGGTATCTTGGGACTCCTGATAATGCTGCTAAAGTGCCATCCTTGCTGATTTCTTTTACTTTCTCTTCTTCTACCTCCTCCTTAGTATCATGAAATTCCTCATGCTCATCTGAATCAGATTCTGAAGCAACTTCAATATAGTGCACTTGACCTTTCTCCAAACATCTGTGTCCTGGAACCCATGGTTCTCTACAAGTAAAACAAAGCTTTTTCCTTTGTAATTCACTCCTAGTCTCTTCATCTACCTTCTTTTTTGCCACATTTGTCACATATTTTGGTGGTAGTGTTGGGAAAGACTTTTTTCTGAAAATTTCCCTTGTGTTGCCAAAGATTTGAGGGTTTTTGATTAGTGATTGATTTCATAAGCACGCAAGTTTCAAGTTGCAAGCTTCTTTTGATAGCTTCCTGTAAGGTTGAGGGTGAGAAAGCCTTAACCAAACCCTTAACAGAATCTTCTAAACCATCAAGAAAAAGATAAACAATCCTCTTTTCACTCATATCAAGTACCATAACAGCCACTTTTTGAAATTCTTCTATATACTCATTAACTGATTTGGTTTGCTTCAACTTTGACAATTCTTTAAAGTACTCTTCATCATCCTTGAGGTCAAATATATCTATCACCCTTTGACTGAAATCTTCAAATGTAGTTACCTGATCGTGACCTTGAGTAGTCATTCCATGATACCACCAATCATAGGCTGTATCTTCCAAGTGTAGACTTGCAAATTGAATAGCATCACTCTCTTTCATGGGGTTAAGTGTGAAGAAAGTTTGTAATTTTTGTAGCCATGCTCTAGCTGAAATTTTATTTGTTCCATCAAAAGTAGGTGCTGTAAACTTGCTTATTTTATTTTTGAGCTCTCTTCCACTTGTGTCATGCTCCCTCCTGTTCTCTTTCTTGGGCATCAAATCGTTCATCGTATCCACATATTCTCTAAAAGGAACTGAACTACGAAAGTCATCATCTAAGCCATTGTAAGTAGCTCTTAATGTAATCAAATTACCTGTAACCTCTTCCACTGGATTAATGGCTGGATTTGGTACTAGTGGCTCATCTGCAGGCAAGAAAATAGATTTGGTTGATTTAGATGGTGTGGATCTCCCATTTCTTGGCTCCTCTGAAGTGCTCCCTTTTTCATTAATAGATGCAATTCCTTGTAATTTTTCTGTCAATATTTGCAAAGCTTCTCTAGTTTTTGCCAAACCATCCACTGTTTGCTTCTGAGTATTTTGGATGTCTTGGAAGAATTTCTTTGCCATCTCATCTAGATCAGCCATACTTTTTTCTTCCTTGGATTTTGTACTTTTACTTTCAACTGGGGGTTTGATCAAAATTTCTTTATTCTTTTCTCGCTGCAAATATCTTTTTTCTCTTTCACTTAGTTGCATGCAATCATAAAATATGACATGCAAGATCTGGGTAGTTATCAAAACTTGACATGCAAGATCTGGGTAGTTGTTAAAACTGACATGCAACTTCTACAAACCCTCAAGCTGGCAAGATCATGGCTCTGATACCACTGTAATGTCCCTTTACTGATTTTTTATGATATTTCCAGCCTCAAATCAGAATTTTAAAATCAAACAACCAATATTACAAAGATCTGCCAATTTTCCAATAAAACCCAAATCGGGTATGTCCAAATTAGTGCCCAAAAACTTCACAACTTCACAAATTATTAATAAATCTGAAAATGGACATTTTTACAGAAATTTCAGCAGCATAACAGCCAACAAAATGACATTTCTAGATTTTTATAGCCTTTACACAACAGCTCACAAATGTAGGGCAAAACTATGCTCAATCGGGCTCCCGAAATTAACACAAAAATGCCCGGAAACACCACAAAACACTCATAAAATATCTCAAAAGTTTAATCATGACCCAATACATATATTCAGCTCTATTTTAACATCATAAAGTCTCAAATACAGCAGCAAACCAAACTGATATGAAACACTCAACTGAAAACCCAAACTCAAACAAAAAACAACCCCGAAAATACCCAAATCGGCACTATTCAGCACAAAGGAAAACTCTGTATGAGCATGCACATGGAATGGCTTCAAACTCCCATCCTTAGCCTTCCTAGAAACCTGCAAACTCCCGTTCTTGGGTCTCCTTCTCCACAAGTTTGGTAGCCTCTGAAGAACAACAAGAAAATTAGCAAGAATCAAGATGTAGAATGAGCCCAAAATGCCTCCAAACCCCTTTTAAAGAGGGCATAACCCTAACTCACGTCCAAGAGGGGTTAATAAAATATAATTTAATAATAATTTTTATTTATTAGTCCATTTCTTTCCAAAGATTAGCCCCTTTGTCCGAAATTTCACCTTTTTGGAGCCTGCCTGCCTTAACAAAGTTTTTTTTTTTTTAATTATTTGAATAGGGGACATGACAATTACCCTAAAAGCACAAATTGAAATTTTTTGACATAAGACCCCAAAAACACACAAAAGGACAAGGGGTGACTAAATTCTAAACTTTTGGTCCACTTATGTCCATTATAAAGTAGATTAAAGGATAAAACCATACTGTGCAACATTTAAGCAATAGTTGCATCACAAATCCACTATTCTAATCTTGTAGCCTTTTTTTCTAAAAATCAGACTTAGCTTCAGCAATCTCCATACAAACTTATGACCAAATCATATATTTTGATATCCTTTTAGGGATTTCTAAACATACCCAAGCTACAAGACAAGATGGTGTAAACAAATCAAGTTTTCCCTAATTTCTTCTCTAGGCAATTAGCACTATTAGGTCTCCAAATACAAACGAGGTACACTTTTACAATGCCCAAAATTAAATCTAAATTTTTTTTCATGAATTAGGATATGAAAAAAATTTGGAAACCTGATTTCAAACCCTAATGATAACTTTGGAGCAAGTTATATGAGTTGTTGACCAATGCTATAAGCATGCACATGGGACTTACATGCCTAGGGCATCAAATCTCTCCTTGCCACCTACATATTAAAATCTGAAACCAAATCCATCTTAATATACATATTCAACACTTAGATTTCATCAAATGCCATTAAATTCTGGTGGTGAAATCCCAAGATATGGCAAATTTTGATTGAAACGTTAGGTATGACAACTTTTACAAACAACTTCTACAAAAAATTCAATATATTGAGTTAGGTGAATGATAAAGACCTCAAACCGAATGCATCTGAAAGATATTTCATTAACCAATCCAAAAATTTAGATTGATCATCCTAGTGTGTCCATACATGTCCATACAACGTGTTACAACATTAATTTTGCATAAAACTTGAATTATTTTATTGATTGAAAGGAAAAAGTACACAATTTTATCCTAACACCCACCTAAAATGAGTTATGTAGGAATACCTAATGGTCAAAATATATTTTCAAACCAAATTTTACCATTGGGGAGTCATTTCACAAAATATGCAACTTTTTGCTAAAAGTTGCTTGGCAACTTTTTAGCAACTTTTGCAATTTTTTTTATCAAAACATGATCAAACATCAAATAAATGATCCAAATAGGACCAAAAAATTCTAAAAAATGAAAATAAAAATCTATGCAAAGATTTTAGGCTATTTGGACACCTTTGACCATAGTTGACCAAGGGCTTATAATTGTGTTAATCTCGAAACTAGGCCTTACAAGTAGGTCCAAATGTATAGCCACTATTTATAACCAATCCTATAGGTACTTAGGACCTTTTAGATGTCCTTAAAATGTATCAAGACTCTTCATTTGTTGAGGGTGCTCCTACACCAAATGTCTAATGAGTGTGCAAGCTCAATAGGATGATTTGATCAATTCAACTAAATGGATGTTGAAAGCCTAATTCTAGACTGGCCTATGCCAACCTAGAAACCCTTACAAACCCTCACTTTTGGGTTAGGGCATATACAAAACTTGTTAAGATTTAGAACCTAGAAACTTTCAAAGATCATAAAAAAAATACTCTAAATTCTATTTTTTTTGTAGGACTATTAATAATTTTTGGGAGAAAAAACCTCTAAACTAAACTAGGATGTGTAAGCAGAGACCTATGGTTCTTAATGAGATATTTAAGAAATTTTTTCAGATCATTAATCAAGATACACTAGAACCTAGAATCAAGACATCCAATAGATCAATCTAAGAATAAGTTGGGAGTCTCCTCACTCCTGTAAAAGCATTAGTTGATTTGGAGGTATAATGTATATGAATTAAAAAGAAGACACTAGGGAAAGAGTTAGAAACAAATGGAAGGAAAGCTTTGAGGAAATAGTGATTTATCCTAAGAAGAGGCCTTTTATTTCCTAAGGAGAAAATAAATGGAGTGAGTGCTTAGAATTCATAAGGGTAAAGGAATATGCAAGGGATTTTCTATCAAAGTGGTATCAGAGAAAGTGATATTTGGGTGATGTAAGAGTGTATGTGACTAAGAATCTTTTGGTGAGTCCATGATGGTGAAAAATTTATACTTGGAAAAGAAGTTGTAGGATCAGGAAGATGAGAACCTATTAGTTGAAGGATAAGATATTATCCCAAGAAGCCAAGATTAGGGAAGTGTCCCTTAAGACTAAGGAAGTGAGAATAAAAGTCAATAAGAAGGAGGAGGAAGAGAAGCTCAAAAAGGTATTAGTGAAAGATGAGGTACCTATCCTTGATCTAATATTGAATGAAAAACCTTTCGTCAAGGCTATCAAGGGTTTAAGTGAAAACCCCTTAAAGGAGTAGCATTATTCAATGGGAAGATGTATGTAGAGAAAGTAATGTAATCTATTGAAGGCATGGAGAATTACTTTGAATGTGAGAACATCACGAATGCCCAAAAGGTGAAAGTAGCCAAATCAAGGATGAGGGAACCATCATTGTCCTTATGGAAGTTCATTCAAGATGAATCGTAAAAAGAAGGACAAATACATATAGCTAGTTGGAAGGGCATGGTGTCTAAGGTAAGGGAGATTTACTATCCTGAAAATTGTCAAATTTAGTTGCATGCTGAGAGAATTTTTTTGAAGCAGATAGATGTAGATGTGACTACATACATAGAGGAGTCTCAAAAACTCTATTTAAGGTCCAATGTGAAAGAAGAATAGAGCATCAAAGTATCTAGATACAAAATTGGATTGAGGTGAAATATCCAAGAAGACATAAACCTATGGAGTCCAAACATTGTTCATAAATGTTACTATAATCACCCAAAAATGGTCATCTTACCGATATGCCCCCTTTCTAGCAAATTTTCCCAATTTATTTATTGCTTATCTTTGATTGAATCCCATGAAATCTATTTATTTGATTATAACCTATGGTTTGACCACTTTATCCTAAGCTTTATTTATTTAATTGAAATAACATGCTTCCTTTTAATTAAAGAAAAAAATCTCACTTCCCACTTATCCTAAGTCTGGACACATAAAGTATTATTCCTATTTTAAATTATTTTGTTTTGTCTCACATGAGGTGCACACTTTCAAGGTGGGTGGAATTTTCATTCTTCTCCATTTTGTCTCACATGAGGTGCACACTTTCAAGGTGGGTGGAATTTTCATTCTTCTCCACACATCTCTCACCTTTGTGAACTCCATCATTAATCTTGATTAGGTGAGATGCTTGTGCTCACAGATCACTCAAGATGCGTCCTCCACCCTTAATTAAACCTCTCTTAGGTTTTAATCTTAGCCATCCATTTTTTTATTAAAGAGAGGACTCTCTCCTCATTCTCTAACCTTATGCTTTTTAATAATGTTATGCTATAGGATTTCTAGGTTCTTTGTAGCTTTGAAGGACTTTGGAGTACTCTTTCATTTGCATCTTGATGGAACTTTGAAATGTTGTTATTCAAATTGAGTCATTTCTCATTTTCAGAGCCTTGAAATAGGTAGAAGTGTGATTTAGAGATTTTTCTTTTTGGATAAGATAAACTTACAAGATAGTGAAGATCCAAAAATTCCAAGTATCAAATGAGTGGTGAGATAGAGGTTCTGATTTTGCAATTTTGGAAGCAATGTAGTTAACCTTATAGAATTTCACGATTTGCTAAGCATTAAATATTGTCTTTCTGATTTCACAATTTATCTTCTTTATGTAATAACACACTATAAGGATTTATAAAAAATGAAAGAGTTTTGGCAAAGAACAATTTTCTTCCTAAATTATATATTGGATTAGGAGTTCAAAATTTTAATAATTCATATAACTTTTTGTGATAAATTTACCTCATCATAGAACAATGTAGCCCAATTTCTATGATCCTCTCCACTCTTGCATTATTGGCATAACTAGGGAGTCTACAAGGTTTATGCTAACACCATTTAATATGCCACTAATATTTTATTTTAAAATAAAAATATGTTTCAAAAGAATCTTGCTATCTATCACCACATGTATGAAGCAAACTAAGAAGAGACTGGTATTGTTGAAGTTTACAATATCAAACATTGCCTGGGAGTCTAGAAATATCAAACAAACTTGTCTCCCTATTAATTTTTTCATCTTTAAGCATTATGAAAGATAATATTCTAGATAAACCTACTTAGTTAATGGCATGACCACCTCAAACCTACCACATAAAGATATGACCTAGAAACGTTATCCACCACCAAAAAGGGTATGATTTCCCCCAGTAGTTACCTCTCTATATACACACACATAATTTTGAATACCTCAAGGTTTCCAATTATATCTCAAGTTTTCTTATGTTATTTCCTAAGCTACCAATTTATAGTTGTATTTTATTAAATCAATTTTTTAGTTATAAAGTAGTATCCTATCAAATATAATCAAATTCTTTTAGCAATAACTGATATGTTAATCTATTAGTACTACCAAAAATTCTATGTCATTGGTTGTCATTATTTGAAAACATTTTGATCTCTAGCAAAGCAATAGTGATTTCTTTATATACACCTTTGAATGTTCGAATCTAGATTACTTTTAAAAGTCTTGCCAAAGTTGACCTCAGCCATACATGTTCAGGATCCTTTCATGCTGCACATTCTTATAAATTGATGAAATGATCACCCGTCTAGAATCATTGATAGAGGATTTATAAAATGCAATTAGACTTTAAATAAATATAAAACTTGAAAATCTCTATCATTATCTTCATCAAATTCAAAATATTACAAAATGCTATTTTTTTTTACTTCAATGATGTTTATTAAAATATGAATATTTAAGAGAAAAGGTAAACATCAAGCACCTTGATTTGTAACCATTTGTGTTTCCTTTCTTCTATAGATTAGTAAATCACATTAGTTTGTTATAATCTTATACTTCAAACATGTAGGCCAATATACATTTCATTTATAGGTTTACTAAAATAAACTAGTCTTCTTTATTTAGCAAATATGCATGCGAGTGGTTAACACAACATTTTCTTAGTGTTGAAATTTTGAAAGAGAATTTGTTTATTTAGCATAAAAAATCAAATGGGGGTTGACTAAGAATTTAATATCTCCTTTAAGTACCTTTTTTTTCTTTTTTTTCTCTTTCAGAGTATGAAATATGCTTCTCTGTTGGATTCAACTAATCACTTCTCTATAAAGACAAAAGCTTTTAGGGCCCATTTGTTTGCTTGAATTGGAATAGGAAATGTATTATTTGCTCGGTACTCCAAATCGAAATAGGGAGTAGACAAACATATTCCAATTTTGCCTCTAAAATAAGCATATGTCCATTTCAAAAAATAGTTGTTATTGGAAGAGGCCATTCATATTCTCAATCTTACATTTAAAGAAAAAAAATTTAAAATTATTATTTTTAAAAAAATTAAATTTTTATTTTAAAATATTTTGTTTTCTTTTAAAAAAATTCATTTATTTTTTATTGTAATTTTTTTATAACATTTTTTGTTATATATATTTGTTTTAAAAAATGAAATATATTATATTTCTCATTAACTTCAATGAATAAAATAAAAATGAAAACAAATTAACCATTTTACCATTATTGAAAAATTAATCAAAAAAGAAATTAAAACTATATATATATAAATGCAGAACTTAACCTTATTCCTTTTTCATTTTTGTACAACCAAACAATGGATTAACATATTTCCAATTGAATTCCAAGTGAACCAGACACAATTGGAATCACTTCCATTCGCATTCTCATTCTAATTTTCAATTCCTATGCTAGCAAACTAACAGGCCCTTAGATTCGTATATATCTTATGACATAACGTCAAACTAAATCATGCAAACACTTAACAAAAAAGGGTTTCCATCTACTTAGAAGTAATAATTTTATCTATTTGTGGTAAGATATTGACTATTTACTTGTTTTGATAGATCATCATGTCTGCCATTGACTATTTTCTTGTTTCGATAGATCATCATGTCTGCTAGTGTGAAGGTAGTATGCTTTCCACAATATTTTCTCATTGATGGCAAATAAAACTGCACCTCACAATATTCTATAAATGTGCTCGTAGGCTCTTTCCTCCTCTCATAAATAATGTGTTGGAATGTGTAATTTCAACTCAAATGAATTGTAGAGGATTCTAGAAATTCCAAGAGGATTATCGAATAGGGTTAGGTAAAGTTCTAGAAGTCGTAGATAGTTCTAGAAAAGTTTATCTCTCCTATGTCAGCTAATTTAGATGTTTCCAGAAACAATCAAAGACCTCTATAAAAGAGGCACAATGTAATGTATTTTGGTATCAAGAATCAAGCAATGAAATGAGTATATAATTTCTGTAAGTGCATGTACTATGTATTATGTGTTTTATTATCATTGTGGATCCAATCCATCCACCCCCATCATATTGGTATTAGAGCTAGGTCAGAATCAAAGCTAGGTTGGATAGAAGGTTGGACAGAATTTCAGATTGTGATAAAAGAGCAAGTGTGTTGGCGTTGCTAAATGATGGAGGATTGTTTGTGTTATGAGAATGATAGTTGTTTTGAAGAAGACCACATAGGTAGTGCTGAGCAGGAAAGAGGGTAAGTCGGAAAAAAATGTATGGTCTAAATTCTTGTAGTTATTTAATGGCATTTGAGAAATTATACTTTTGTCTTTAAAAGAAAGGAAGATCATAGTTAGAAAATGGTGTTAACTAAGAAGTGAGAAGTTTAGCTATCTAAAGGTTTGTTTCAAGCTATTTGAAGATTTAATTCTAGAAGTAAAAAGGTATTTAGAATTTTCCAAAAAAAACAAAGTAAAGTGTGTTTAATTGTTGAGTTCAATGGAAAATCTGGTAGAGTTCAAAAAGAGAAGACAAACAAGTTAGAAGAAGAACTAGTGATGGTGAAGAAAGAAAATGCAAAATTATTGTGTGAAAAAGATATTTTGCAAAAGGAATTGGAAAAAGTAAGAAATGAAATGGGAGAAGAAAAATCTAAATTGTTAAATGAAATTAGTATCCATATAGATGCAATTGAAGAGCTAGAGGATAGGCTAAAATTTGTGGAAGAAGTACATAATTGGCAGGTGAAGGAAACACATAAGATTAGAGAGAAAAATAAAGAATTAGAAGAAAAGTTAAATTTGTTTGATAATGTTGAGAAAATGAACAAAGATTTAGAAGAAAATGTGAAGGAATTGGAAGAGGAAAAGAGTATGCTAAAGAAGGATCTATCTACTTTGAAACAAGAGAAAGAATGTTTGAGTGTAAAACCATTTGAAACAAGAGAAAGAATGTTTGAGTGTAAAACCATTTGTATGTGATGTATCTTGTGACACAAATGATTTGAGTGAATGTGATTTTTCTGAAACTGAAAGTGTTTGTGATGAAAAGTGTAAGAAAGTAAATGACAAGAAGTTTGCAGATTATGTTTGTTATGATAATAATAATATTGGCTTGAAGATTATGAAAAGAATGGGTTTCAAAGGTAAAAGTTTAAGAAAGGATGAATAGGGATTAAGGAATCCGATTGAGACTACAGCCAGGTCAAAATATGCAGGTCTAGGATATGATGCAAGTAGTGAAAAGACGAATAAAAGTTCAAGAGAATCAATCGAAAGCATAAAGATTGTACAATGTTCACACTGTAACAGGAAAGGGCATACAAAGAATAGATGTTGGGATTTAAATCCATGTAATATTTGTGGCTTAAAGAGTCATAGTGAAAAGATGTGTTGGAATAAAAATTACAAAAGTTATTCTATGGCAGGTTGTATCAAAATGAATTGTGGATGGAGCTACGAATCGAGTTGGTAGAAGATTACAAGTGTGATCAAAAGTCTATTTAAGTATAAATGTTCAAGAGTAAGAAGAAATGCAGCAGCATTTGGAAAAGGATTAGAGCAAGTCAAAGAAGAAACAAGTTTTTAGCATGGCATCAAAGCATAAAAAGGTTTTCGGCATGGCTTCGAAGAAGAAAAAAAAAATCAGCATTTGTGGCAGATGAGGCAAGTGATAGGCATGCATTAACAAAGGCATTATTATTGGAAAATGGAATTTTGGCATTCGGCAAAAGAAAGCATTTTGGAATTTGTATTTAATAACATTTGAGGTTGAAATTAAGGGGGAGTGTTGGAATGTGTAATTTCAACTCAAATGAATTGTAGAGGATTCTAGAAATTTCAAGAGGATTACCGAATAGGGTTAGGTAAAGTTCTAGAAGTCGTAGATAGCTCTAGAAAAGTTTATTTCTCCTATGTCGGCTAATTTAGATATTTTTGGAAACAATCAAAGACCTCTATAAAAGAGGCACAATGTAATGTATTTTGGTATCAAGAATCAGGTAATGAAATGAGTACATAATTTTTGTAAGTGCCTGTACTGTGTATTATGTGTTTTATTATCGTTGTGGATCCAATCCATCCACCTCCATCATAATAAAGTTATCTATAACATAGTATAGTAATGGTCGTTATGTTAGATGAGTTATGTGAGCTTTTGTTCAGCTTAATTCAGATTGTTTGTATAATGAGGATGACCGGAGGGTGTTGTTCTTACCTTTCCCTCAACGGCTTTCACGACTTTTCTTTCAAACAATGATTGTTGTAATGTTGAAGAAGGAAGTTTTGCGAGGCTATTGAGGTGAGGTCAAAAGAAATTCACCTCCCGACACCATTAACATTTGGGGCATTGGGCATTCTCAGTGGTTAAGTAATTTCTTTAACATTTTATTTTAAGTGTACTAGGAAAGGGTTCGTTTATATTCAAATAGAATGTATAAAAGTTAATTCATTTATTTTCTAAAATTTTTGTAGTTTTCTATAAAAAAAAAATGGAGATCATGAAGAACATATGTTGAATTTTTTTGAAAAATATTTTGTATTTTCAATTTTTTCAACTTTGGTTAAAGTGCATTTTTTTTCTTTGTTTAATCGCCTGAGGAATCTTGCTTCATAGTTGTTTTATGCTAATAATTCTAGTCAAATTTTGAGAGAACATAGATGTAAGTTTTCTTATCTGACTTTGGTCCAATTTGAAACCTGAAATTTCAATGAAAATGATTCATACAATGAAAGCAATTTTATGTAGTATATTTGATTTGAGAGAAAAAATTCCTACATATATTGTATATCAAATGAATTTAAATGATTTTTTAAAGTCTTTAATTTTAAACTTGTATACTATAAAAATTATTTTTTAGATATATATTAAGATAGAAGTATTATGGATAATTGAACTAGAGTTAAGGAACTTAAAAGGTATAATTATTATGTTTATCAGACATTTCACCTAGATATGTAGATTAATTTTGATGAGATAGCAAAATAGTGATTGAATCTTATGTATATTCTTGAAAGTTTATTTTTTTATTAAAATATAATAAGCTTTTAGATAAAACAAAGGCTATGTTCAACAATTCAAGAGTCCATTTTGATGAGATAACATTTGGGTTGTACGAACTGACCCCCTTGTTTTTTGTCGCTTTTTATTTCAAAAACATATGCAAAATAACAAACATCAAGAACATATCAATCAACACCTCTTAACAGGGTCGTATGATGGTCAGATCACCACATATTAATATGTGGACATCAAATTAGCAGAAGAGGGTTGGAAAACTCATAAAAATTGAAACTATGATTGTTCCTTATACGATCTACAAAGGAAAAAACATATACTGAATTTACGGTACCCGGGAGAAGGACAAAGGCATGGTAATTCTGGCTGACCATTGCAAATATTCCTCTGCGAATGGACAAATCAAAGAGATTAATTAATATTGACCAAGAGGAGAACACAAGACTGTAACATCGAAAACAGTGGAAGCGCACGGGAAACTTGACTTAAGACACGTGTAAATCCCAACCACCAAGAAGACTGATAAGCCAGTGTACATCATGCTGCGCGAAGAACACATTTATCAATGATATATATTTTCAAGAAAGACTCAGGTTATCTTCAAAAAGGACACCGTAGGTTAGGAATGCCTAGATGCTTGAGCAGAGGTCCTAGAGGCAAGCCTTGGAAGATGACACACTAGGAAAAGTGTGTAATCTTTGACTCAATAATGACTTCCCACATAATATTAAACATGTATCTTGAATTCTATTGTGTGGATCAAATGTGCTAGTGGTGGTTGAGAGACTCAACCATGGGCAGGTGAGGCACCAAGTACAAGTATTTCATTTTAGGCTTGTAATTGACAAAAGGAGTACACAGATACCACTTGCAATCCTTCCACCAAGGCTTGATAGATTAAATACTTAGCTTGTGAATTAGGTGAGGTGGACTAGTAAAGACCAGTAAATCAAAAGTTTTATGATCTAGGAAAGTCAAATGATACTAGACCAAAATATCTTCCTAAGATCTCATACTCATGATGACTCTAAAGAAAAGATCTTTGGTCATCCTAATACCACATTTGAAAAAATTTAGAGCACTGACATCTTGAATCTTGTCAAGTGGCACACCCTTCATAGCAAAAAAGGGCAACCAACACAAATTATGATGATTCATGGAGAGCCCATCTCTGAATCCATTGACATTTTGATGGAGCCATGTCCTAATAGCTTCCTAAGCTTTCCAAATGCTCTTGACCATGAAGGAGCCTTGAATGTGACCAAATTCTAAGGTGATAAGAAGGGTATGAAACACTATCCCCTTCCATGTTGGCCTTTTGACAAGAATACTAGAGGAGATGCAATGTCAGAAAAGGATTTTCCAGGCTTCATCCCCTGAAAGGGCTCTAAGAACCCACTCAATGCACAAGGCAATACCTTGTTTTTGAGTGGAAATAAGGTCCATGCAACAAGGCAAGCAACAATATTCCCAAGAAACTCAATGGAAACCATGGTGTTCTACATCTGATGCCAAGAGATAGTCTCTTAGGAGATTTTCTAAATTCTACTATCTTATTGTCATGCACCTTTTATTCTTGATACTTAGATGCTCAATGACAAGTATTGTGGGTATAGTAATGATCGACAGATATTGTACACCTGATGTGATTGATTTTTTTTTTAATGTTAAAATTTGAAACCCTTTATAAGTTGTATTACTAAGCTATTAAAAGAATGGAGAGCTCCCAAAATTTGTTTAAAACCATGTTGTCAATAAAATATGGTGAAAATCATGACTTTTCCAATGATATGCCTACCAAAAAATTAACATACCAATGAGGAGCTTCTACATGGAAGAACATCCCTTAATCTTCATATACGAAAAGTTGAAAATTACAAATTGATCTAAGGTTGATATGCAACTGCATGGTTTTGAGAATTGGTTTGTGCTTCAACTATATTTTCGAACCTTTCTTTACTTGTTGAGCATTAATCCTTGAGAGATAGAACCTTACCCCTCTGAAAGTTGGTGTATCTTCAATGGTTAGTTATATGTTAGGCCAAATATGGTTGTGAGAATCATGTGAAGTCTCCAAATGTAGGAGAAATATATAATTTTTAAAACTTGGAGCAAAGAGCTTGGAGAGATTTAGGTTGTTAAAAAATATTGTTATGAACTATAAAAAAATCTAAATGAAAGATTGAGGAAGATGTCTTATTTATAACTGTTCAAATGTTATTGAAGAATTTCAAAGATTTTTTCTCTATAATTTTTAATAAAAAGATAAAATAAAAATAAAGATAAAATGGAAGTTAGTTGAAATCAGAGAAACAACCTTTCAAGAAAATATCAAACCTCATGAATCAAATAATTTCATACAAAATCTCTTAATAGCATAAATATAGAGCACAAAAAATTGATATTAATAAAATTAACTCTTGTTCTAGGGCTCTCACTTTATCAAAGGCCAATGAGAATATCAAGGGCTCAAAAGAGACATCTAGATTAAACTAACATAAGACAAAGAGGAAAAGAAGGATATAAAAACAAAACAAAACAAATAATGATAAAATAAACATTAGTACACAAAACACAAAATTCTCAACCAAAATAAGATTTCAAATATCATTTATATACAACAAATGCAAGTATTTCACCATCAAGGCCTCTAAGAACACAATAATTGTTTCAATTATTGTTCAGAGGAAAAATTGGGGTATCAACATGGGTAATATTTTATAAATTTCTTTTTCCTAGGAACATAGAATTCTACATTAAAATTGGGTCTCATTCCTTGAAAAATTTGTTCATTACCTTCTAATTACAAAAATATTTGATTTCGAACTATGTTTTCATTTTGCTGGAGTCAAATCTACTTGTCATTTAGTATATGTCAATTAAAACTAATTCCTTCAAGAGGTAATGTTATCAAATATATTATTATAACATTGTTGGATAAATTTGAAGATCACTAAATGTTATTTATTGGCAATGTTGCATCCAATCTATACAATTGTCATAACTAGAACTTTTTTCTTTCCTTTTTATTGGAGTCTTATCTACTCAAATAGATAATTATAACTTTGGATCCAGTGTAAATTTTTCTTTTCCAACATCTTGATAATCTTAATCAAACTCTTTTCCTTGATTTGTGTGACCATTTCCATAATGCTATTACGACATTGGAAATAGTAAACTAATTTCACAATCATAAAAAATTAAATGATTTATTTAATTTAAAACACTTGATATTCTCACTGATTGCTTTGATACATAGCCTAAAAGTAATAATAATATACTCTATTAAAAAATTCACATCATCATTGCTAGTTTTTTTAATTATAGATATAAGGCTTGATCCACTTTGTGAAATATTCAATTGAAACTACTATTAATTTTATTATTTTACTATATTTATTTAAATCTCCCCTATAAAAGGAGGTGTCACTATCCAAAAATAGCTATAACATTAATGGACCTTAGAGGTAGCATGTTCAAATGTGTTACTCTACTAAGAAATATTTTGCATTCTTCACACTTCTTGACATATTTTGTGTGACTACAAAAAAATAAGGCTAAAAATAATTCATTACTAAAATCTTATAATCTATGTTCTTAGACATGAAGTGGACACCACAACATATATTATGCATTTTTTTTAATAACATAAAGGTATAATTTTTGTTCAACCACCCAATTTAGATACCATCTCTATTAGTCAAACAAAGGCCACCATTGACAAAAAAATAAAAATAAAAATTATAACCTACAATTAGATTGTTCTCTTCTGATGACTAGTCATAAATTCATTGTAAGATATACTATATAGATAATAAATAATATATGTACCATACAAAATTCTAAAAGTTACATTCTTCAACCAAAACATCATCATTTATTGTGATATTTTCTTGAATATGCTCATAATTTTCTTATGTCATCAATTTAATAGGCCTCTTATCTCTCACCCACTTAATGATCTAAAGTGCAAAGTTAAACTCTTTGACCTCATTAATACATATACATCATTTTCTATTCACCTTTTGTTGCATCAAAGTATGTTTGGAAAGCGAGTAATATATGCAACAATCTCACTCATAAAAGTTATAAAATAAAAACATTAATATATTTTACTAAAGCATGAGCTTGCTTCAGCATGATATCATATTTAAACTTTTCATTTTTATAATATTTTCTTAAAGTGCAAGAGGTTGTTCATAATCTTCTTCAATCTTTTGCAATAAGACATGCATCTATAGTATAAAAGGAAGTAAATTGAGATAGCTTAGAAGACTTAGAGAAGTTGAGGAATTTATCATATGACTTTAATAACTTCACTTATATTTGTTTGTAAAGTTGAGGTGTCTCATCTTCCCAAATACTTAATTGTTTTATCTTCAATGTTCTTGTAAATATATGACTTTAATGGTCTCTATAGAAGTCATAATAATTCTAAAATTATTTTACCTAAAGAATTATTGAATTTCAATGAGATTCATGAGCAGTGTAATGTACAATATTGTAATAGCTCATTTAGGGTCAATTCTAGTTCTATTTTTTGGCACAACGAGTCAATTAGTTTCTTCTTATGACAAATAATACACACTTCTCTGAATTCAAACAAAAACAAAAGAACTAAACTCTTTTACATATCCTCAATATTTAAAGGCTGATCATCTTCTATCAATTAACTAAATATGAAAATATCATATTCACAGGTTTCTGAAAAATATCTCTTGTAACTAAAAGATAATTACTTTTAATTTAAAAAAATTAGACGTTCAAAAACTACACAAATAGCCTGCTATCACCATTTTTCTTTCTCGGTAAAACTAGTTTAGAAACCTAGGTGAAATCTTCCATACACTTAATAGCTACACCTCTGTAACTTCATCAACTCTTGTCACAGAAATTTAAAAGAAAATACTTTGAAACATCTTTAATTTCATTGCATACATATAGGATATTCAGGAAAATTTTCTCTTTAATCATAAACCTTAAGGTTTAATTTCTCAAATGTGATAGTTTATAGGAAACGCAGAGAAGAAAAATGTGCATATCTCGAATCTCTGGACACCCACATATTTGAACGACATAAAATCGCTATGAAGTTTAATGCCATCGTTACATGAAACAAAATATATATTTGTACGTGCTCTCAAACTTGAAAAATAAATTCACAGCGTAAAGCAATTGTGAAGTCAGTTTTTCTAATTTATAATTTACTTAAGATAAAACATTATGAAAATACCTTAACAGCTTAGAATGTATAAAATGCAAATGGTGTTTGGAGGATAATTGTTTTTGACCTCATCTCAACGGCCCCCAAAACAAACTTCCTCAACATCACAATCATTGTTTAAGAGAGAAGCCGTGAAAGCCGTTGAGGGAGAGGTAAGAACAACACCCTCCATTATTCCTCTGTAAACAGTTATTATGAAAGCTCATAAAATATATCTAACATATCAACCACGACAGCTAAGTGCAGTATTTGTCAAAGGAGGAAAGATGATAGGGCACTTATATAGAAAGTTTTGGGGTACCATATCTGGCAGCAATTAGAAAATATTTTGCAAAGCATATTGTCTTCACATTGGCAGACTTGTCGATCTCTCAAAACAAGAAAATCCTCAATATCTTACCACAAATAGATAAAACATTGGTACTTCTGAGTAGATTGAAGGCTTTCCCTGTTCATTTTGTGCAATGTTTATTGTGATGTTCTGTCACAAGATATATACGAACCTAGAAGCTTTTGTCTCTTCAGAATAGCAATCAGTTTAATCCCACAGATAACCATATCTCACACATTGAAAGTGTAAATAAAGAGAAACACGTTTTGCTTCGATTCCTTGTCAAACCCCATTTAAATCTTACACTGAAGAACAAATTCCCTTTCAAAACTTCAACCCTAAGCAGTTGCCGTGTCAACCACCCAGATGCATATTTTCTATATGGTCGTAATGAAATGCTCATTTCGCTGTCATGCTTAAAGTTTACGACTAATAATGTTCACAAGAATGGGGCTTACCTAATCTATACAACAAACAAAGCTCAATTGCTACACCAATGAAGGTGCTCAAAGGTTTAACATTTCTCTTCGAATTTTATATTCTAATAAAAGGTATTGAAATAAACAATAATATTTAGTATATCTTTGAATTTCATGAGATAATGTTAGAGATTTTAATTTTTTATATTTATAATATAATTTGATTTTATAAATCCTTTGTCAATGTTGTTGGAAAAGGTAACATTCTTCTTAAGTCAGAAGAATGCGTAGTATGGAAGGATCTGGAATATAAATGGATGAGGTGAATATCATAAATGGGTGTTCATTGTTAGAGACTAGAATATTTTTAAATAATGACAAACAATGATATAGAATTTTTGATGACATTACTATGACGAGGTTTAGGGTGTTGGTTAGCATTTAAATAAAATTGTTTGCATTTGTGATTCCAAAATAGAAAACTCTAAAGGTCGATATTTAGAACAAATATGAAGCTGATTTTAGGGCTGAATGAAAAGGTTAAGAAGTTTAAAATTATACATGTATATAGAGAGGGAAATATGAGGGGAAATGATTTGGCCTATGTGAAGGTCAAAAATCTTTGCAGTTCATAAAATTATGCAAGAGGTCTAAGGTGGGCATGTCATTATTTAGGTAAGTTGAGCTAGATTTCTATACTTCAAGTTTCTTAAAGTGGACAAAATTGACGGGGATACAAGTTTGGTAGATATTTCAATCACCTAAGGGAAAGTGTAATATTTTACTATGGATGGTGTAGCTCCCTTCTTATATTACTTTAGAAATGTGGTTATAGACAATGCGATACTCTTAGAACTATTTTTTAATTCTAGTGGATTATTGGTAGAAGATTAAGTTGTTTCCACATAGACCCAATGCACTCAATAGTGTTTAAAATTGTGCAACAATTAAGAGGAAAATAGTAATAATGAAGCATTGTGTAGAGATGAAGTTAAATGATCATAAGACGTTATAGGGATCACAAAGTAACTATTAAATATGGTATCTGATTTCAAGAATAAAGAAACAATCTAATAATATATTTTGATGTTAATTGTAGATCACCTTTCCTATATTTTGATAGATTTTTGCATGAGGGGGTGATAGATATACAATCACATTCAAACAATTAGTATGAAATGGTAAAATGTCATTCTTAGAAGTATTTGATGAAATATAAAGTGTATATCTAATAGTATTCACAGCCTTAGCATGCACATGCTTAAGTTGCATTGCCTAGGTAAAAGTTGTCAAGTTGGTCTAATTGACTCTAAGAGTCAAAAAGTTGGTAAAATCCCTAGAATAGATTGGAATAGGCCCACATAGAATTAGATTTACATTTTAAATCTTTTTATACCTTTTGGTTTCAAGGAAACAAGTGAAATGTAAAAGTTGGCTAGGAATTGAAAAAGTTGTCAAGTTGTAATTTGGCAACTTTCACTACTTTTTGAGCAAGTTTGGAAAAATAATGTGAAGTGTGATCAGTTTGTTCCCAATGATCAAGAATCAGTTTTGGAAGGTGTGGAATGGTTATTTAAGCTCATCCAAAATAATTTGTGGGGTTGGATGTTACAATTTCCAATTTTGTGCAAAAGAAAGCTAAGCTTTTTAACTACAAAATTGAGTAAATAAAACCATGTGTGTGCATATGGACTAAATTTTGGTTTTATTTTCACTCTATAATTAATTTATATAATTTTTTCTATTCTATCCATAATTACAGGTGAGTGTGATCAAGTTTTATAGTGTAGAGAAAATTTCTTCACTCTTTGCTAGTTTCTAACCATAACTAGCCAGAGTGGGAAGAATGGAGTCTAACTTAATTTTCCATGAATGGATAATCATGGCCTTATGAGAAATAAGAATATAATACTTGTATTATAATATGTTTTTTGTAGGAGTGATAAAGATACAATCTACTAAGTTTACAAGCCATCACTAGGTGAGTCCTTGAATAACCAAGCTAGGTGGCCAACACAAAGATGTGCATGGAAACTATTGGAGACGATGGAAATTCATCAAAAGACATTGGATTGTGTTAGGGGAATATATAATGAGTGTGCAAGATCAATGGGAGGAGCTGATCAATTCAACTAAAGTGGTGTTGAAAGCCTAATTATAAACTTTTTTGTGCCAACCTAAAAACCCCTACAAACCCTCAGTTTTGGGTTTGGACATATGCCAACCTTGAAAAGAAAATTGACCTATAAAATATCAAATATTATCAAAAAATATTCTCTAAATTCCATTATTTTGATAGGTTTTTTAAGAATTTTTGGGAGAAAAACCCTCTAAACTAGACTATAAGACCTAATTAGAGACCTAATTGGCCTAATGAGATATTAAAGAAATTAGTTGAGATCATGAAGAAAGATACATAAAAACATGGAATCAAGACATCTAATAGATCAATCCAAGAATAAATGGGGAGCCTCCTCACTCCTTCAAAATCATTAGTTGATTTGGAGGTATAATGTGTCTAAGTGAAAAGAAGACACTAGGGAAAGAGTTAGCAACAAATTGTAGGAAATCTTTGAGGAAAGAGTAATTTCTTCCTATGAAGAGGCCTTTTATTTCCTAAGGGGAAAATAAATGGAGTGAGTGCCTAGAATTCATAAGGGATAAGGAATATAAAAGCCATTTCCTATCAAAGTGGTATCAAAGCAAGTAATATTTGGGAAAAGTAATAGTGTATGTTTGACTAGGAGTCTTTTGGTGAGTTCATCCTAGTGAAAAGAGCATACTTGGAAAAGAAGGTGTAGGATCAAGAAGATGAGAAATAGGAGTTAAAGTCTAAGATTTCATCCCTAGAAGCCAAGGTTAGGGAAGTATCCCTTGAGACTAAGGATGTGACAAGAAAAGTCAGTAAGAAGGAGGAGCAAGAGAAGCTCAAGAAGGTGTCAGTGAAAGATGAGGTACCTATCTGTGATCAATTATTGAATGAAGGACCTTTTCTCAAGGCTATCAAGATTTTAAGTGGAAAACCCCCTAAAGGAGTACCATTTTTTTCAAATTAATAGCAGCCGAAACAAGGGGGTTGGCCCATAACAAAAAATTGGTCAACTACCAATGGGTTATCGTCAAAACTAAACTAACCCCTATTGTTGCTAGAAACAAAAGCAAGGTTCACAACTATAATTAAGAGAGTATCTGTAGGCATAAAGAAAATTCTTGTAATTAAACTTAAGATTCTAAATAAAAATATTAACAAAGGCATAACAGCCTTACAAACACATAAGTCTAATAACCAGTAGATTAACAATAGTAAAAAGAAAAAGAAGGGAGCCCTTAAGATTTCTTAGCCTCCTTCCTCCCCAGGAGGATGTTCACCCAGTCTTCCTTGAGGAAGACAAATAATGTCTTCGAGTCCTCCTTAGGCAAGTCCCCATTAGTGTCCTTGAGTAGGCAAAGAGTGGTCGTCACTGCATGTGTCACCTTAATTGTGAACTTGGTCAGAAGATGCATTCTTTCCTCTAGCACATTAATTCTCTCCCACACCTCATTACTAGCCATATGTGGACCACTCAGATGACCATCAATACCAGTCTTTGTGGTATCCTGCACAAATAGGGGGTTAGTAGCTTTTTCAAAACAACCTTAACATGGGAGGAGATTGTTACAGGGGAAGGCATCCTATCCATCATATCAGGGAACTGATCCTTTGTTAGGTCCACACATCCCAGCTCAACCGTCACTAAAGCATGTGACACATCCTTATTCTCCTTACCCTCATCCAAATCCAATTGCCTCTGCCATACCTCCCACCCCAAAGTTAAACACTTTTTTTTTCATCCTCTATTTGGGGCAGCCTGAATCCTTTGAGTCTAACTCCTCCTACAAGGCTTCTTCCTTCAACTTCCTCTTAGCATTGGATTTAGCTAACCTCCTTGACCTCCTCCTAACCCCTCTCCCCTCATCCTCTAACTCCACCACTACCTTCTCCTTCCCTTTATCCTACCTCCATTTCTTTGCCATGGGGGGGGGGGGATTCACCAAGGACCCACTAGGTGAAGGTTTTTGGGGTAGGGGCTCTGGGACTCATAATCCTAAGGGGGAAAATTTTAGGTCAGGGGTTTGGATGCACAAGAATGTCAATTTCCACAATCCTAGGGGACAAGGGTGAGGTTGAATTGGTATAGCCTAAAAATTAAACCCTGGTGTAAAACTGTAAAATTAACCCCCTTATTGATTTTTTCTTTCACATCAACAACAAAATCCTCTAAATCATGTAGTAGGAAGAAAGGAAATGAAATGAAATCACGGTGAAAAAAATGATTGAGGAGAGGAAAATGATAGTAGTAGCAGACTCCATACCTTCCTTCCAGGGTAAGATATTTCATCAAAACCAAACAAACCTTGTTCCATGGGTCAGGAAGCTTCTCCTACATGAAACCACCTCTATGCCAAATCAATTCCTCTCCTTCCACAAAGAAATGTTATAGGCTCACATCATCAATCAACCTCGTCACCTTTTTCCATTTCCTACCCCTCATGGGCAAGCATGTCACTAGAGCAATTGCCTCCTCTAAAATATGAAATGAGATACCATTTATGGTAACTCTACAATTTTCCTAGGAGTTAACAAATTACATAGAGCAATTCTCATCATGCCCATTAAGTGCCTTCATAAATGAAACAAAACCACACTCCTTCAGAATATACCACACTTGGGGCTTCCTCATATTTTCATCAGTCATAGCCAGTTCAATGCGCATCAAATTGCCGCCCATCTTTGCAATTTTTACCTCTCTTCTCTTTCTCTTTAGAGCTTGGACACACTTTCTAAAAAAGACTTCACTCTTAAGTAGAAAAACCCACAAGCAGAGATGATAATCACAATTAATAGTAATAATGAACATAGCCAACTTGGTAAGAAATATCACATGTCAATCACCATGATCTATCCCCCAATGGTTTTCATCATTCCCAACACACATCAAACCTTTAAAAAATAATTCCTTTCTCTGCACAGTGTACGATAACACATTTATGGAAATAAATAAAAAATCCCCCATTTCAAACTTCCAATTTTTGAGCTGGATGCATAACTAATATTGCCCATACTTTATTCTTTACACTTTGCCACTTGTACTTCAAGGACATGTCCTGCCCACCAGCCCAACACCATTATAAAAATGAGCCAGCCAGGACTCATCATTTCTCACTTCATGGCTTACTAACTCCCTTACCAACTTTGGCAATGCATTCAAATCCCTCCAACATCTAAGCCCCTTTGTCTCTAATTTGATCGCGCCATTTCATCAGCCACACTATTTCCCCCCTAAAAGATGTGATTCATATCAAACCTATTAAGAGAAGTTAATAGATACTTGATATCATCAGTCACACATTTAATGGCCCATCCCTCCCTCATATTACCTTTGACAGTCTCAATAATTGTTTTAGAATCTCCTTCAATTTGCACATCCCTCCAACCCACATTTATGACCAATTTTAAACCAATATACAGAGCCATCACCTCCGCTATGTTTTTAGAAACTTTCCCTAACTCACTAGTATATGCCAACAACATCCTTCCCTTACTACCCCTAACTATACCTCCCCCCACCAAACCCTTCTTTCTAGCTGCACCATTGAAATTGAGTTTGACCCAATTTGCAGGCGATGGTTTCGACCAGGTTCTTTTTCTAGCCAAAAGATTAGAATTATTGATTTCCATAATTCCTTCCACCAACTACCAACACTTGGCCACCCTAACCTCAAGGATAGAAGGGGAAAATACTGATTTTCTCCACTTACTAATGTTCTCGACTATCAATTTATAGATCCTTTCCACCATAATAGCCTCCTCTCTCTCCCCATTTCTAACCACCCTATTATTACGCTCCTTCCAAAAACCCCAACATACATGTGGGGAATGATCTTCCATAGACAAATAAGGAGGGGGTGGGTAAAGGGACCCTAACAATTCATCACCAATTGCTCCATGTCCACATTAAACACCTTGTTCACCTCCAACATCTAAAGAATTCTCTCCCACACCTTTGATGCATAGCTACAATGGAAGAATAAGTGGTTGATATTTTTTTCCTCCATCTTACACATATGACATCTATTTGGTAATTGAAAATGCCACTTCATCAAGTTGTCTATAGTGAGAATTTTCCCATGAATGGTGATCCACCAGAAAATATTAATCTTTGGTATTAAGTGATTAAACCAAACATTCCCCTAGTCATTAGCTTCAAGGGTTTTGTTGACCACTAAATTTTAGATGAATTTAACGAAGAACTCTCTTGTTGAGGTAGCCTTCCAAATGAATTCATCAATCCTATCTCTTCTCAAGATTTTGTACTTCTCCAGCAAAGAATTCAACTCTTTGATTAGCTCCCTTCCAACCATTACATTCTATTGTAGCTTCACCATTTTCCACCTTCTTCCTTGACAAATAAAATTAGCTACCATTCCACCCCCTTGGGCCTATAGGTAATACCAGAAAAAACCAAACTTAGTTTTTATTAAAGGTTTATCTTTAAGTCAGGATCCTCCCTAAAATTAATCTAGTTACCGTTCCCCAAAAGCCACCTAACACCTTCCTTCAAAAGGGTTTTGTTTCTCACAATATTTCCCCAACTTTTGGAGCCCATAGGAAGATCATTTCTCTAGTCGTAATGAGAGAACATTAGATTTCCAAGGTACTTAACTCTCATAATATTACACCAATTAGCTTCTCCCTTCATCAAGTTCCACCCCATCTTAGTGAGGAGCACATTGTTCGAATTAGTTATCCTCCTTACTCCCGATCGACCTTTCTGTTTTGGTTTACAAGCCATTTCCTAGCTGACCAAACTTATTCTAATCTTCTCATTCCCTACAGACCAAAGGAAGTTATGTTGAATTTTCTCTAATCTATTCACCATACACTGAGTAATTTTAAATAGGGACAAGAAGTACATCAGTAATCCTTAGAGGAAGGAAATTAGTAGTTGCAGCTTACCTGCACTACAAAGGGTTTCACCCTTCCATCCAATCAACTTTTTCTCCATTTTTTCTAGAATCTCATTCCAAAAGTTGTTACTCACATCTTTCATGATTATTGGGAGACCCAGATAAATATCTAATAACTCAGCAATTTTGTAGTCTAAAATATTAACAATCCTCTTATGTAAGTTGGGGGTGTTAAAGAAGAACACCTTTCTTTTGTTGAAATTGATCTTTTGACCTGCCATTGCATATATCTCCAACACCAAATTCCAAGCTATGGCTTCACCCACAGAGGACTCCCCACCAAGAAAGGTGTCATCTACAAAATGTTGAATCACTTCAAGAGGTAGATTGGAAGTAGGTTTAATGCCCTTGATTATCCCCACCTCCAACTTTCTCATAAACACTCTACCTTGGACTTCAACAACCATAATAAATAGGTAGGGAGAGATAGTGTCACCCTACCTAAGTCCTCTCTCCCCACCAAAATTTCCCCAAGATGACCCATTAACCATCATAGAATAGCTGATAGTTTCCACCACTGACTTCATTAATCTAATAACCTTCTAACTAAGTTCTATCCTTTCCATAACTTTATACAAGAAGGTCTAGTTAATCCTATCATAAGCTTTAGAGATGTCAATTTTCAAGGCCATACTAGGATTACCACTTTTATCCATAGAATGCAAGACTTCATGTGTTCTTATAGCAGTGTCTAGGATCTATTGTCCTGGGATAAACCTGTTCTAGGTTTTCCCTATGAACTTACGTAATAGTGGCTTTGACCTATTCACCGGGATCTTACAAAATATCTTATAAGTTGTGTTACATAGACTAATCGGCCTGAAGTTGGCAAGGACCTCTGGGTCTTTCACCTTGGGAATTAATAAAATAAAAAATTTATTGATCTATTTGAGAAGCCTCTTGATTCTAAAAAAATCATGCACCACCTAAAGGAGGTCCAACTTGATAACCTCCCAGAAGTGCTAAAAGAATGCCGGTGGGAAACCATCTAGTCCCAAGGATTTATAAGCTTTCATAGAGAACACTGCTCTATGGACTTCCTCCTCAGTCACCATTTTCACTAACTCCTCATTCTCCTCAGCAGATATCATGGTGGGCATCAAATCAATTTGCCATTGGCTATCCTCCTCTCTAAAGTCTCTTTTCTCTTCCTGGTAAGAATTTCTCAACTAAGTCATCGCCCAACTCCCTATCCCCTCAAGCTTAAATAATTTCACATTAGTTCCATCTTTGATGTTATCAATTGTGTTTCTCTATTTATGAATTGAGGAAAATCTATGAAAAAATGCAGTATTCCTTTCACCCACTTTGAGCCATAACACCCTGGACCTCTACTTCTAGTAAGTCTCGTCCCTTATCATCATTTCCTTCCACACTTTTCTATATTTATCCTCCTGTTGGATGATGTTATCCATGGTTATGCCTTCCCCCATAACTTTCTGGAGCTCAACTAACTTCCCTTCCACCTCAACCTTAGTCTTGAAGATATCACCAAAATATTTTTTCTTCTAGGGCTGCACATTTCATCTTACATTCTTTAGCTTAATAGAGAGTCTATACATTAATGTTCCTTCAATTCTAGTCCCCCACCACTTAGCCACCCTAGAGTTGAAGTCGGGATGGGATTGCCGCATTATTTCATATCTAAATGGTCTTGGGCCCCCCAGGGGATCTTTCTTCTAGCTAAAAAGGATAGGGGCATGGTTCAAGATTGTCCCGGGTAGTCCTGTAAGAGACGAGGAAGTTAATCCTTCCCATCCAGTCATGACCAAAAGTCTATTCAGTTTGACTTGAATGAGGTCAAAACCCTTCCTATTATTCAACCATGTGAAGTTCACTCCACGCATCTCCATATCCAATAGGTCATTATTATTTATAAAATTAGCCAGGTCTTTCATACTATCATTAAAATCTATCATACCTCCAATTTTCTCCTAAGGGAATAGAGGAGACTTAAAATCTCCCATACAAAAGGTGTTCTTATTTTGAGAGATAAAAATAGATAGCTCCTCCCATACATTGTGCCTTCCACTTCTGGTATTAGGAGCATACACATTAACAATATTCCAAGTCTTGTCTTGCATCTTGTTTTTAGTTATAAGATAGAACTTAGAACTATAAATTAAACTTCCATTACCAACATCTAGGTTCTTGAAGGTAGCCACACCTCCTAACATATCTTCTACTTTACTATAGCAAAAAAATTCTCCTAGCCAAACATAATTTGCAATATTCTTCAAATTAACCATAGTCCTTTTAACCTCCTAGATGAGAAGGATATCAATTTTTCAATTTGCCATATACTGTTCGAGGGAAAACTACCTTTGAAGGCAAACTATTATATGGGAAGTGTATGCAGAGAAATTCATGAAATGGATTGAAGGCATGGAGAATTACTTTTAATGTGAGAACATCAAAAAGGCCCAAAAGGTGAAAGTAGCCAAAGAAAGGATGAGAGAACCATCATTGACTTGGTGGAAGTTCATTGAAGATGAAAGAGAAAAAGAAGGAAAAATACCTATAGCTAGTTGGAAGGGCATGGTGTCTAAGTGAAGGGAGACTTATGATCCTGAAGACTTTGAAATTTAGTTGCATGCCAAGAGGAAAAATTTGAAGTAGAAGGATGGAGGTGTGACTACATACATGAGGGAGTTTCAAAAAATTTATTTAAGGTCCAATGTGAAAGAAGAAGAGATCATCAAAGTATCTAGATACAAAAATGGCTTGAGGTGGAATATCCAAGAAGACATAAACCTATGGAGTTCAAACATTGTTCATAAGTGTTATTGTAATCACCCAAAAATGGTCATCTTAACTATAAGCCCTCTTTCTAGCAATATTTCTTAATTTATCTATCACTTATCTTTGATCAAATCCTCAAAAGTCTATTTATTTGATTATAACCTATGGTTTGACCACCTTATCCTAAGTTTTTTTTATTTAATTGAAAGAACATGCTTCCTTTTAATTAAACAAAAAAGTCTCACTTCCCACTTATCCTAAGTGTGCACACATAATGTATTATTCCTATTTTAAAAATAAAAGAAAACTTTTTTGTCTCACATGAGGTACACACTTTCAAGGTGGGTGGAATTTTCATTCTCCTCCACACATCTCTCACTTTTTTGAACTCCATCATTGGTCTTGATTAGTTGAAATGCTTGTTCTCATGGATCACTCAAGATGCATCCTCCACCCTTAATTAAGCCTCTCTTGGCTTTTATTCTCAATTGTCCATTTTTTTTCCTTAAAGAGAGGGCTCTCTACTCATTTTCTAACCTTATCCTTTTTACTAACATTATGATATAGGATTTATAGGGGCTTTAGATATTTGAAGGACTTTGGAGTACTCTTACATTTGCATCTTGATGGAACCTTAAAATGGTGTTATTCAAAATGAGTCATTTCTCATTTTCAAAGCCTTGAAATTGGTAGAAGTGTGATTTAGTGATTTTTCATTATTTTCAATAAGAAAAATTTACAAGATAGTGAAGATACAAAAATTCCAAGTATCAAACGAGTGTTGAAATGGAGGTTCTAATTTTGCAATTTTAGAAGCAATTTAATCAAGTATGTGTGATTTCACAATTTCGCTAAGAACTAAATATTATCTTTCTAATTTTACAATTTCAAATCAAGCATAACTTTAATGGTCCAATTTTATGATTTTGTGGCGCATCATTTATTGACATACCAATTTCACAATTTCTTGAAAGGAGAAGATGTATTGCCTCGATTTTAAGACTTTAGACGAGGGAGAATTATTCAGAGCCATAAACGCAAAAATCAAAGTTTAAAAGAAACATGGAATTATTTCTTCAATTCCACAATAGGAAAAGTTTTTGGAATAGCTAACTATATTCCATTTGTCTCAAATTCTCATTGAATAAGAAGTAACAATTTCTTTATATTTTTGGGTGTGGACAGCTGTTCAAATTTAAGGCATCTCATGCCCATTATTAAAAGGACATTGTGAGGTCATTCACCAACAATACTCTTGTAGTATAGTTTTTTGTGTTTTTTTATGTGTAGATTTTACATGATATTACAACATGAGATTGTCAATTGATGTATTCAATGAAGAACATGACCCAAAACCAATTGTTTCGCAACATTTAGCTCTAGCAGAGGAAGACCAATTGGGTTTTATTAATAGCATGTACGAAACTGTTAAGGACTTAGAGACAAGTTAAGCAGGTTATGATAGTGATACCCATGAGTTAGAGCTTGAAGAAGATAGTGCTGAAGTTTGAGGCATTCTTAAGGGGAAATGATAATTCTGAAGAAATTCTTAGTCATGATGCGAGAATTATAAATTCTGCTGAATGGTTGATATTATTTATTAGTTAGTTTTTTTTGTATAGGTTTGAAGCTTTTAGCACCCTTTCATTTTCTATAAGAAGGTGTACTAGGACCTTAGAGTATAATAGGATATAGTATGAGGGGATTCAAACAAAAGGATACAAATAAATAATATACTCAGTATAGGATGGATATTGCAACTAGTCACATTGCAATTGTACTTATTTTTGGAATCAATAAAAATATTACTTTTTATGTTCCAAATATTGAGAATTGGTCATCAACATTTCTATCTATAAATTATCCTTTGAATTTATATTATTTTCAATAGATTGAAATGGGAGAAAACCCTTAATATGCAAATACTCATGTGCATGTGAATGTTTTGTGTAATTGGGCTTCATCTTTTGAAGTTAAATTCAATTTTATAGGGTTCCATAACTCTATGTTCTCTATCTAGCAATTGATGGTAGTGTTCCTATCTTTGAACAATTTAATATTTGTATTAAATATTGTAATTGACTCTATTATTCCAATGGAAAAGATCTGGTCTTTTTTTCCTTTCCAAGAAAAATACAATTTTGTTGAAAGTGATATTGTTTATCTCATCCATCTATGTCCATACTAGATGTTTGATACCATTAGTTATAATTAAAGCCATAAAATTTTATTTCTCCTCGAGAACATACTTTCCATCTCAAGAGCATCTCCTATAACATTTGCATTTGTGATTTTTCCCTTTTATAGTGGTTGAGATAGAAGGTACACCTACCTAGGCCCAAAAAGAATGAAGTGTGGAGATTCAGATATATTTATTTTTTATCTTCAAAACTTGGCCAGGATTTTTTTGAGATTCCCAACATCATAAATACAAGGCTTGTAAGAATATAACCAATAATTTTGATTGGTGACTCTACTGAAGAAGTTTCTCATAATTGTCATTGTGAAGTTACCCATAAATTCATGTTTTTGCAGACTAGAAAAGAAGTTTTCATACTTTACTAGAGGGGAGAGCCAGGAGATCTAGTTATTGATCCTTTGAGAGGAGGTGGAGACTATATTTTTAATTTATGAGTATATATGCTCAAAAATCATAAATTTCTAGTAGTTGAAGAAACGAGAAGCAATAGAGACCTATCCTTAAAATTTATGTAGGGGAGAAGATCAATTCATTTTTGAACATAATATATTGAATACACTCCTAAGAAGAGGAATAGAAAATGTAAACAAACTATTGATATGTAATTTACAAGATATAAAAAGTTTGCTGACAAGGAAAGACAGTAATATGTTGAAGATCAAAATAACAATGAACAAGAAGAATAAACTCCATTTCATAATATCGGTTCATTCATTAATCAAGAACAACTTGAAGCTCATCAACTAGGTAATGAAGTTTATGAGGAAGGAGATAATGAAGATAAAATTAATGAAGAGTCGCAAAATCTCACAAAAGCTCTCCAAATTTTTCTATGTCCAAAGAAGGAACCAAAATATCTAAGGAATGTTCCAAGAGAATTATTGGAAAGAAGTCTCAAGAAGGATGGGATCATCAATCCAAAATGAACAAGAGAGAAGGAAATGAAGGAAAAAGGTGAGTCCTCTAAATATACTCCTTGTCATAAGAATATAAATTCCTAATTCAATACTATACACGAGTGCTTTGTATAATATGAGTAGAAAGACAAGCCATGTCCTTAATAAAAATAAAAAATCAAAGGAATAGGTCAAATGGTGATTGCAGAAAATATATTACCAATAATCAAAACAATATGGTGAATAATTAAAGAAGACAAAATTTTCACGACATAAATCAAAGAGTAAGGGCCCTAATAGTTGTTGAGAGACATAAACAATTAGATTTCATTGGCATAGTAGTTTTTCCAAACCCTTTGTCAAATGATTTGAGTACTACTATACCTAAATTTTTTGGAGAAGAAAATCAATCTACTGAAACACATGTGACTTTAAATTAAAGATCATTATCGAAGAATGTGAAGAACATGATAATAAAAAATTAATGAAATTATTTGTTCATTCATTAACCAATGATGTTGTTGAATGGTACAGAGGGCCCCCTGATAAATCTATATCAAGTTGGAAAGAATTTTTTGATTTATTTCTTGAGAAATTTAGGAATCACATTGATACTTCTTTTTCCTTACATGAATTAGCTAGCATCAATAAAAATATCAATGAATTGGTATTTGAATTTAATAAAAGGTTAATGAATTTGTAAACAAAATACCCTGAGCAATTAGATCTATTGATTCATTCCTAATAAAATTTTACCTAAATGCTTTTGAAAGTAAGATGCACTATGATATAAGGTTGCATAGACCAAGCACATTACTATAATATTTTGAAGTTGCAATGGAAATTGAGAACAAGAGAAGGTTACATGTAAAGTTGGTGAAAGAGATGACCCAAAATTATTTGATCCTAAAAATCCTAAGCCAAATAAGGAGGAAGATAAGATTTATAAACTTTTGGGTATGATCAAGGATCTTCATGGTAGGTGTAATAAGAATGAGCGAACAAGATCTAATATGAATGACAAATATTATTACAATTCAAATAGACATAGGCTACAAGACATGACTTATAATACATCTTGGAAAGATTATAGAATAATAAATAATAATGAACCCCTTATTCTTTGAAGAAGAAGAACAATTACGTTAAAATTGGTCCTTGGTGTAAAGTGTGTAAACTACCTCGTATGCCCAAACAATCCTTGGTAGGAAGAAATATATTGGAAGAATAAATTTACCTTGGAGACGATCAATGAATAGTGAATGCATTATCATGTTAATCTTTTGGGGGAGAAGATGACTTCTCTAAATAAAAATGCATTCCTAATGTTCATACAAATAGAATAAAGCAATAGTATATTCGGCATTTTTTTTTGATAATTATGAAAGACGTGTTATAAGGAAAACAACTGAAGAAGGAAGAAGTGCTCATAGAGTTGCATGAGTTGAGAAAGGGAGGAGTATTTATAGATTATGAAACAAAACTATAAACCCAAATATAAGTAATAATACTATGATGCCCAATCAGAAAAAGAATGACAAGGATAAAGTGATGCCCTAAACTCATCAACAGACTAATCCCCATGTAACTCATTCTTTGATTGGTAAGAAACTAGTAATTAGTAACTCACTCATTTATACTGCTTTGTAATAATTTGAAGTTTTAGTGCCTTTTTTAGAAATAGATATTTTTTCTAAATTTAACAAATAAGTTTATACTAATGTTATAGAGACACTGATTATTTATCTTGGGACAAATATCAAAGAAAATGCTTCACATGTGGACCCTTTTATGTAACTGTCTTGATTAACAATAACATAGTAAGAAATTGCATGGTGGATTCATGAGCTTCTATGAATATAATGCCTACTGAAGTTATGAAGGAGTTAGGATTGAAATTAGATATCCCTTATGGAAAGTGTTATGATAAGGAAAAAAGATCAATTCTTGTAGTGGGTGTGATAAAAAATGTTGATTTTAGATTCCTATCCTACCCTAATATCTCATATATATAAAAATATTAGTATGGTTGAAGTTCATGCCTACTATGGTATGTTACTTTCAAGAGAATGGTCAAATTCAGTTGGAGGACATATACAGTTGGAATTTTCCTATGAAACTATTCTAATAAAAGTTCAAAATATCATAACGTATAAAGAGCCAAGGTATGTATATATTGCTGAAATTTCTCACTTCGATAATAGAGTCAATTTCTTCCAAATGGATATTGATAATTAATTTCTAGGTGAGTGTAAATAAACTTTTTCAATTTAGAATATAATTTTCTTGTGAAGGAAGAAGATAATGAAGATATGGCATATGCATTTTTATGGTGCATATAGTAAAGAGGGCAATGGAGTTGGGATAATTCTTACATCACCATTAGGTAAAAATATTTAGATATTCTGTTTTATTGAACTTTAAATGCACAAATAATATTGTTGAATATGAGGCCTTGACTTTAGGATTAAACATTGCTAAGTTTCTTAAAATAAATTTTCTTTTAGTTTTGGTGACTTCGAACTAATAATATATCAAATTTGAGATAAATTTCTGATGAAAAAACTCAAGGTTGAAAAGATACTAGAATAATGTGTGGAATTTACTTGATTTTTTAATGCATTTTCAATTAGTTGGATTGATAGAATAAGGACTATCTTGGCTGGTATGATGGCTAATTTATCCATCAAACAAATTGGCATTCCATTGCAAGAACTGGTTTAGGTCAAGATGAAAAATAGACAGTATGTCCTTAATAATATGCATAATTGGAAAGTCTTAAGTGACAACAGAGATTAGTTACAATTTTTGACAAGTGAGGAAGGATATTGAGATGTTCATATTGATTGGAGTGGTCTTGTTGAATGCTAAGATGGAAAGGAAACTATTTTTGGGGAGGAAGTTGTGCAACTTAAGTCAAATAAAATACCAATAGGATTTGTAGCTCTAGAACTCATCTTTGATGATCATGAAAATCTCAAGAATCATACACCTGTTTCTATACAAGAGAAGATTAAGAAGGTTAATCTTGGGAATGCTCATTATCCTAGAGAGGTTTTTATTGGAAAGAATTTATCAAACAAAATAAGATCATAATTAATTTTTTTATTCATGAAATATACACATGTATTTGCATGGTCATATGTAGAATTCAAATCTTATAGAGAAGACTTTTCCTGACATTAAATACTTTCAAAACCAAATGCCAAACCTTTCAAAAAAAAGCAAAGACCAATAAATCTCATATTAGCCCTTAAAATGAAAGATGAATTGGTTGAGATGAAAGATGCTAGTATAATTAAACCTATTCAATATTCCACAAGTGTTTCTAATTTGATTTCTATCAAAAAAAAAGAATGGAGCTATAAGATTATTTGTTGATTTCATTAATTTGAATATATCATCATTAAAGGATAAATATGATTTTTCAAATATGAAGCTTTTATTACAAAAGGTTATAGGAAATAAAATCATATCTATGATGGATAGTTTTTCTGGCTACAACCAAGTGAAAGTCAAATAGATGGAGTAATATAAAACTACATTTACAACTCCATGGGGAGCATATGTCTATGCTAGAATGCCATTTGGGTTGGCAAATATTGGGGAAAATTTTGAAAGAGCAATTGATAGACTTGTTGGTTATATCTTGGTGGTATACCAAGATGACCATACTACCTATTCAAAAAAGGACGAGGACCATTGCAACCACTCAAAGAAGATCTTTAATATGGGATATCATTAAACCCAAAAAGTGTTAGTTTGGGATCAAAGAAGGAAAGTTTTTGTGGTACATTGTATCCAAAGAAGGACTAAGAATAAACCCTAAAAGGGTATCTATCATTGATAATATAAAGGTCCCTAAAACTATTAAAGGAATTTAATTATTTTTTGGACAAGTTAATTTTTTAAGGAAATTTATGTCTAACTTTGCAAAAATTATTAAATCCATGTCCAACATGTTACAAAAAGGGATGAATTTTATTTGGGATCATGAATCTATACAAGAATTTGAAAATATAAAGAAATCAATAAAAAGGCTCTGGTCCTTAAAGCACCAGACTTCAAGAAATCTTTTTGAATTATCTCTTTTTCATCATATCACACAATTGCTATAGTAATTCTTTAGAAGAATGAAGAAGGGTATGGACATCCAATTTATTTCTTTAGGAAGAGTTTACAAAGTTCAAAGTTAAATTATTAGATTAATGAGAAAAAAGCATATGCTTTGGTAAAGGCTAGTTAAACATTTTTAGACCATATTTAGTAGGTTTTGATATCACACAATTGCTATAGTAATGCTTTAGAAGAATGAAGAAGGGTATGGACATCCAATTTATTTCTTTAGGAAGAGTTTACAAAGTTCAAAGTTAAATTATCAGATTAATGAGAAAAAAGCATATGCTTTGGTAAAGGCTAGTTTAACATTTTAAGACCATATTTAGTAGGTGTTGATATCATAGTGAGTATTACTAATGTTGTAGTCAAGGATATTTTTAGACAAATAGAGACTACTAGAAAATTATGTTAGTGGATTAATAAAATTTAGGAATTTAGTATTGATATTAAAATAACTAAGCTTGTAAGAGGTCTAGGATTAGCTAAACTCATGGTTGGTTCTAACTTAGAAGTGACACAAATTAATCATCTAGAAGAACACAATATAAAGTAAGTATAGAAAGGTGCCCTTGTCTTTAAACATTTTATATTACTTGAGATGTATGAAATATCATGAAGGTTTCAATGAGAATTAGAAAAGAACTATAAAATTATAGGAAGAAAAGTATATTCTTATTCAAGGTGATCTATATTAGAATAATAGAGACAAAATTTTATACTTTTTCTTAGATATGAGTCAAGCCCTTGTAATCCTAAAAGAGATGCATGGCAGACTCTATGGAGGACATTTTTCTTCTAAGACAAGAGCTCATAAGATTGTATGAGAATAATACATTTGGCCTGACCCTTTTAAGGATTGATGTGCTTATGTTAGAAAATGTGAAGCATGCTAGAAATTTTCAAGATTGAAATACAATGGAGCTTTCCTTTTTAAAAATTTAAAAGTTGAAGAACCATTTCAAATGTGGGGAATTAATTTAATACATGAAATTAGTAATAAATGAAGTAGTTTGAATAGTTTTATCCTAGTGGCCATAGATTACTCTAAAAAATGGGTAGAAGCTATACCAAGTAGGTGCTCTACAAGCATGGTTATTACAAGATTCTTAATGAACAACATAATCTCTAGATTTTGGGTTCCCCAAAATATTATCATTGATAATGGAACATGCTCTAGATTAGAATATTTTTCAAAATTTTGTGGCATATATGATATTGCAATCTCTTATTCTTCTCCTTATCATCCTCAAGGAAACGGTCTAGTTGAACCTAGTAACAAAAGTATACTGAAAATAATCAAAATAATGTTAGGTAACAATAAAAAATATTGTGATTCCAAGTTCTACCTTGTAGTTTGGGCGTATATAATTACTAGGAAAAAGGCTACATGATTTTCACCATTTAAAATTGTGTATGGGAAAGGAGTTAAACTTATTGAAAAAAATTTATTACTAGTTCATAGATTCATCAAGAAAGAAAAAATTTAGGGTATAAACTTTATGGATGAAATGATTAACTCATTAGCAGTAGTAAATATGGTTTAGAGAATAGCATTGGAGCATAATATTGAAAGGAGAAAAAAGGGTTAAGTATCTTCATAATGACAAATCAATGAAAAAAACATTTAATATTAGTGATCGGGTGCTAAGATGGAGTGTTAAAGATCAAGACAAAGGAAAACATGGAAAATTCAATTCTCTATGGCTAGGACCTTATATAATAACTAAATTAGGAGGGGAATATTCATTCTTCTTACATGATACTAGTGGGAATACACAAGAGTTTCATGTCTATACTCAGTTCCTTAAACCTTTTCTCTTTTAATACAACATGTTAGTTTCTATAGTAATAGAGTAGGGTTAATTTCACTTGTTTTCTTGGTTTCTTGTTGATATTTTAAAAAATAGCTAGATCTCATCATATTTTGATGAAATATGGGTCCCTAGAAAGAGCCATTAATGGAACCTTAATTAGGTTATTATTCAAAATGAGTTATTTCTCGCTTTCAAAATGAGTCATTTCTTGCATTCAAAGCCTTGAAATAGGTTGGCATACAATTTAGTATTTTTTTGTTGTTTTAGATAAGTAAATTGACAAGACAGGGAATATCCAAAAATTCAAATTATTAGATGATAGATGAAATGAAGGCTCTAATTTCTCAATTTCAAAAGAAATGTAGTCAAGAGCTTATTTGATTTCACAATTTTGCTAAGAATTAAATATTGACTTTATGATTTCATGATTTCACATCAAGCATAATCTTACTCATTTGATTTTATGGCTCATCATTTATTGACATACCAATTTTTTGATTTCTTCAAATGAAGATGTATTACCTTGATCTTGTAACTTTGCGCAAGGGAGAATTCTTCAAAGTAAACATAAAAATCAAAGTTTAAAAGAAATATGAAATTATTTCTTTAGTTTCATGATAGGAAAAGTTTGCAAAACAGCTAAGTATCTTTCATCTATCTTAAACTCTCACTAAATAAGATGTGACAATTTATTTATAATTGCTTGTGTGGATAGCTATTCAAATTTATTACATCTCCTAACCATTGTTAAAAGGATATTATGAGGTCATTCACCAACAATATTATTTTAGTGCAATTGTTTATGTTTTATGTTGTGTAATTTTTATAGGATATTAGAACATGGGATTGTCAATTCAAGCATTCAATGAAGAAGATGATCCAAAAACAATTATGTAGCCAGTAATACAATGTATGTGGCCACTTGGGAGTCATAGATAAGCTATCCAAGTGATGCCAGTAATACCATTGGCTTGTAGCTTGAAAAAGAAAAGACTAAATTTCTAAATTTCATGTTGAGTTCTACTTGATCTTTAGGGAAACATGTATTTTGAATAATTTTTCAACATGACATATGCAAGAATAAGAGTTTTCTTAAAAAATTCTCAGCTATATTGTAAATTTTGGTGAATGTTTGCAATTAGTTATTAGTTAGTTTCTTTTATAAAGGTGTGAAGCTTTTTGTACCATATCAAATTCTAGAAGAAAGGCTACCAAGATCTTACAAGATAATAGGATATAGTATCAAGGAATTCAAACAAAAGGATACAAATAAATAGTTTATGTAGTATAGGATAGATATTGCAACTAGTCATAGCCTAATTGTACTTATTTTTGGAATCAATAAAAAATACTATCTACAAATTCTCCTTTTGAATTTATATTGTTGTCAATAAATTAAAATTGAGGCAAACCTTAAATAAGAAAAAAAAATTATATGCATGTGAATGTCTTATGTAGTCAGTCTTCATATTTTGAAGTTGAATTCAATTTTCTAGGGTTCCATAACTCTAAGTTCTTTGTCTATCAATTGATGGTAGCATGCCTATCTTCAAACAACTTGATTTTTTTAGTAAATATTGTAACTGACTCTATTATCTTAATGGAAAAGGATTGGCCTTTTTCTTCCTTTCAAGGAAAAATATGTTATCTCATTGATCTACATCCATTCTCTATTTCATATCATTATTTATATTTAAAACCCTCAAATTTGAATTCTTATTGAGAAGATACTTTTTATCTCAAGAGAGTTTATTATAAAATATGCAGTTGTGATTTTACCTCATTATAAGGATTAAGATAGAAGGTACACCCACCTAGGTCTATTGATATTGAAGTATGGAGATTGAGATATTTAGTTTTGATCCCTAAAGTTTTCCAAGATTGTGTTGAGATTCCTAGCATTGAGGAGGTAAGGATCATAAGGATTCAACCAACAATTTTGAGAACCAACAGCTCTCATATTTTCTTTTTCATACTTGCATCATGGCACTCTTAGTTTAGATTTCTTTTATACTCGTAACTTAGATAACCTAGGCTAGATAGAAGGCTTTTCAATCTTTCATACTTGTTAGTTTGTAAATTGCATCTCATTTAGTTTAGGTTTTGTCTTACATTTCATTACATAGTGATTCTTTGATGCTAGCATTCTTGCTCCCATCTTTAAAACTTCCATTATATGGTGCACCTTACAAGGTTTTCATAAGATTGGTTCATTTTAGATCTATCACCTCATATCCTTTTCACATCATATATAGGAAGCTATAAGATGCATCTTTGGATACTCTTCATCATGAGTATTGTCATGGATAAGGCTTCTTATTTTTATAGACAAAAATATCGTGGAATACTTTTCTACTATTATGCAATACTTTCTACTTTACATATACAATATATTTCTAGTTTTACCATCATATTGGCTTGCTTATTCTATTACTTGAAGAATATTGTACTCCCTGATACAGAGTATCACATGAGGACAAACTGTCACCTAGGTATATAGGGAAGTATCTTACGATACTATTGTAGATAGAAGTATTATAGAATTTTTTTTACTTAGCTAATCAAGTTTAAATAGGTTTCAATATTGGTTCAAATTTTTCATTTTGGATTTCCAGTTTCTCTAATAGTTACTAACAAGTTGTTTTTCAGGGTGTTTTTCAGATTTCACTTATCCTTTTGTATCCTAACCCTTGTTATTTTCTAGTTGATCTTTCTTGCTCATTTTCTAAAAGGCATTGCTAAACATTGCAAAATGGGCTACTAAAATTTGCTCCTAGGCTTCCTGAGACATAGAAAAAAAAAGTGTGTCTTCTTTCATTTTCAAGTGCAATGTTAAACTAGTTAGTTCTTTTCATTAGGCACATAAAACTCACAAGTAAGGATTCATTTTTAGTAGGAGTGTTAGATTAGGTGAAAAACTAATCTCCCAAGAACACCTGCATGCATAAACCTGTCACATGGATGAAGCAAAGAACAGAGGCAAGGAAAAATCATGGAGGCCAAAAAGCCAGATCCATCTTATGGACATGCAAAGAGCAATATCTCATATAATCCAATAAGTGAATGAATAAATACAAAGAAGTGAATCCTTATAAAGGAATCATGAAACCCGAGAAGGGAAACTAAATCCTAAAAAAGCTAGGGTTGCACAATATAATTAATAAAATATTAATTATATGCACCTACAGGATAGATTAAGAAAACTAGAGTAATCGGCAACTTAATTAATTCAATCAAAGTGATTTAATTAATAAGTTAGAAAAAATAATTATAATGTTTTTTATAATTTTTTTTGTTTTTTATTATTTTTTTATTAAAAAAAATATTTTTTCATGCATTTTTAGAGGCCCTGGTGGATTTTTCTCCATAGCTTGAGCATACGGACATCTTTTTTTTGATCCAAAAAATGTGTCGAAAAGCTGGTTCTGAGATGGAGATGTTGGTACAGGTGTTTTTGGGTTTTGATGAAGTTTGGTTGCCTGTTTTGGTGGTCAAAGCTGGAGGTTCTATTTTGCACTTCGGGAGGTGTATCTTGAGCTTTCGATCTCTATTTTTTGACTTCTTTATATCGCTGGAAAGCTCTTTCTGTGCTCTTTCCAGTGATACTGGTTGTTGTTCTAGATTCTATTCTAGGCACATCCTATTTAGTCTTTTGTGTTTTAGCATTCTAGTGGATATCCTGATTGTTTCAGGTTCGGAAATCAATTTTGTTGCTTCAGTTGCTTTGTTTTGGGCTTTACCTTTTGTTTTTTCAGCCTTATGTTTTTTTTTATCATTTTTTATATTCATTGTAAGCATCTTTATGCAACACATTGAGATAAAGTACCACTCTTGCACTTTAGGATCCTTTTCATCATTGTGATTTGTTGTACTCGCACTATTTTATAATGGGGGGGATAGTTTTTTGCCACTTATAGGCCCTCTTTCTCTATTTTCTCATGTAGTGTCAATGACACGTGCCTTTATTTGTGTTTGTACCTCACTCTCGATGTGTTTGGCTCCTGTGTTGTAGGAGATTTTTGGCCCATCTTTTCAGCTGCCTGTCACCTCACCTGCCTTAAGGGGAGGTTATATTGCTATTCTATGCTTCTTTGGTTGATGGTTTGTGCCTTCTATTTCCATGGAGGTTCCTTTGGTTGATGGTTCGTGCATTCTATTTCCATGGAGGTTCTACAGATCAGCATTTTGACAGAGTTTTGTGGTTCTTCATGCTTCAATGATTCTCTTCTGATCTCTTTGTTCCTTCTTCTGGAACATTCTTTGCTATCTCTTTTTTGAGTAGGTTTTTTCCCATGTGGTTTTCTCTATTTCTCCTCTTTATAGAGATTTTCCCACCAGATTTCGTTGGAAAGCTGGTTCTGTGAGTTATTCAGTTGCAGGGGTCTTTTATCTAGATTTTGCTCCAGGTTCTTTTTCCTCTGAGTTTTTCACTTTCACACTCTGGCAGATTACTTGGATTCTATAGGTCCTGGATCTCTTCTTCTATTCTTTTGGCTCACTCTTCTTTCTGACTTATGAGCATTGTATGCTTCTCTTTTGTTGCATTCTTTTTTCTGTAAACGTACTCAGATAAAGTGCCTACTTTTGCATATCTGGGATCTTGTACAACATGTGTTTGTTTGTACTCGCACTCAGTTATAAAGTGCCATGGGAGTTCATGATGTTTTTCCATTTTGTGCTCATCCACCTTTGTCAAGTGAATTTTTCTTCCACAACATTAGCCCATGCAATGTGTCGATGACACCGCCCTTTATCCTGTGCTTGTACTTCTATTGCACTGTTGGTGTTCTTGATTCTTCTTCTTGCAGATGTTTTTGGCATTGTATTTTAGTGTTCCTGTCACCCCTCTCCCTATTCAGCATTATGGGGGGGTTCACTTGTTGGCTCTTTTGCTTCCTTGGTTCAGTTGAGTGATCTACGTATTCAGTTTTTGTTCCTATATACTAGGAAGATGCAGTGGCTAGGCTGCTATGCATTTCGGTGAGATGGTTCATCTACTATATAGACACTCATTCATTCCTACTTTTGGAGGTCACCTCTTCGACTGATTAGCTCTTCATACTTTGTCTTCTCTACCTGGTCATGCACTATTTCAGTGGGGGTTCCAGTAGTTTCTTCTGACAGTGTTTGCAGCTTCATGCTTCAGAGATGCTTCATGCTCTTTCTTGTTCCTTTCTTTGGGACATTTCCTAGATTGGAGGCTTAGTTTCCTTCATCTAGTTCTTTTTCTTGTATTTGGGTACCTAATCAGGCCTTGTTGCCGAGACCCATCTTTTCCTGCTTTCATAGCTGTGCTAGGTTAGCTTCCTCCCAAGCTTCGCTTAAGGGGGGGTGTTAGAGTAATTATTTGTTCTAACAAGGAGAGTATCACCTTTTAGGCGAGTCATAAATCTTAACCCTTTATTGAATCACAAAATTTAGTGGAATACTCCTCTCTTTAGTGGATTTAAGTAACTTGCTTAGTGTGTTTATGGGAAACATTAAGGAGTAGGAGAGTATGCTCTTCACCTAAAAGGTGCACCTAAAATCTTGACCTCTTTGATGTGGATCCATCAAGTTTTGATCTCCCAGAAAGATTCATGCCTTTAGAGGGACTTCTCTTGATAGAAAGATACCAATAGGAATGACCCATAGTGGAAATAAGCAAAAACCACCTAACTTGACCCACTATAATCACAAACTGCTTGACAAAGGCCAATGCCCTAGGAGGTGTAACACTTGACTTCACTTAGTGAAAGTACTTGTGGAATTGGGACCATGAATAAATTACTAGGTGGGTATTCTTAAGGTACTCTTATGGGCACGAGGTCTTCATCTTGTACTAGGCGAAAGAGGGGTATTATGAACACCTTTACTAGAAACTCTAGGATTTAGATGCCACCATTTTTAGCCGCTCAATATCTTGGTGCAAGGATCAATCCTATTGGACTGCCTAGATCGCCCCAATATTTTACACTCACCATATGTGTCCCTTTGGTTGTGTTAATAGAACTACCATAACAAAGCCAATAACCATTATGGGAAACCATATTGTGTGAGGTGAGGGGGCATCAAGTTTGGGCCAAGGTATTGAGAAATGAACTGTGACATTTAGGTAGATATTTCTTAGTGTGTTTCTAATTTTTGCTAGATCTCTGGAAATCTACTACACATACACATGATGGTAGTCTTCATAGGATTTTTTCTTTGAAACCTCACAAATGTTTGTATTGGCAAGGTTATCTTTTCCCTTGTCCAATTACTTGAAGACATGTGTTTGTGCCACAAATTGCTTTCAAAAAACTACATTGTTGTTACCAATTGGAAACACTCGTCTAAAAAAATCAAACTTGCCTAAAATGATCAAAAATTTGAGTCAAATTATAGGTATTTTAGGTAAAAATTCACCAAAGTTTGTCTTTACTAAAATTTTGTCATCCTTCTTTTAAGAGATGTATTAAATGATACTTTTGGAACCTAAAAACTATCATACCACCATATAAACTATATCACATGGTTATACTATATTCTATTGCAATGCCTCTGACAAACTATCATACTATTCTATTCTATCATGTACTGGTATTCTGAAAAACGTCACATGGTAATATTTGGGTATGTGCAGAACCATGGTGTGCCCAAAAGTGGCGATGCAAAAAAAACTAGTCTAAAATGTCGAAGAGCGATTAAAAATTTTCTCTGAGCTTTTTTCTATCAATCTTAATACCAAAGAAAAGAAAGCTACCTAGGCATGTCAGGTATGTAATATATCAGATACCTGAAGCCTGTGCATAATTTGTTTTTAAATTTCTAGCATTCATGATCTTAGCATTGGGTATAAGATAAAGAAATAGGTATGTGATAACACCTTGACATTTTCTCAACCCAGATTACATCCCACTACTAGTAGGTTCATTTTTTTATCATTTTAAAACTAATTTAGTAGTTTTTTTTATAGGTTTTCATAATGAAAATAAAATACTTTTAGTTTAATTGATAAATTATTTTTTTCAAATTTGAATTATATGTTCATTTGAATTATAAATAGGCATGGTAGACCCTAACCATCCTCAAAAAAATCCCCCACAGAACAATGATCCTAAAGAAAATCTAGAACCACCACTATCCCCTCAAAATCTGCCCCGAATTGAAGACTTAATTGAAGAAAATCTAAATCAATTGAGGGTTATTCAAAAAACATATAACACTATCCCCAGTTTATATATCATGCTATCCACCCTTAATACTATTATGGCTACTATTGAGACCCTTACCAAGTAGCACGATGAAACACTTTTTTTAGCATGATGAGATGCTATGCCAGTTTAATGATGGTTTGGATTATGATGGGGTTGTGGCCCTTAATATTAGTAAAATGGAATTAACTGACCTATTTGACAACCCAAAAATTGGTATAGTAGTTTACCCTATAAAGCCAAAATTATCAATCAAATGGTGCACTAATGAGTCCATTAGAACTTATTTTTGGGATCATTGGTTGATGATTTTTGACAAACCACCACAAAAAAATTTGTAGATGCCCATATATTTTTTGAAAAAAAATATATGTTGATTTTTTCAAAGGGCACAAAATTAATTATTGGAGCATGTGGTCAAATATGGGTGTAGAAGGTGGAGCTCGGCTAGATAGACCCCGCATGAAGTGGAGGAAAACCACTACATTTGTTCCCCCTAATATCCCTACCCAACTTGTAGTACAACATCTAATGTCATCATTGAGGATAGCGTGATATGAATTAGTTTGATTCAACATTTGACCAGTTTACTAGTCACCCAAACTAGGACATTTTTGCCTTCTTGTGTTGATGATGTTGGTGCTACTACATCTAGCACTTCCACATATGTCTTTGTGTTGCATATTTGAGTTATGTGAAAGAATCTTTATATGGGTCCCATTACTGAATTTGAGTTTTAATTTGAGGTTGGGGATGGTGATAGAGAATACATGGCTACAACAATAGGAACAACTCCTAAAGGAGATGAGGAGGGGTGGGTAGGGACAATGGCTTATTTTCTTACACTAAGTCTATAAATTTGATTCATCATAGCATTGTTAATTTTAAATCAGTATCTATATTAAAAATAATTTTATATCTTCATACTTATGTACATTATGTGATTCATTTATGTTCAACTGATGATAAATGATGAAATGAGAGATTTGGATGTTGTCACACTTTTGGTCATTTGATTTGGCCTTGAGACCTCTATGGTATGTTTTATTTGATTACCCATTTATTTCTTGTTTGATATTGTATTTTACATAATTTTTCATCTTATTTTTCTCTTGTAGGTTTCACATGTTAATGCAAGACAGTGTGAGGTGGTTGTGCCACTAACCATTGACAAGGGGAAGGTAATTTTATGTTTTAAAATCATTAAATGCATATATAGAGATTTATATTTTTAAGTTATTTTTACTAGTGAAATGTTGTTGTATTGTTTATTTTATAGGGGTTGGTCTCTAATCATGCTCATACCCAGATTCACCATCGTAGACCCTTAGGCATTTCCTTTTGCAATGATAGCCCTATAGTATGTATATTTTTAATTTATTTTATTACTTATTTTAATATTCTTTGATTATAAAGAAATGGTTGTCATCATTGTAAAAACTATGTTTTTAAGCATCGTATGAAACACTTGATGTAATGGAGGGGGGTTGGAGAGGTTTTTTATCAATACTAACTTGGATAAAAAATTTCGATAAGAGATTAGCTGAGGCAAATTATAATTTCAATTCTTGATTATATTGTTAATTTTTTATGTTATCATTAATAATATTATAGTTTAAGTATGACATCAATCTAACAACCATACAAACATGTTTAGGTTAGATTTAGCGAGGTGTGTACTTTTTCAGCGACATATGTGAGGACTCTTGAATGGTGGAGGAAGGTGGGGACATAGGTAAATTAAGTTAACTTCATTATTGATCAATATGAATTTGAATAAATTTATTTTTCATATGTAAAAATCATTTAATAAGCTAGTCTAACTTGGATCTTGTCTTTCTTGTTCATATAGAATGTAGTAATTTTAGAGAGTGCTTTATTTTGATGATCCTCCCATAGCCTAGGATGTAGTATGCTTTTTTAGGGATGCCTTAAGGCAGATTTTTAGATGGCATATGCCATATTTAATGTATAAACTTTGATTTCATATAGACATATTCTGATGGCATGTGCCATAGTTTGTATACAGATGTACATTTTGACATACTCTTGCATTGAATTTATATATGATATATATTTTGATATGTTATATAATTGTGAATTGTTGTGCATGTGTTTTTGTATAGTGTAAGGGAATCTTGTTAATTAAATTCTCATTCATTGGAATCTTGTATATGGTTTATGAAATCTTATTTTTTGTAGTCATGTTCATTAGAATCTTGTCCATGGTTTATGAAATCAATATCACACTAATAGAAAATAATTGAAATCCTCCAAAGATTTAAGCAAGGTTGCATGCATGCTTATACCCACACCCCTGGTACTCATACCCATGTACCCAAGTAATATGTACATGTATCCCAAGTACTGGGTACTTGGTGCAGAGCATCATAGCTAAGGACTTTGATTAAGATTTCTAAATCTTTTTTCTATTTTTTGTTTGTGTATCATCTTGTTGTTTATCAAGCTTAATTCAATACCTAATCAGTTTGAAACTTTGATACAATATTCATTAACATTAACCTATATCATTGTTCAAGTTAGAAGTTTATCATTAGCAATATGTCATTGTAATATGATTTATGATCTTCTTGTTAATGTTTGAAGTCCTCCTTCTCTATCATGCATGTAAACATTTATCATATATTATTATTACAAATATATAGAAAATTTGAAACTGAAAACAATACATTAAATTTTCAAACTTTATCATTGTTCTTGTTATGCATCTAAATATTTATCATACATTATTATTACAAATATATAGAAAATATGAAAATAAAAATAATCCATTACATTTGCAAGCTTTATCACTGTTGTTTTTTTGAAAAACCATTGTCATGACTCCTGATTTCAAATTTTCTATAAATATAAAAGTATAATTAAAAGTAAATTTTGGGATGCCCAAGTATCCCCATTCCCTATTATGAAAAATAGTTGTACCCACACCCATACCGGTACCCTAAGTACCCAAAGTACCCTCATCCTTATGCAATGTTAGATTTAAATAACCCAAAAACTAAAATCCCTCCTTAAGAAAAAATAGGCAGAAGCTAAGATAAGCCCTTGAAAATTTTCAATGTCCAACTAACCACAAACACAATGAACAATGAAAATATAAAGGCTTTGAGATATAAACCTCGAAGATCATTTCTCAAATGTGTTTAATGCCCATTATGGGCACTTTGATGTGTGGTGTTTGTGAACTTTCTCATGGTGAATGGTTTGAAAGTTGTGCAATGGTGCACCAATTCACTAAGTAACACTATGATGTTTGGCATCGACCAAGATGGTTGTGTAAATTTGAGAGGTTATTGTGGACATTGATATGAGGGTCCCCTATCATTTGAGATTTTTTTCAATAGGCCTCAAGAGTTCTGAATTACAAGCATTGGAAGATCGCAGCCCAAACTTTCTTAGGGCACCTTAGAGACACTCTAGTTTTGGGTGCTCATGAATGTTCTAGGCTCTACGTGGCCAAAAAATGGTGTCACTATGGTTCACCTAGACCTCTAGAGCTAATGATGCTAACAAAATGATGCCACAATGAATGGTTTGAAAGTTGTGTAATGGTGCACCAATTCATTGAGGAACACTATGAGGTTTGGCATTAACCAAGATGGTTGTACCAATTCCATAAAAAGTTCAAAATCCTAAAATTGAGAGAGGTTATTATAGAAATCAATATCATGGCCCTCTAGAATCCAACATTTTGTCAATAGACCTCACAAGTATGAAGTTAGAAGCATCGAAAGATCACAACCCAAACATGCTTAGGGCACCTTGGAGACACTCTATTTTGGGGTGCTCACGAATGTATTAGGATCTTTGTGGTCAAAAAAGTAGTATCACTAGGGTTCACCCATCCATCTAGAGCTAACAATGCCAACAAAATGATGTCACAAAAAATAGTTTGAAAGTTTCACAATGGTGCACCAATTCACTAAGGAACATTGTGAGGTTTGGCATCGATTGAGATGGTTATGCCAATTCAAAATGAAATTGAATCTCCCAAAAGTAAGAGAGGTTATTATGTATATCAATATCATGGTCCTCTAATAGTTAACATTTTTTTGAAAAGTCTCATGATTTTTGAGTTACAAGCATCGAAAGATTGCAGTCCAAATGTGCTTAGGACACCTTGGAGACACTCTGGTTTTTGAAGCTCGTGAACATTTTAGGATCACTGTGGTCAAAATAGCAGTGTCACTTGGGTTCACCTAGCCATCAAGAGCTAGAGACACTAACAAAATAATGCCATGATGAATGCTTCAAAACTTGTGCAATGTTACACCAATTCACTGAGGAATACTATGAGGTTTGGCATTGACCAAGATAGTTGTGCCAATTATAAATGAAATTGAATCTCCTAGAAATGAGAGAGGTTATCGTGGAGATTGATATCATATTCCTCAAGAATTTGGAATTTCATTTATAGGCCTCATAGGATTTAAGTTACAAGCATTAGAAGATTACAACCTATATGTGCTTAGGACACCTTAGAGACACTCCAGTTACGGGTTGGTATGAAAGTTCTAGACTCCCCATGGTCATAAAAATGGTGTTATCTTGAGCTAAAGGAACTAAAAAAATGATTCCATGGTAAATAGTTTGAAATTTTCACAATGATTGACCAATTCACTAAGGAACATAGTGAGGTTTGGCTATTAGAAACAATAGTCCACCAAGATAACTTTTGGGGGGGTGGTGGTTGAATGAATTATCCAATTAAAACATAACCATCAAGTAAACATGTTACATAAATCATAACCATTCAATCAAAGTAAACATAAACCATAATAAGAAAAACTTGGTGGGAATGATGCCCATATATATATATATATATATATATATATATATATATATATATATATATATTCCTTGTTAGAGGATGGATCCTGTCGGGAGTTTATAAACACCTTTAGAGTGTATAAGAGTCCCTGGTAGGAGACATTGAATCCCTGTTAGGAGTTGTAGAAGGAAAAAGGACCCATCAGCCAAATAACTTCTAGGGCAAGACAATTGAACTCACTATCCAACTAATCTCTCAACTATTCCTTGTAGAATAATTGTCTCTACTATGATTTAACCTCTTTCCTCTATCATGTCAACTAGACCAATCACTATCAGACCTTGTACACTAGGTCACAAACCTTGGATCAAAATATCAAACCTTAGATCTCCCAATAAAACCTTGGCAATGAAGTTTTCTCCAACTTCACTTTCCTCTACTTATCTTCACATTCCACTCTTTGTGCTTCTTGTAATCATTCATAATTTCCATACATGAAAAAGGAAAATATCCTTCCTTTATACTAAATCAATAAAATAATTCCCTGAGTTAGCTATTACACTTTCTCAATTATTTATTATAGGACCTTATTAAGAACATGTTACACTTATAGATAACATTAATGTTTCATCTTGTAACCTGAATAAATTTTCATATGTGTAATATCATGATGAGAGAGATTAGCCACATCATCATCAACATGTCTCCTACACATCTTTAACTTCAACTTCTCAAAATAACAAATCTGTTAAGAGATATAACAAGTTTACCAGAACATGTTTCAATAAACTCTATCTCAGAATAGTCTTCACCAAAACTTATATAACTTCTTCCAGACTTAATATCTTATGCTTCCAAGGTTAGATACATATAATAAACACTTGGTAGCATATTCCTTTAATCTCTCTTAGTGAAAATTCTCAACAATATGTCTATACCAACTTGATCTTTCCAATGTTCTTTTGTTATATAGCACAAAAAATTCCTATGTTGACATCAATGACAAACATAGTCATGAATATAACATATCATCATGATAATAATATAATAATGTTTCTACAATACTTCCCCATACAATTATCATCAACATTCATGCTTCCACCAATCTCCCCCTTTGTCATTGATGTCAACATAGATGAGAAACATCTAGTTCCAAAAAATACCAACTATAAAAGATTGTTATCCTTTCTTCACAAATCCTCTTCATCAATCATTCTCCCCATTGATATGCCTCAATGTACTCTTTATTAGACTATAATCTTTCTCTTCAATGTACTCTATATCAAACTATTTTTCATGCCATAATCTCTCCCCCATTGACATTAATGTCAAAAGTTTCAGCAACCATTAATCTCTACAACAACTATCTTTGACTTTCTCAAGTGTTCAAAGACACTGTTCAAAGTAACATCCAACAAGAGTCCTAGATGACTGTGTCCTCACAGATACTCCCCCATATAGGAAGCATCTGCATTCAGTTTAGACAAACAATAATATTTTGTAATGCTAGACTTATGCACTCTTGCATCATCTACTCTGATGTAGGAAGGGACATAACCCCTAGCATACCTCACAAATACTCAAAAGTATCTTTGGGAAGAGGCTTGGTGAAAATATCTTCAATGTACTCTTCGGTACTTACATACTCCAATCTAATTTCCTTTTGTACAAATTTTTCTATCAACATGTGATATTTGATAGAAATGTGTTTAGAATGCAACACTAGATTCTTAGAAATATTCATTGTGCTCGTGTTATCACAATGTATGACAATAGGTTTACTAAATTATATCCTTATATCCTTTATCATCTATTTCATCCAAACAGCTTTATTACAATTATTTGTTATTGTAACATATTCTACCCCTACTATACTTTGTGAGGTACAGTCTTGCTTCTTGCTTAACCAAGAAACCAATCTTCCTCCAAGAAAGAAGGCTCCACCACTAGTGCTCTTTTTGTCATCAATATTGCATGCCCAATCAGCATCACTATAATCATATAAAGTGAAATCATTAGATTTATCATACCACAATCAAAACTTTGGTGTTCGTTTCAGGTATCTACATATCCTTTTAACTATTCTATAATGTGCTCCTCTAGGATCATCTTGAAATATCACAATAATTTCAACAACATTTTCTATATTTGGCCTTGTGTGAGTCAAATATTGTAACCCTCCAATGATAGATCCATACTTCTTCTACTCAACAATAGGTGTCTCATCCTTTGTAGATAATTTGTGTCTAGTTACCATAGGTGTTCCAACTTGTGTTTCGTTACCATAGGTGGTCAATAGTAGGTGTCTCATCCTCGACAATCTATAATCCTAGGAAGTATTTTATCTCTCTTATTATGCTCATTTCAAATTCCTTCCCCATTTCTTCTGCAAACTTATCACTTTCATCATAATTTCCTCAAAATATGATATCATCAACAATTATTACCAAAATAATCAATCCATCATCTATTTCTTTCCTGTATAGATTATTTTCTTTCATACATTTGATAAATCCAAGCTTTGTTAAATACTTTTCCAACCTTGCATACCAAGTTCTAGGTGCTTTCTTTAAGCCATACAATGCTTTCTTCAGTCTGCATATCATGTCCCTGTCATTTGTTAAAGAAAAACCTTTAGGTTGTTCTATGTATACCTTCTTCAAGTTCTCTATTTAGAAATGCTGACTTGACATCCATTTGATACACTTTGAATTTCTTATGTCCTACATAGGCTAAGAATAACCTTACTACTTCTATTCTTGCCACATGAGCATAGGTTTTGTCATAGTCTATTCCTTCTTGTTGTGAGTAACCTTTACATACCAATCTTTCTTTGTTCCTTACAACTTCACCTTGTTCATTCATCTTATTCCCGAATACCCATTTTGTTCCTAGCACATTCTTGTCTGCTGGTCTAGGGACCAATTCCCATGTCTCATTCTTCACTATATGATCCAATTCTTCTTTCATAGCTTGCTTCTAGTAGTCATCTTTAGATGCCCCATCTACATTCTTTGGTTCAACTTGAGATATTAGACATAGTTCTTCATTGATTATTCTTCTTATCATCACACCTTTATCTCTGCTTTTGATGATCTCCTCTGGTGGATGATTCTTTTTCATAATCTTACCAAAAGTAGGAGTTGTTATCTCAACTCTTAGTTTTTTTAAGTTTTTGAACTTTTTTCCTACCTTAGCTCTCCTTCATTCTACAAATCATTGTTAGTCTCAAAGAATACTTCATCAGTCCTTGGTTTAATAACAACATTCTCTTTATCAAAATTGTAATCAACTACTCTTTCTTGTATCCTGAATTTCTCATCAACTCTTACATTTTCACTTTCAGCAATAGTCTTATTTCTCAAATTATAACATCTATAAGCTTTTCTTTTCAATGAATAACCAAGAAACATACCTTCATCACTTCTAGCATCAAATTTACCAACATCATCATGTCTTTTGATGTAACATTTGCTACAAAAAAATCTGAAATACTTAAGTGTAGATGAGTGACCAAACCATAGTGCATAAGGGGTTTTGTTTGTGTCTTTCTTGACTTACACTCTATTCATAGTGTAGACTATTGCATTCATAACTTCTCTCCAAAACATCTTGGATACATTATTCTTAGCAAACATAGCTCTTTTTTCTTCTATTATTGACCTATTTCTTCTCTCTACAATGCCATTTTGTTCAGGGGTTCTTAGAGTTGAAAATTTATTTTGATTCCAATAACATCACAAAATATGTTAAACTCATTTGAAGTAAACTCTCCTCCTCTACCTTATCTTAAAAATTTAATCTTCACACCTAATTCATTCTCAACTCTATTCTTGAATATCTTGAACTTAGGAAATGCCTCAATTTTTTTTTAAAAGAAAAGCAACCCACATCATTCTAGAAAAGTCATCAACAATAATCATGAAATTCCTTTCACTATAGAGTCATTTAGTCTTCGTAGGACCACTGAGATCTATGTCTATAATTTCCAACATTTTTGTACTAGTAAACTTCTTGGTGAGAAAAGAAGTTCTAGTATGCTTTGCCAATACACTCCTTGCAAATTGTGTTAGTAGGCTTTACAATCTTAGAAAAATCTCTAACTGCAAACATACTACTATTTTTCACAATGTTGTCAAAGTTTATATGACAAAATCTCTTATGCCATATCCAACTGTCATCTACCTTTGCAACCAAATATGTCATTTTGGTGGGATTTAACTTTAATACATTACCTTTAGATCTAATTTCTATTCCAATTACATTTCCATCTTTGTCTCTAATCATGCATGTCTTCTCTGTCAACTATAACTGATAACCTTTATCCACTAGTTGTCCAACACTCAAAAGATTGTGTTTCAAACCATCAACAAAATATAAATCCTCAATGTTAGTCTTCCCATCAAGAATTATAGATCCAATACCTTTAACATGGCAAGTTGCTTTGTTTTCAACTCTAAAAATGCCTCCATCATGACTTTTGAAGTCAAAAAAATTGTTCATATCACTAGTCATATGATGTGAACAACCATTGTCAATTATCGAATCAGATTTCTTTTCAAACAATGATACCAAAATAATTTTGATGGGGACACAACCCAAGAAAAAAATGAATGCAACAGGAAAAGGGGAATATTATTATCAAAACTGATATGCTATTACATCTAGTACAACAAAATAGACTCCACAACATGCCTTATGGGCTTACAATGTTATTAAATTTTGGCGAAAACCCTCCTCACAGTACCCTCTCCCAAACTCCACCAAAAATTGCCTTTACGACGCCAAAAATGTCCTTAAGTACCCCAAATTAGGTTTAGGGTTAGGAATGCATTTTAGAATATGCCATTTGGAATCCACTACCAAAATAGAAGGTTCTAGAAAACATGTCAGAAGTTAGTATAAAATTAGAAGAATCCAAAAATGGTAGTCCAACTTCCGTGAGGCATAACTTTTGATCTAGGACTTCGATTGATAAATCGTTTACGTTTTCAGAAAGCTCTCCAAGTTCTCTATAGCCCTATGGATATGATTTTCTTTTCCTTCATCTTTTGGGCCTGCACAAGGTTGTTTAGTGCCTCAAATTTTACTTTGAAGTGCTCTCAAGATGTTTCCAAGAAAGTTAAAGCTATAATAACTTTCAAACCATAAAGCCTCTTGACCTGATTCTTTTTCTAGAGTGCTTTGAATTAGAAGTATAATCATCCCTCCAACTTATACCCTCTAAGTCATTATAGTTATGGCTCAATTACAAAATAACCTATTTTCTACATTGGCACATATCCCTAGGTGCTCAAAAACTCTAATTTAGAAAATCAATAGTGGAACTATGAGAGTTGGATTCTTAATTTGACCCAAATGGGTATCTAAAAATAAAAATGCATTAAATAGAAACTAACACTAAGTATATTATTTGGGTGATACAAAGATTTCCCTTGCACCATTGGATGCTCCTACATCACATTTTCTCTGGACTTTCTTCTTTAATAGCCACAAATCCTATTTCATCATCACTAGCACTTACTACTTGTTCATCAAAATCATCTTCTTCATTTGTATACAAACAATCTCTATCTCTTCTAGGTTTGAACTTTCCTTTATGCATTTTTTTTCTTTTAGGAAACTTAGATGCATAATGACCAAACTCTTTACAAGTCCATCATTCAAAAAATTTCTTACCATGTTTTTCTCTTCTTATCAGAAGGGCTACTCCTTCTTCTATCTTTCTGTCCTCATCAAATTTGCTACTGGTAGCAAAATCTCCTCTAGCACTTATGCTCCTTGATAAACTAGGTTCGATGTTTAGGGCACTAAAAGATATTTCTATTCTAGTCAATTCTTCAAACTATCTAAGCTCATTCTCAACTACTTCAAGCCTCCCAAGTAGTGTTTCCTTTGTGAATTTTTTTTTAGAAGAGATCAACAACTGTATCATTTGAACTACTAGCTTAAAGGGTGGTGTTAAGCTCTTCCATATCTTCAAGATCACCACATCATCTTGCTTGGGTCCTCTTTGAGATCTGATACCTACAATTAATTTTTGATATCCTACCTACATATACTCTTATATATTCGTCTTCCATCATTTTAGCATCTTGAAATGCACAAATCTAGCTTTGTAGCCTCAATTTCTTAGAATGTTCATTACCTTCAAAACCATTTTTCAAAGCTTTTCAAATCTCATGAGAAATATAAACTAATCTTACCTAGTTTTACTCAACTTTAGGAAGTGCAGACAATAGGGCTTCTCTAACTCTTATTTCACACATGAAAAGTTCTCTCTCATCCTTAGTACAAGTTTCCAAAGCATTTTCAACAATAATTGTCTTTTCTAATTTTGTCAAGATTTAATATCCTAGACCCATACACAATATATGTGTCTTCATATTTTCCTTCCAACTATCATAAATTGTTCCATCAAATTTTAGAATATCCTTTTTTAATATGTTTTCCATGGATCTCTAAAGGTTGCTAAACTTTATCTTCAAGGACTTGATGCTCTAATACCAATTGTTAGAAACAATAGTCCACTAAGATAACTAAGAGGGGGGGTGGGGTGAATCTATTATCCAAATAAAATAATTATCAACCTTAATTATTCTTAACCATTCAATTAAATTAAACAACAAGCATAACAAGATGCTTATACTCAATTGCACTAGATTTGTTAACTAGGGAAACCCTTGATCAGAGGCAAAACCCCGATGGGAATGATGCCCACAAAGATGTATTGATATATATTCCTTGTCAGAGGGTGGACACTAATAGGAGTCTATAAACACATTGAGTACATAAGAGTCCCTATTAGGGAACTTTGAATCCCTATTAGGAGAATCCAACCCTATTAGGAGTTGTATAAAGTAGAAGGAACCACTGTCCAAATAGTTTCTAGGGAAAGACCACTAACCTCGCTATCCAACTAATCACTCAACTATTCCTTGTAGAATAATTGTTTGTACTATGATTTAAACTCTTTCCTCTATCCTTTCAAGTAGAAAAATCATTGTTAGACCTTGTAGACCAGGTCACAAACCTCAGATCCAAATAACAAACCTTGGATCTCACAATATATCGCCGTCAATGAATTTTTCTCCAACATCGATCCGATATACTTATCTTTGCATTCCACTCTTCGTGCTTCTTTTAATCATTCATACATTCCATACATGATGAAGGTAAATGTCCTTCCTTTATACCAGATCCATAAAAAAATTCCTTGATTCAACTATTACACCTTCTCAATTCATTATTATAGGACCTCCTTAAGAAAACATTACACTTAGTGATAACATTAATCTTTTGCCTTGTAACTTGAATAAATTTTTGCACATGTAATATCATGATGAGAAATCTTAGCCATGTCATCACCAACATGTCTCCTACATGTCTTTAACTTTGGATTCTCAATATAATAATTCTGCTAAGAGATATAACGAGTTTATCAGAACATGTTTCTGTAAACTCTATCTCAAAATAGTCTTCACCAAAACTTGCATAGGTTTTTCCAAGCTTAATATCTTATGCTTTTGTAGTTAACTGCATATGCTAGACACTTATTAATATCTCCCTTTAACTTTTCTTAGTGAAAATGCTCAATTATATGTCTATGCCAACTTGATTTTTCTATTTTTCTTCTATCAAATACCACATAAAATGGGTATCTTGACATCAATGACAAACACAATCATGAATGTAACATATCACCTTGATAATGATTTAATCATTTTTCTACAATAATCCCCTATAGAACTAACATCGGCATTCATGCTTTCAACGTTGGCATCATGGTCCTCTATCATCTAATAGTTCATCAATAAGCCTCACAAGTTCTATGTTACAAGCATCAGAAGATTGCATCCTGAATTGTAAGACCCCTTCCCCAGTACCCTATTATAAATATTAATAACATGAATATGATTAGATCTAAGAAAAGTAAGGAGATGAGATGAAATGTTTCTGTCTCTTGCATATAGAATGTGAATTAAATACTGTTACCATACACCTTATGATAGAATGATGGTAATGAGGTTACAAGATCTAAGTATGCCATGACTAGCATTTTCCTTGTCAGTAATGAACCTAAGATCTTATTGAGACTGATATAAGTTTTAGTTATTATTGTGCTAAGCACCCTATTTTGAGTTACATTATGTTGATAAGCTAAGAACCTATGGAATAAGTCTTGAGATGTCATAACTTAGAAACTATATCGATGGGTTCATGATATTTTATGGCTTAGTAGGATAATTGAATTAGATGGTTATTATGGAAAGATGAATCAACACCCACCCTTATGAATATTACTAATAGACATAAGATGAGAATTGGTATCAAATTTGGATAAAGGTCTACATAGTAGAACTTGATATGATGTAATGTAATAAGTCAATTAGGTGGATATTTGGTACTTATAAGGAATGATTTTATGGACCAATAAAATATAATCAATTTATTCTATGTTGGATTATGAAACTATCTGACATCACTATGCAAACATCCTGTTTATCTAACATAATTGATAAACTTTATAATGTACTATCTCATAATGATAATGGGATATTGTTAGCAACCAAGGCATATTTTATTGAATCAAAGGATATTAGTTGAGATGTTTACATTTTGATGATTTTGACCTAAAATATGTATTTGGAACTAATTTTCATGTTGGCTGATTTAATAGTATACATTCAACATTTCATCAAAATGATTTGAAATGGATTATGATGTGGTTTAGAATGTTAGTTGGATCATTTTATTAGATAGTACAATTGATATGCAGATTCTAAAATTTTAATGTTTTAGATGCTTTATATGCAAAAGATCAGAAAATAAAGTTGATAAGGATAATTGAGTATGTTAATGTGAATTATTCAATATGAAATTTTTCATGCACCTATATACATGCATTTTATATGATCTTTCATTAGGCTATTGATGTTCAATTTTAGTGTGTAGGAAATTGAACCATGGAACTTTATTGGCAAAACAAGGCCCAAACTTATGTGGACAAAGTATAGTGAAGGAAAATCTTTGGAAGATTCAAAGCCTCATTGTGATGTGTTTATTTCATAAATGTAAGCTGCATTTGTGTAATAAATATGTGTTCATGAATGAATTAGAGACATGTCATTCTGATGTGTAATATGTTTTAATGTGTCACTTGACACTTATAAATTGTTTTTGTGTTGATGACATGTCACCTAGGGTTTTGGTCATGGAAGAAATTAACCTTAATCTAATTACCTTTCATAAAATTAAGTAAAACCACTTCGATAAAGGATAGGATGGATCACCATCAAAGAAAATTCGAATTCAAACTTGACAAGGATTTTAGAGGGTCAATATCTAGTTCCACATGTCATTTTTTGTGAAAATAAGCTACCCATATGTTAGCATAACATGTTAGTGGCCTAAATTTGACCATTTTAGTGCTTGGCTAATCTAGGGGACCCTTTAACCAATTCATTCTTCTAGCAATTCGAAATTGGAGTTGTCACATGACTTTGATCTTTTCTTCACACTTAGTCAAGGTCCTACGTTTAGAATGGATACTAGTGTAAGAGAAAGTGGACTTCATGTTTTGAAAAAAATGAAGATAGTGGGAAGGTTGGAGGTCTTATATAGAGGGTTTTGACAAACTAGTGGGTGTTCACCCACTCACTAAGTTTAGAGACAACTAGGGTTTTGGAACGAGAAAGGCTAAGGAGAAGGGAGACCTTCATTAACTATCATTTCCTTAGCTTGGACCAAGGTTGTGCCCAAGCCATGACCTTCTTTTGCACTTGCATAATGGTGTTGTAATCTTGTTAAATTTTTGTTGGTGAAATTAGAGTTTGTATTGAGTTTAAGTGATTGTAAATTGTGTTGCATTTTCTTTCTTTGGATTTCTTTCTTTGCTCTTGTTTTTGGAGTGTTGATTGTTAATGGGTGTGAAGGCTTCACTTACCCTTGGAAGGGAAGAGATGCCTTGGGTGAAGGGGTTAGTTGGGCTCAACATTGAAGTTGAGAGATTTACCTCTTGGAGAGGGTTTTGTTGTTCATAGAGTATGGGCTCCATTGAAGTCATACACCTTGTTTGATATCGAAGGTATATGTGTATTTTGATAGCCTTGAAAAGGAACTTTTACTATGGGAGGTAGAAGTGTATTGATGTGATGAGGGAGATGTATTTAATAGCCTTGCATAGGCATTATGCAATTAAAAATGTAAGTGTACATATGGATATGGCATTCTCCTCTTTGGAGAGCCCATCTTCACCCATTGTTTCATGATTCACATGGTGAATCATTGTATCAAACCTTAGAGGAATTGTAAATGTATTGTGATATTATGTTTTGCATGCATGGTGAAATTTTTTGACAGTAACCTGTAGTGCCTCTCCCATTTGACTTCTATAATCCATCCTGATGGATGCAACCTTGTTGATCTTTTGTTGTGTTGGATCATGATTGTGACAATGAGTGGTGTACACTATTGAAGTGATTGGATTTATGTTTTTGTATTAGTTGCTTTGATTATGGTTATGGCTGATTATGAAATTATGATGTGACTTATGGTTCACTGAGGTTTTTGCCAGTGGTTACTAGGATCGATGTGGTATGATGAGGTAATGCTATGATTACCTTGAGATGTGTGCAGAGATTGCACTATGTTCTTTTTACCTGCTACCTTGGACTAGGTTCTTGTAGCAATGATTAGTCATGTTTATGATTGTGGTTAGTAATGTAAATAGATTATTTTTATATAATTAAATAAATGGTTAAATTAGGTGATTTAATGCATTTATTTCTTTGAAAATGTTATTATATGCAATTGCACTTGATCATGTTGTTTAGTGTGCAGGATTTATATCCCTGGCAGCGGCACATGGAGTTAATGATTCAACTATTCATATTTTACCAATGTCGTCTCTGTATGGTCGACATAGCCTTCTTTTAATTGTTTAATTAAACCTTTTGGTGATTATTAAATCTGACTCATTTTCATTATGTGATTAGACCAATGAGCATGTCTGTGCATTTAGAGTTTTGCATTGTCATGAAAGTTGTTAAGGAGATTTATGTGTTCTGGAGTTTTCAATCTTTTTAATTGATTTATTTTTAACTTCTGGAAACTTTTCCATAGATGGATTCCTATTAATAGGAATAGTCTATTTTTGTTTGAGTCAATTCAAGGTTTAACTAGATTGGATGGTTATTTGTTGTAATCTATTATTCACTTGAAAAGTGAATAAATATCCAAAAAGGAAATTAATTCCACACTTCTCACTTTTGAATTAGAAAGTTGGAGAGTAAAACCTAAAATTCTCTTCATGAGGATTTACTATTTTGTTAGTTGTGTGAGCTATGGGTGTGGGATCATCGCGAGATTGGGCTCATTGGATCCAACTTGGGGAAACCTTAGATTACCATAATTTTTAGCTACTTCTGTAGGCTATTTATTTTATGTTTTAGATTTCTATTTTTTCCTTTTTGGCTATGAGGTAGGGCTTTCCTATTTTATTGTTTCAGCTCTATTTTTGCTTCTATTTTTGGTAGCTATTTGTTTGCAGGCTGAGAACTAGTGTTCCCCTCTATTTTTGTATGCTAGTTCTACTCGGTTGGACAAGTACAAATATTTCCCTATTTTTGAGATTAGGGTTTGGGGTTTTGCATCATTATTCTTGTCATTTTTGCATACGGTGTCCAAAATTAATTATTTTTAGATTTTTGGAGTTTTTGCATCCAAAGGCCAAATGGGTTTTAATTTTGAAGTTTTCTAAAATTTGGGGTTTTTACCTCGTTTTGGGTGCCACCCTATTTTCTCAAGTTTTCTTAGCATGAGTTGGGTCATGGACCTAGATTATCTATTTGGATATCAGTCAAACCTTTGCTGCACTATTTTTTGCATTGGGATGCGTGTTGCACCCATACTCTTGACTTTGTGTTCGGTTGAGTTATTTTATACTTAGTGTTATGGTTTCTTTTAGACCTTTTCTTTTGTTTCATGGACACTAGGATTCATGTAGAATCCACACTCTCAAATTGAGGCTAGTTGAGTGAGTTCATGATGTTTGGTCTTGTTACATCATTGGGACTTGTGTAGAATCCATACTCCTGAATTGAGGCTGGTTGAGTGATTTCGTGATGTGTAGTTTTATTGACTGTGGGATTCGTGTAGAATCTATCCTCTTGAGTTGATTTTGGTTGGGTGTTATATTTTGCATTATGTTCTCATTCAGTCCTTGTGCTTTGATCTTATGATGGTGGTACACTACACATGAGTGCATGCCCATACATATTTGTTTGATGACTTGTGGGGCCTACCCTTCCATGGACTTGCCAGAAGTTATGATCATTGGGGTTGGGATGGGAGTATGCATGCCCACGGGCACTTATCATAGGAATGAACATGGGTAGTGTGTTGGAATGTTCAAAATGGGAAGAGTACTTTTGAGAGAGGGGGAGGGGGGTGAATCAAAAGTATCACACTTTTAACCTATTTCCAATCAATTAAATCAAATAACTAAAAATAAATTGCATGCATCTAAATACATCAAACAGCCATAAAGTAAACACATGCAATAACACATAACACTAGATTTGGTAACCTAGAAACCCTCCAAGAATAAGAAGGTAAAATTGGGGTAGGGATGATACCAACAAAAATTACTGTAGCAATATTTATTTCACTACTTCTGATAGTATGCCGTGTGAAAGGCCTGCCCTATTAAAGGCTTTACACTATGTCAATAGTGACCTAGTTAGAGGATTTACAAACACTTTATATGAAGTATCACCTTGTCAAAGGATTTACAATATGTTGTAAAAGCCACCTAATACAAAGGATTTTCAATCACCTTCTCTAAAGGTTCTTCTAACTACTTGTTAAGCTAACCTATCAATATAGGATTTCTATCTACTAATACAATGGCAAGAAAGTATTAGAACAATAAACCTGATAGTATGCAATCTCTAATTGCTAGATTCAAGCACTTGATCTACTTTCTCTAATCTTGATCCTCTAAGATTTGATATCTAGTCGTGTTCCTTGTCCCTTGTACTATTCTGATCAACTGGATGTATAATTGTTGCTCTGTTCCTCTAAGTCTTTCCTTCTTCACACTAAAATTTTGCTATAATCTCCCCATACACTGCTTTCATCCTCTCTTGAAAATGGGGTTTTCAATCTCCTTTTAAAGATTGTGAAGACTTAGTGTTAGGTATGGATCTATGATCCATATTGAATCTCAAATTCTTGCTCATTCCTTGCATTTTTTCTTATTGGTTGCATGCCTTCTCCATTTTTCTGATTGGTTGCATGTAGATCGCACAAGGAATGTAAAAGATTCATTTTTATCCTTTTCCTCTTTCAAAATCTCTCTATGTCGGCTCCAAAAATACTTTACATCTAATTTTGTGAGGGTACAAACTCATATGTTGATTTTATGTTACTCGACACATACTAGACTACTGATGCTCGACACATACTATCCTAGATTGCTGGCAACTATTACACTTTATCTCACTCGGCACATATATGTTCCCAGTTCCCTCAGCATATGAAGCATTCTAACTTGCTTGACATCAACTGTGACTTGGCACCTATATATCACTTGGAACTTATATACTACTCGGCACTTGAAGTCACTCAACACCTGGTGAAATACTAGGTCGGCACACACTGTGGCTTGGCATACATAGTGTACTTGGCTTCAATGTAGAAAGTGATTAACTATGCTGACACTCAAATATCAAAACTATCTAAGGGACTAACAATCTCCCCCATTGACATGAGTGTCAAAAACACTTACGTAGACATTTCTAATCTGTCCTTATGAGTACCTTATTTAAAAAATTTCAAAATTGTTCAAAAATTGTTCAAAATAACTTAACTCCCCCTAAGCTATTTGTGCCTTGAAATTCTTGCAACCAAAATTCTGTGCTAAATGTGTTTGATACTCTTTTTTTTTTTTTGTCTTGTACCTATATTTTGTACCTTCTAATCGACTACCAAATAGAAAACTGGAAAGGCAAAAGATCCAGTTATGAAACTGAAAGGCCACCATGAAAACTGAAGAGTCACATGGAGGGAAATCGAACAGGGGCTGAAGGAGATTATTTATTGCAAATCTTTTCTTAAGCCAGGGGTTCTTTTTTGGATATAGTCAAAGAGCTGAAGGGAAGGAAAGGACATTTTATTTCAGATTTTTCATTTCATTACATGTAGAGGGTTCTACTTTTTCTGCATACAGTCAGAGAGCTGGAGTAGGGGGAGGAGCACATTTAATTTTTGTAATTTTCCTTTCTTGCATTTGGGTGGTTTTCTATTCCATTTTTGTAATAGATTTGATACTGAGTTGTTAATAATAATGATCAGAGCATCATTATTTGCTATGTTCATAGTAAAGAGAGATCTTTTGTTTAATTAGAGAGTTTAAAAGGGGTTTTTTTGATTATTTGCAATCAGAGAGTTACATTAATCGATTTTGGGCATTATCTTACACCTTAGAATTGGATAACAAATGTGTTGTGGATAAGAAGTGTTTGCAGCCATTTCTATTAGAGGAACCAAAATAAATGACCTTTTGTTCTAATTTCATTTACATTGCATTTGCATTTGCATTTATTGAATTCATATTGCATCACCAATGCCAATGAGTTATAAGATGTGTGAGTTCTTGAAGTTGGCTAGGTTTAGGATCTAAATTTTGCCTGAGTTAATCTTGCCTAGGATTGACTTGGTTTTCCTCTTTCGTTCTCGAGTTAAGAACGCACCCAGTTAGTTTAGGCAATAAAACAAATTAATTGCATATCATTTCATAAGGGAGCTGTACTTTCCAATTCAGACGAAATCTATCAATCTCATGATAGATTATCCAACTATTGGCATCTAATTGTTCTTTCAGATTTGGGCATTTTGAGAGTTTATTTAAAAGGGCAATCTGTTTACCAACAAAATAAAACATAGATTATACTTTGTGTTGAAATTCAAAAGTTATTGTAATAGCTAGGGAGGGACAATATTTGTTAGTGAGATAGATTTCCAATAAAGCACAACAAATCTATTTTTGAGATAGTAATGTCATAAGATAGTTTTTTTCTAGTGAGACATTGTCAAAAGAAATGATTAGATTAGTAAGTGAGGCACATTCAAGTGGTTTTTATTCCCCTTGAGGTTTTTCCACTCAAGACAATATTTTTGTTGTGAGTAGCATTATCTTTGATGTGCTTGACTTTTATGTTCATTTACATATCATGTTTATATGTCCATAAGTTAATGTTTAACATAGATTGCTTCATGGTACCATGTTGATCCATCGTTGACTCTGTTTAATCAGTTTTAGATATCATACTCCTATCTTAGTACAAAAAGACCATCTTAATAATGTCTTGACAAAAATTTCCTTCAAATCATGTTAGCCTTGTCAAAAGAATGAGTTGATTTCATAAGTCAATTATGTTTACCTAAGTTCTTGATTATAAGAACATGTTTTCTCATCCTAAGTTTTGAAATATTATTATAAGGTTTACCATACCACTAACTCCCCCCTCTCTAAGTGCTATTGTACTCCAACATATCTCTACACAAATATAAGTTTGATCTAAGTGAATGAATATATTTGGTTGTGATTACATTCACTTAGACAAAACTATCATATCAAAATTTAATATTAATATAAAATTATTTATAGTGTAAATTATAATACACTAAAATTTTCACTTCTTTTTCTATATTGACATTAAAAGTAAAGTGGTATTGGTCTATTGGTGAAGTTTAATGACTCTCATAAATTTCACCAATGACCATGTCTTCTTGAACACATGACACATGGTGTTTTAAAACAAGTTTAGTATCATCTAGTGAATAATTTAAGTAGAGTAAATACCCTTCCATTAGTGAAACTAAACCAAAAGTGGTTGATTACACATTAACCATTAATTATAATTTATAATACCAATAATTTACCAAAAAAATTAAAAATATTTATCTTCAATTAAAATAAATAAAAAATTATTATTCAACATTGTCTCTTTACGCCTCTTAGTAGTAATATAGTTTTGTTAAACATAATATCATATATCATAAATACCACTCTCACCTAGATATTATTGTACATAAAGTTATTTAGTTTATTTACACAGATTTATTTTTAAAGAGATTATACTGAAATTGTTTTTGTAGATCTTCTTTCAATGGTTTGTGGTGTCTCTACTCCGTGATTGATAGAAACAAAATGACATTACATCACCATATTTAACATATGAGGTCATTCAATTATCAAAATTCTTAATAGCCATGATCAACAAAAGACTAAGAGACAATAAGAAATAAAGGTTAGACTTTTGGTTGATTGTAATATTTTCAATCTTGAATCCTATAGCCTCTCTCATCTTCTAATGCTATTAAAGGAATTCTTGCTTCCATTCATTCAATTATAAAGGTTAGACTTTTGGTTGATTGTAATATTTTCAATCTTGAATCCTATAGCCTCTCTCATCTTCTAATGCTATTAAAGGAATTCTTGCTTCCATTCATTCAATATAAACTTATTTTATCTTTTAACCACTTCTCTCTCCAAAGCTCATGAATATAAAAGCACATTTACTATAATATCTTTACTTCCAATTCATAAAAAAGTTTTATTTCTCAAATTTATTTTCTAATACAACAAAGTGTTTACAATGTAATCATAAAAACAATCAATACAAAATATCTTTTAATATTTTATATATTTCTAAGTCTATAAATGAAACTTGAGATAATTCACGTGTTCTTCATGAACAATAATATCAAGCAACAATAGAAACAGCTGGCTTTACCCTCTTTCCTCAATGGCGTCAAAAATATTATACTTCATTTAATTGCTCTGTTATATAACATCTCAGAAGCCATTGAGAGAGAGGTAAGACCAACTGCCTCTACAAACCAAACCAGCAACCTCAAAAGAATACATGAAATGCTGTGAACTGCAAATATTTATAAGAGAGTAGAAGGCCAAAGTTATACATACTAAATTGTGTGGGGACCCATTATTTCGTGTCAGAAATCTCAGTTGACATCCAATGGGAGAAATCTCAGTTAAAATCCAATGGGAGGTAACTAAATGTTATCGACATAGAAGGAATGTACATTTCACCCCAATTGGACGTGTTAATGTTGATACATTTTTCTTTTCATTACACAACATTCCTACGAAATATGCCTGTTATGATACTCACATAAGTAGTCATTTACCTTTCCTATTTCGAAATCACTTGAGAATGGTTCCAAGTCAAAACCATCCGACTATATTCTCAATGCATATATTGAAGGAACATTTAAAAGTTTGGAATTGAAAAGTGATGGGAAAGTCAGCAACTGATTTGTTTTAGACTTTGATGATATGATTCTCAATGAGATATAACATATGCTGGATCCAAACTATTACAGATGTGAAAGGAATGTAGATCATTATATATAATTGGATCTAACACTAACACTACAACATGCATAAAGTGAAATGACTCAAGGGAACGAATGGTATCAATCTATGTAGTGGGAATGTAATAAAGATAAGCTTATCTTCTGCTTTAATCACTAATAACTTTTTGGATGTCTTTAGTGGAATTGGACTAATAGTTCTCAATAGTAAAATGCCAATAATTTAGTTGACATTCTCAATAGTTCTTAATCGTAAAATGCAAATAATTCAGTTGACATTCTTATAAATCTATCCACCCAGTTAACATTTTAATGCAATACTCTCTGTCTCACTATTTCAGCTTTTGAAGGTTTATATAATGGATTTTGAAGAAAAGTCTGAGGGAACTGCTGTTAAATTTTCTCTCAAAGCTTCTAAAATAATCTTCACACAACATCTTTATGTTTTTTGTAAGCTTTGAGGGAAATGCAAAAGCGACATATCTCATTAATTCACTTCATGTATTGATTTTTGTTTACAGTTTTTTCTTCTTATAGATAAACAACACATAACTTGGAATGTTTTCTTGGTGCTTGATCTACATTAAAGTCTAAACAGATTATCATTGTTAAACAGCTCTATACAAATTGTTAACTCTGCTTACTATGGCCATTAGGGTTTCATTTATATAACAAGACACTCAAACTTTATATTTATGACTTTCTATCTATCAATTGATTTCCCATTGCAGGATTGAGAGATTGCACTTACAAATGGGTGCAAGAGTGCCAATTGTGTTTATATGCTTGTAAATTGTCACTTCTACTTACAACTGCCGGTGCCTAAGCATTGATTTCACCCACTTTCCCATTTGGAGTTATTGTTTTATGGTGTAGTGTTTATAGAATATATGATTTTGGAGGTTTAGAATTTCGATCTGTGGTCTGCTTTTTCCTGAAATCTAGGGTAGTATTTTACAGTTTAAATACTCATCAATTTCTGATTGTGATCATTTTCCAGGGCATCAAATCTTGGTTTTCTCTGTAGGACTAATATAAATAGAAATTTTGTTTGTATAGAACTTTTAATAAGACATTTTTGTGCAAGTGTCAGTATAGAACTTATAAGACCATTTTGTGTGATGATGAGGAAGTGTTTATAGGAAATATGATTCGAGATGGCTAGATGGTTTTTTAAAGAACATAAATATAAGTTTTTGAAAACAATTCTTTTTTTGATGAATAGTCCTTTTCTAAATAATAAATTAAGATTAAAATTCACAAAAAGGGTTGGGGGATACAAGATCATCTTGTGAGAGTTCACACGGCCAAAGTTGAAAACTAACTAGATTTGACATACCTTCACAATGGAGATTTTGTTCACTCTGTGAAAAGATAGAAATGTTGTTTTGATATTAATATTGCTATGTACACTAAAACGTGCATTTGTAATAATGTAATGATGAAAATTCAAGTGCAAGAAAACAAGGTCGCCTTGGAGGTGGTCTGTCATCAAGAGCTTCACAATCACTAGCCAATGCCCCTTTTACTGTTGCCAGGGTACCTCCAAATGCCTCGGTTGATACCTTGATGCCTAGAGGCCGCTGCTAGAGGTATAACTCTTCAAGCTGCCACTTGCATACTCCACATTCCTAGGCTTCCTACCACCTCTCTCCCAGTGGTGGTGATGATGGATGGAGGCACTACTTGGTTTTCCCACCTCGTGGTGGCACTGGCTGGTCCCTAGCTCCTCCTCCTAGTGCTTGGCGAGTGGTTTCTGGGAAATGGCCTTTTCGCTTGAAAGCAATTATTTTTAGATATAAATACAATAATAAAGTTGTTGAATTTGGTATAATTAGACAATGCTAAAATTATATTATTAATTGATTATTTATTATACAAATAGTACACAATAAATTATCATGGTTTGAGTAATGAGAAACTATTTCTAGATACTAAAAGAGGGGGTAAAAATTTATTCAACTACTAAAAATATGTATAAATAAGAAACACATGTTGATTATCAAAGAGCATTAAAGAACTATGTCACTGTCTACTAATTAATCTAACATATGAGCTATTTTTGGAGGCAATTGCCCCATATCCATTTTATTACCAGCATACATTTGATCAACAACCTATTTGGCCAAACTGTTAGCAACATCATTCGACTTAAAGGAAATAGATCCTAATAAGGCCTTACTCCAATGGGCCCAAAACTTTGCCAAAGAAGAGACATACGTGAAGGATTGACCCAAAACACCCCACTAAATGTACCAAGCCTCCATGGAAAAGAAGGATTGAAAGAAAGGATGAGAGACCCATTCCACATTAGTGTGACACAAGACATACATGGAGGACCATGGAAGCTTTACTTACATAATTTATCTCATGTAAGAAATTGGTTTTGAACACCCAAACATGTGAGAAAAATTGTACTTGGACTTAGAAAAAGTGTTTCACACTTGCCTCCACCAAGGTACCTCTTTACCTCCAAAAAACAACCTAACAAGCTCCAAGTGTCATACAAAGATAGAGTATACACTAGACAATATAGTTCTCTAGGCCAAAACTTCATGTCCAACCAAGTACACTCTCTAGAAGCAAAAATCTAAAAAACTATGAACATATATTATTCCTTATTAACTATTCATTATTAACATCTTTTTCAGTGAGTCTATGTTTGATAGTTCTCCTTGTAGAAAATAGTAATTTTTATTAAAATTTACTCTTCACATTATGTTTTTGAGCTTTCTATTAATAGAATGATATATTTTTTAATTACTATTAAGTTTTTAAATAAAAAGTTTTTATTCATTATTTTTAGTAATTCTTAATTTTTTCTCTTTTGCTCAAAATATTTATTATTATTATTATTTTAATAAAAAACACATTTTAAGTGATTGAAATATATAGCACATGGTTTTTGAATATTTAATCTATGCTCTCAATCATTAATATAGTTAGTGTTTAATAAAAACTGAGCATTTTAAGATTTGCCATAAAAAAATCATTCTGTTGACTCCAAATCATGATACATGTTCTAGCTTTATACATATTAAATATATAGTTTATAATAGGAAATTTAACCTATAATCTCTAAAATAAATTATATAAAATTGATATATCATATCAATCATTTGATAACTACTCATTCAAAATTAATATTAATCATTGATCATGAAACCTATCAATCACCCATGCTTATTCAAAGCCATAATCAGATATGTAATGAATTACACTCAAAATATATAATAATTTTGTGTATTTTATTATATAATAATATAAACTTTAGAAAATGATTAATCCTCAATATCCAATATGATAGTCTCTAAGTACCATAGTTGTGATATCTCCTCACAAATATTAAAATATAATTTATTTATTTTTAAAAAAAAGAAAATCCTCAATGGTCAATATGTATATAATGTCATGACTTCTATTCCTTTTCTATCAATCCTCTAGAGCACCTACATGACAATCATTAAAATATCCATAAATGGGAGAAACAATGTGGCCAATAAGTCCAACTACCAATCAACTATGTTATCAAGGAAGAATTTGTATGTAAATATATCAATATATGAGAGTATACAAAAAAATTCAAGAACTATATTTTTTTTCTCATTTTGAACAAACATCAAAACTCAAAATCAAACATATGAAATAATCATTAAATTGGACACTAGTCATAATACATGAATTAATAAGATTTTATAAATGAATTTACTCTATAATCACTTATTCATAAAATCCATTACTTAACTACTCAAACATTCAATCTAATTTCAAAAGGGAAACACTTGGAAATTTTGTCTTCAATATTCTACTTTATCATATGGATGGTAAAAAGTACACATTCCCCCCTATGAAAATCATTCAAAGTAAATCAATAAATCCTTATAAGAGGGTAAAAGCACAGATCTGAGTCACTGTTTATGATACCAAAACCTATTTTGGTCAAATCTCATTTCTCTATCAAAACACAATTTTTTTCAAAAACTAAAAATACCCTTTTATAGATCTTAGATTCAATATCATCATTATATAATTTTTTGAGTATTTTTATTAGTTATAATATGTTATAATCTCAAAATATTATAAGTCTATATTTCAACATTTCAAAAGATGCTCCCTCAAAAAATGAAAAAAAAATAGTAAATCATATCAACAAAATATTAAAAATTATTTTTATCTCTAGAGGAGAGAATCCTCTTCATGAATATGTAATTTTTTTTCAAGAAGGTATATATTTGGTAGGGAAGTTTTGATGGGAGGAAAAAACTATAAGATTCTGATAAGGTCGAACTTGAGTACTTATAACAAAGAAAATATACATCAAAAATAATTATTTCTTTTTTTGTTCACTAGCCATACATGTCCTCTATAAGATATTTTCAAATCAGAGCAAAACAAGATGAGTTGCATATACTTGTTTGACGGGAACTACAACCTATTTTTTTTATAGTTAAAAAAGGGACTTCAAAATAAAATAAAATGAATGAATTCTTACTCAAATTTTTTTTTTAAATTATAGGCATAAAATTCATCCAATTTTACACATTTCATTAGTTTACATCATCTTCATATTTTAACACAAATACCATTTTTTTTTGTCATTAATGTTGAACTATCACATTCTAATATCACATTTCTTTATAAAAGGTGACACAGGTTTGTGCTTTTACCCAAGAATATAATCTACAACTCAATGGCACTCATTTAGTTTTTTTTATCACAAATCTTCACCAAGTTACTCTTATAGGTTTTTAGATTAATTAGAAGAATGTGTAGGCTGAGAAACATTTAGCAGAGAAAAGGAGTAGGTACACTGAAGAAAACTCTAATTAGAGTTGAGGAGTACATTCTCACAATTATATTTAGAATAAAAACTATATTAATATGTGTGCCAATAACAACCATCGTTAGCTATTGATTTAGGAATGACAACATGCATTCTGAAGATGCATTCAATACAATATTGAGAGGCTAACCAAAGTAAATGTCTTAGTAGACTATTGCATAATTAATTTATTTTAACATCCTCCCATAAATTAATTATACTAATTATTTAAAGTATCCCCTTGCATAATATAGAAAAGATGGATCATGGCTTAAAACCTTTTTACAATCACTTATTCACTTGCAAGAAGGGGACAATCATGTGACTTCTCAAAAGCCTAGAAGATTTCTAAGAAATATAGACATAGTTTCACATAATGCCTCTATAAAAAGTCAGCTAATTGATCTTTTGTCTTGTACTACTAAAGATGAATTGCTTGTTGCTAGGTAAAATGTCTAGAGTATAATGGTGGTAAACCTCAGTGTGTTTTGTTTGAGCATGAATTGTTGGATTCTTGTACAAAATCATGCCACTTTGACTGTCACAATGAAGTAAAGAATGTCATTTCTAATTTTGGGAGTACTAATAGAATAGACCACACCCAAGTTATTTCCTTAGTTTCTTCATTTGCAGTATTATACCTAGCCTTTGTAGTAGACAAATCAATATTATATTTCTTCTTACTTCACCATGAAATTGGATCACAACCAAGACTAAGAAGATAACCTGTAGTTGATTTATGATCATCTACACAACCTACCCAATATGAACCTAAATATCTAAGTAGTTGAAGATCTCCACTAGATGGGTAAAAAATTCCTTGATTCAAAGTACCTTGGACATATCTTAGTATTCTCTTATCTTCCAACAAAAGCGAAACCTTAGGATAAATCAAAAACCTTGAAACTACACTAACTTTAAAATAAATATCCAATCAAGTATGGGTCAAGTACATCAAACTACCAACCAACTTCCTATATAAAGTACAATCAACATCCTTCCTTCCATATATTTGGTCAAATTTGACCTTGGAGCTAGTGGAGTAGAGACCCTTTACAACCTTCCATTCTAAACTTTCTCATCAAGTCTAGAGCATATTTGTTTTGAGTTAGGTAAGTTCCATAATCTTTCTACCATGCCTAGATGCCAAGAAAGTAGTGTGTCTAGAAAATTTGACTTTATGTCACTGATTTTGTTCATAGTGTGTCTCGTAATGATAACATCATAAACATATAATAGAATTATGATTACACTACCTTTATAAAATTATTTCACATACAAATTAGGATCATGAGGGCTATTATGAAATCTTTGAGTTTAGAAATATTCGTCAATTTTAGCATACCAAGCTCTTGGAGCTTGTTTCAAACCATAAAAATAATTCCTCAATCTATAATCCATGTGTTCTTTTCCTAGGATTTCAAATCCTTTGGGTTGTTTCATATATATCTCTTGATCAATTTCACCATTCAATAATCCATTGTTAACATCTATTTGGTGAAGAGGCCACTTGAGACAAGTTTCCAATGCTATAAGAGTCATATCAATTGTAGTACTTATCTTTATTACTAGAGAAAAAGTTTTTCTATAGTCGATTCCCTCTTTGTGGGAGTACACTTTTTCACTAATCTAGCTTTGTATTTTTCAATGCTCTCATCAGACATGAACTTAGTCTTAAACACCCACTTATTGTTGACCACATTTTTTTCCTTTAGGTGAATCAACTATTTCCCATGTGTTAGTCTTTAACAAAGAATCATATTCACTTTTAATATCTTGTTCCCACTCATGCTTTCCTTTAGCCTCATCATATATTTTTGGTTCATTAGTCTTCATAATGGTGGGCATTGCAACATAATTAATTTGTTGAGGTTTTTGATAAATTTCTTTAATATTTCTCATCTTTGCAGGTAAATGAGAATGTTCAAACATATTAGGGGACACCTGGGTGTTTCACTAGTTTAGAGAACATTGGAATAATCACCATTATCTATTGTTACTTATGGAATAGGAGAGGATTTTATCTTATCCTTAAAAAAATCAATTAAATTTTAGCATACTAGGAAGATGATTAAGTATATACCAGAGGAAGAGATGACTGAGTGGTTGGCACCTACATTGATTTGTTATGTGTTGCTTTCATGATTTTGTTTTTCATTGATGTTAACATTTATGTATTCTAGTATGTGACAGCCATACTTATAATATATTATAGAGGTAGAGTTTATAAATGACTTTTGGGTATTGTGAGTTAGAATATGCAAGCTTAGATTTAGGTCTATGGATGTGTTTGGATGCTACATGTATATTCACTCAAGTTAGTATTCATGAAGATTGGGATGAGTTGCAATTGCTTTCTTGAAGACAAGTTGCAGGAAACAATTTATTTGTAATTAAATTTTATCTATTTAAAGAGATAGACTAAGGTTAAGAGAGCTTAGATCATAGTTGGAGATATGTTCATGATGTAATATTTGTGATAGCATTTTTTGGAGATCTAGCTATGGAGGTCACTACGTGTAACATGTGATATATTCAATGTCGATCGACTTTTGTATTGAAATTTATTTTGGAAGTTGTAAAGTGTAGTGTAGTGTATGGAACTTTATTGTAATATCATATATGGGTCCTATATTATAGATTTTATATTGGAAAATCCCACAAAGATGACTCAACTAGTTGTTTGGACAAGGTATAAAGGAAAGGTTTTTTCCTTGGTTATAAGTGTGGTTAAGTAAAATTGTATTGATGTTGAGGATGCAAATTTGATTAGAGTAGAGTAGTAGATGATATTGAAATTGGATTAAGAATGTCAAACTAAATCTATTAGAAAATAATTTCTTGTATTAACCAGTTCACCATTTTGGATATATTATCCTAGAGATCTGTTCAATGCAACTGTTCTAAAGTAATTTGGATAGTGGGTTCACTTATTTTCCTTATTGCTCCTAACAGGGATAAAATTTTCTAACAAGGATTCAAAGTCTCCTAACAAGGACTCATATGTATTGATTTTATATAATTGGCTCCTAACATGAGTGTATCCTCTTATAAGGAACTTTTATATTAGTACATCATATTGTGGGTACCATCCCCATTGGAGTTTTCCTTCTCATTAAGCGTTTCCCTAGTTAAAAAAAAAATTGTGTGATTGTTTATGTTTTGGATTAAGGTAAAAAAAAAAAGGTTTTGAGGGGACTTGAAACCCCTCACATCAAGATCAAATATTTTTATAATTTACCAAAAAAACTAGAAAAATAAATTGACACATGTTTTAAGGTGGTCTAAAACCTCATACACCATCTCAAAGGTAGATAACATTAAAGAAAAAATCCCCATAAAGGAAAAAAATACTAAAAGAACTACTAGAAATAACATTATAACAATAGGAAAAACTAGAAACTAGCACACATGAACAAGAAGAAACCTAAACAGAGCTAACGGATAGCAATAAAGGAGGAACACTAGACAAGCTCCTTAATGGAATTAGCCAGAATCTTATCATCACCAACAACCTCCTCAATAGTATATCCTTCATAGAAGAAGTGATAGACATGGGATTATACATCCTTGTATTATTCCTATTGTGTTTTCTTGGACCACCACTCAGAATACTAGCAACATGAGAACCTTTAGCCATCACTTCAACTAAGGACCCTTTACCCATTTTAGTTACAACCTCATGGAGGTTGAAAGTGAGAATCTGCATATTTTTCTCACTAGATTTAAGAATTTGGTAGAAATTTCCATCATATTCCAAGAGTATATCTAGAATATTTCCAACTTTAGCTTCCAAATCCTTTCATTTAATGGCTTCATCATCTAGCTTCTCCTACCAATCATTAACAATTTTATTCAAAGATCTCAACTCGTTATAGATCCACTCTCATTTTAGCTTTATTGAGAAATTTAAGCCTTCTTTCCAACTCTTCAACAACCCAAAATCCTTGCTCCTCAAATAAACTATTCTTCTCCTCTTTGAGCTGGTAGTCTTCATTCTTCTTAGGCCCATTATCTTCTTCAACTAGGAACATTATACTAGGAGGGTGGGTGGTATCAAATATATTAATCATAGGAACATTGGCCTCAAGAGTGACAATTTGATTCCCTTCCTCAATAGATACATCTATTTTCTCTTTTTCAAGAGCACAAACCTTTTCCATAGATGACCGTTAAACAATCTGGCTACCACTATCATCAGTGGAACAAGCATCCATCCTCTCATTATATATCATGGTCTTATCTCTTTCCTTGTACATAGAAATGGACTCAATATCTACATTATTATTAACCTTATCAGTTACAGAGGCATCATTATTTCCTTTATTCTTTCTCTCCTTTGCAACATTGTTAGCCTTCTCAAATTTTTTGACTTCGTTAATCACAACATTAGAAATCCCTTCAATTATGTGCTCATTAATAGTAGATAAACACCTTGAACTGGTGTTTTTATTTTGGCTATTCTTTATAGAAATACCCTTCATGCTCATAGAGTAGCCACCATTCCCAGAATTACAACCATCATTGATAGTAGGGTTATTTGGTACAATATCATTATGGGAGCTCCCCTTCACCTTGACCTTGTCTTCTAAATTATCCCTAGAATCAGTCTCCATACTCGAGGGTCCCTTTTTGTTCTTCCTAGGATAGAAACCCTTCTTTCCCTTTTTCCCAAGACCAACCTCCAAAGTTCTATCATCTACCTTTCTTTTCCCTTTCACCACATTAAGAGAGGCCACAAGACTTCTAGCCTTAAAATACTTGGAAATTAGAAGAATGAGACCTTCATGTAAAATTGGTCTACTAGCTTTCTTTTAGTGAACATTAAGGCTCTGTGATAGGGATTTCACAAGATAGAAAGGAAAGAAAATATTGTTTTAATAATGGAAATGATTGAGGGAAAAAAAGTGGTATTTATATAGCCTTGAGAAGTATCCATCCAAGATGAAATAATCCCTTAAATGGGATAGAAATTCATGCCAAATTTTCTTTACTTGGTCTAGTTTGAAGAAATCCTCCACTTTCACCAGCTTCTCCTCTTACTCCTTAGTTTTGGGGAATTTCTTCAAAGCAACTTTAGAAATTGTATTTTTTCCTTGAAGAAGATCATCCTAATCTTTGGTAGTCTAGTAATTTCAATCGACATTAATAGTCATCATGACCCCATAAAGAGTGAATATCCCCCTCCCAACTCATGACTTTTTTTCTATAATATGGGGCTTAAAGCCATGGATCCTCTCCAAGTAATAGATGTCATTTTATTTTCTTAGTTGCTCCAAAACTTGCTTCTTCTCCTTCTAGAAGCTACAATTATCAAGTTCTTCCTTCTTTTGCTCACCCCCCATCTTTAAGTCATCTCACAAAAAATTTAAATGTTCATAATCAAATTTGAGGAAACTAGCAAAAATTATAATACAAACAAGAAATCATAAAACTTAAAAATTATGAAAACTACATGAAGCCATCAAAATGGCACATAATCTATGCAAGGTAAATATGGTAATATTGACACAATACATGATCAAACTTAGAAAATTTATCTCATTATTACCAATACACCTAATTGTAAGGAAAAAATAAAAAAAGTAAGAGTATGGTGAGTGCTGGAAAGGGAGGGAAGAGTAACTTTCAAAATTTGAATTCTGAGAAGGGTGGGATTCCTCTCTACTATTAGAATCAGATCTTGGGTTTGGAGCACGGGTCGCAGAAGGAGGTTGATCAGGGATCTTTTGGTACAAGTGATCAGTTAGAGAAAGATGATGGGGACCTAGATGCTCCCCCCAAGCTGGTGATCAAGATTCCTTCATGTCGCAAAGTGGGTCTACTTGGCTTTGCCAAATGGTCATCTCTTTTTGGTGTCAAGCCCACAGGCAAGTCCTCTTTCCCACTTGTTAAGATTCTTCTTGAGGCAGAGAAAGGATCTTGTGCCATGTTGCCATTCCAGAAGAGCTTGTGGATCATAGTATTAAATCCATGGCTTCTACCCTGGTTGGAAAATTCTTAGGGCCAAGGCCAAATATTGATGTTGTGAGAAAATTTATAAAGAAGAAATGGGCCCTCAAAGGTCAAGTTTTAGTTATGACCATGGCTAAGGACTTTCTATCCATTAAATTTTCATGTCTAGAAGATCTCTCTAACATTTTGTGTGAGGGGCTGTGGGCTTTAGGTCATTCCACTCTAGGTCTCCAAAAGTGGTCATCAAAGTTGAATATGAATGACTCATTCTTTGTGCAAGCCCCTATCTAGGTAAGGCTACCTGAGCTTCCCCTCAAGTTCTAGAATGAAGATGTTTTTGTGGGGCTAGCCAGCTCCTTTGGGGAGCTTCTCTCCATAGATCCAATTACTACTTCAAAATGATGCCTCACTTATGCTCGCATTTTCATAGGGGTGAGGGAAGGAACTAATATGCCAGAAATGGTCCAGTGTTTCATTCCAAACTAGGAGTGCATGTTCAAAAACCAATTTAAGAGACCATGCCATTCACTTGTGTCCTTTGTTTCAAATTAGGGCACAAGGTAAATCAATGTCCCAAGGCAAAAAAGAAAATAAGTAAGTCATCGGTTACTACTATCAAGGGGAAGAAAATGATTTGGAAACAAAAAACTTTGAAGCTTTCTAAAAACCAGGATGGCACAGTGGAAAAGAATAGTGCCCTTCGATAGGAAGGAGAGTAAGACTTTGAAGGTGACAAAGGACCAATCATCTAAGAGAAAGAAAAGATGAATGACCCCAACTAGGAAGGAGACCAAAGAAAGGAAAGTGATATAGGACCAAAAGTGGCTAATACCAAGGGCCAAGCTACTAAAGCTATAGTTGTGGCTGAAAATTCCTTGCAAACTAAGAAAGATTAGGAGGTTGGAAGGTCAGAGACCCCTCGGATGGAGATTTCACCAAATACTACTTTGGGAACCCCAAATAGTAGAGTTGGTGGCCTCCCAAGGATGGATGATCTCAACCTAAGAGATGGAATCAATGATGATGGGATTAGTCAAGGTGGAAATGAATAAGTTCTTATTATTGTTCCCCTGGTGAATCCATTTTTTCCCAAAGGTCTGGGGATGAAGCTTTTAGAACTTATCAACAATTCTTCCCCAGAATAGATTTCAAAATGGGAGGAATGGATTAATAGTTGCTCTCAAGATAGTAAAGGTAGCTAGAGTATGGTTAAAAAGAAGAAGAATCAAAATCGAGACCATCCTCCACTATCTCCAGCAATGACCAAAAGTAGAGTCAAGGCTGATGCTAGGTTAAAGTTCAAGTCTCCAGGTAGGGGAAGCCTAAATCAGACATTGTAGGATGAGACTAGAAAGAATTTGGCATATGGGAGCCAAAGAACCATCAAGGAATACTCTAGAAAAAAGAGATGAAGATCATATCTTGGAACATTAGGGGCCTAAATGGTGCCCACAAGTAGAAGATAGTTAGGAACATGATTAGAGACCAAAGACCTAATTTTTTACTAATCCAAGAAACTAAAATGAGAAAAGATGTGGTTGGTAAGTTGTCTTTCAGAAAAAACATGAGTAGTGAGGCTACACATTTGGAGGGAGCTACAGGGGGTGTTGATGATCTACAACAACAAGGCTTTTTAGATTTCTTTTGTTCATAATGAAGGTAATGCTCTTCTTTGTAAGGTCTCCCATGTTCATAGCAGTGACTCTTGGTTTATTTTAAATCTATATGCTCCCGATACTAAAAGAGAGAAGGGACTTTTGGGCTAAGATCCTTGATGTTATTTGTAACTGTAACATTAATAAAGGGGTTATTATGGGGGATTTCAACTCCTTCCTTACTAATGATGAAAAAGCTGGAGGGTTGGCCCCAAATTAGGAAAGTAAATTAGACCTCTAAAATTTTATTAATAATCTGGCTTTCATGGATGTTGATCTCTCGATGGGTAGTTTCACTTGGTTTAACAGGAGAGTAGGTGGGGACTGCATCCAGGTTTATCTTGACAGAGCCCTAATTTCCCCTGCTTGGATGAAAACCTACTATTGTAGACTTTCCCTTCTCCCTAGAGTTGGTTTGGACCACTCTCCCATCTCACTCTCTTTTAGTCCTTTGATGGTCAAATAGAATTTTTCCTTTTCGATTTGAGAAGATGTGGACTTCCCAACTGGATATGGAAGCCAAGATTTCTTCTTTGTGGAACATTGAGCTGGAAGCAACTGCAATGTTCAAGATAGCCCAAATATTGAAGAATGTGAAAAGAAATATTAAATTTTGGAATAAGTCAAACTTTAGGCATATATTCTAGGGAAAGGATGAGAAGTTAGACCAGCTTTGTACCTTCTAGGAAGAGATTTACTTGGAGGGATATAATGACCTAAATAGGATGGAAGAAAGGTCAATTCTATCTAATCTCCATAATATCATAAGGAAGGAGGAAAATTTTTGGAAGCAAAGATCAAGAGTTAATTGGCTCAAAGAGGGGGACCAGAGTACCAAGTGTTTCCATTTATCCACCTTAAAGCATCAGGCTCATACATAGGATTTCAGGCATCAAAAGGGTGTAGACCTTATTATCTAAGGACAATGAGATCATAGATGAAGTTGTGAATTTTTTCTCTTCACTTCTCTCTAAGGATCCTTCTCTCTCCTTGATAGATCTAGATGACATATTAAATTTTATTCCTTCACTGTTGCAAGGTCATCATAATTCTATTCTAAAGGTTATTCCATCTCTACAAGAAATTTATCAAGCCCTTATTTATCTTCTCGGTGATAAAGCTCCAGGCCTAGATGTTTTCCTAACTTTCTTTTTCTAGATATAATGTGAGGTAGTCAAAAGGGATGTTGTGAAAGTTGTGCAAGAATTTTTTGGAGCCAGGAACCCTTTGAAAAAACTCAATGATACTTTTCTAGTGCTTACTCTGAAAATCCTAGGGGCTGACTCAATGGATAAGTTCAGACCCATTAGTCTATGCAACTCACTCTATAAAATTATCTCGAAAGTCTTGACTACCATTCTACTTAGTATCCTTCATTTGATTATCTCCCCACAACAAACTAGCTTTGTCCCAGGGAGACAAATTCTTGACTCTATTATTATGGTCCATGAGGTGATTCATTCCTTGGAAGTTGGGAAGTGAGAAGGATTTCTACTTAAGTTGGACCTGTCTAAAGCTTATGACATGGTGGACTAGAATTTCAACTAGAATTTCTTGATGGCTGTCCTTCAAGCCTTTGATTTTGATGCCCAAGTTTGTAGACTCATCCTTCATCTTGTCTCAACCCCCTCTTTGTCCATATTGGTCAATAGTTGTCCCTCAAATTTCTTCTTCCCCTCAAGAGGGTTGAGATAGGGTGACCCTTTATCCCTTGTTCTTTTCATTATTATGGCTGAGTTCTTAGGGAGGTTAATTTAGAGGAAAAGATAGGATGGGAGCTTGCATGGCCTCAATCCTTCATCTAGGAAAACTTCTTTCACCCATCAGCAATTTGTGGATGATACTATCTTGGGTGGAGATGCCTCGGTCCAAGAGGCCAAAGTGTTTAAAGGTTTGCTAAATTCCTACATGAGTGGTTTAGGCCAGGCTATAAACTAGGATAAAATCTTGATCTACTTTATTAAGACACCCTTGGAGAGATAGAGGAAAATTGCTCATATCCTAGGATGTGGTGTTGGGTCTCTTCTAGCAAGCTATCTTGGAATGCCTTTGAGGTCCAAACCTCCAAAATCATTTTGGAATGGTATCATTCATAGGTTCAACAAGAAGTTTCTGGTTGGAAAGGATCCACACTCAGTCAATTAGGTAAATGTACTTTGGTGAAATCTACCCTTCAAAATCTCCCTACTTGTGCCCTCAACCTCTTTGAGATCTCGGTTAAGCATGTTGACAAAATGGAGAAGATTCAGAGAGACTTCTTATAGATAGGACTTGAAAATAATAAGAGATATCATCTTGTTTCTTGGGACCATGTCTATCTCCCTAAATGCTATGGTGGTCTTGGCATTAGAAAAATTAGACATCTCAACAATGCTCTATTATCCAAGCAGATATGGTGCATTTTTTAGAGTTCAGGAGAATGAAGGGACATAATGGTGGAGAAATATCTAAGAAGGTAGTCCCTCAACTTTTTCCTTAGTGAGGCTAAGATACCTCAAGGATCTTACATATGGAATAGGATTCTAAAGCCAATTTTTTTGGCCAAGTCTAAGGCAAAATGAAAAGTTGGCAATGGTGAGAATATCTCTTTTTGGCATGATAATTGGCTATGCTAGGGACCTCTTATTGACCACCCTAACTATGGGAGATGGGCATAATACTGTATAAGAAGATTTGGTCTGAAAGTTAGCAATTACAGAGTTGGTCAAGGATGGCGAGACCTATCTCTAGTCTCTCAGGACCTTAAACCTTTGATGCTTACTTTGAATGCTATGATCCTTAATAACAAGAGGGATGAAGTCATTTGGGGAGACAACTTGAATGGGAAATACTCTATTGCTTTAGGTTACTTCTCAATGCAGGATAGAATGGAGAAACCCATCTGGGCTAAGGCCTAGATTCCTAGTCATTTTGGCTACTTCTCCAAGACAAAGTGCTTACCTTGGATAACTTGGCAAAGAGAGGTCAGATTATCCCTAATAGGTGTAGCCTTTGTAAGCAAGATTTGTAGATGGTTAACCACCTTTTTATTCATTGTCCCTACTCTTCTGAGGTTTGCAATCTTTTGACCAAGGAATATGGGGTCAGTTGGTTTATCTTGGAAAACATCCAAGATTTATTTGGACAATGGAATAGAGTGCACATCAGATTGAAGACGTAGATGTTATGCTCCTAGTCTCTTTCACATTTATATTGGGGAATTCAGAAAGAGCAAAATAATCGTATCCTCAGAGATATGGAATCCCCTACTTTTGTTATTGCAAAAAAAATTCAGGGATCAATGAAGGAGAATTTTTCCATTAGAAAGGGATGAGACATAGAGGAAGGAGGAAACAACATGGCAAAGAAAAAGGACATGAATAGGAAAAGATAGGAGGCTAGGTGGCTTCTTCCCCCTGAAGACTAGCATAAAGTCAATTTTGATAGGGCAACCAAAGGAAATCTTGGTCCTACTGGCTATGGAGGAATTATTAGAAATAGTCATGGGAGTGGTGTTGCGGCTTTTTCTTTTCCTCTTGGGACTCAGTCAAACCATTTTGTTGAGGCCAATGCAGCTTGTCACATTGTTAAATTGGCCCTAGATTCTAGGATCAACAACCTTTGGCTAGAGGGGGATTATTTAAATATTATTAACTACTTAAATGGTCAGTCTTTGCCCTCTTGGACTATTGCGATTATGGTGGAGGAGACCAAATATGACCTGGGAAAATATAAAAAGGTCCACATAAGCCATGTGTACAGAGAGGCCAACTCAGCTATAGGCTAGTTTTCAAATGAAGCGATAGTCAAAATTATGGTGATGATGTGGCATAATGGTGATAGCTTTCTAGGGGTTGTGAAAGATATAATATTATTAGATCTTATCTAGGGAAGTACAAAAGCAATCCAATAATAATTATGGAAAGATTTGTAAGATTGCACGTCGGACAAGGCATAAATGAGAATCATGTGAAGGTATTAACTTCCCATCAAATCAAGTACGTGTGGCACATTTTATGGATCAATTTTCCTTCTACCATAATATTTTCCAAATGTAAAAAAATTTTAGGGGTTCAAAATTTGAAGGAAGTCAAACTCTGGAGAATAGGGAGCAGGTGTAGGTTTTTCAAACTAGAGAACATTATTGTTGGGGAAACAAGTAGGAAGGAGCCGATGGGGGAGGTGTAAAATTGGAGGAATAAATCAAAGGTCTAGCATAAGCTAGAGAAGGGTGGTATAATAATATTCATAGAGAAACTCCATGGATTCGATAATGAGATCACTAAGATTATGGTGAAATCTTGGAAGGATGGGTGCATTAAAATCGATGGGGTTACACATCAGGTTAATGTGGAACTGATTGCCCAAGTCACAGAGCTATCCTTGGAGGGGATAAATTTTTTCAGAGACAAGAAAATGTCGGTTAACATAGTCAAGGACTTTGTGAAGGATGAGGATGAAAGGAAGAAATTCATGAAGACAGAGACATACTATGAAATGGAGTGTATTAAAAAGCTTTGGAGGTATGTCTTAAGGGTTATTATCAAATACATATCTCTGGATACTAGATTCAATAGGGTCAGAACTCATCACTTTGTTTCGTTAAATCACTTTAGGCATAGAATAAAGATTTCCTTTCCATTTTATCTTTTCACTTAAATGAGCAAGGGCATTGAGGGTTTTCAAAAGAAACCCACTACAAACCCAACCCTTCATGAGGGTTTGCTCCTTCTCGTTTATGAGTTTTTAAAGACTCAGACTAGGGGAAAATACCTCAGTGAAGCTAGGAATGCTTCTAAGGAAACTGAGAGCTCAAATTTTGAGGAAGTTCTAAGCATAAAGTTGGAAGATGAGGATACTTCCCCCTCTAAAGGCAAGAAGTAAAAGGAAGGGGAGAAATTTTCTCCCTCTGCCAACATTGCTCCTAGCAGAAAGAGCCCTAGGGGTTTAACCCCCAATCCCCCCAAGTCTAAGGAGCAAGAGTAGGAGGAGCATAGCGTTGAAGAAGAGGAAATGGAGTCAGAGGAAGAGGTGAAGGGGGAGGAAAGTGAGAAGGTTGAGGTGGACATGACTATTATGTTGGGGAACCCTAAGAAAAGGAAGGTTGAGGAAGCTTCACTATTGGAAGAAACAAAATACTAGACTTCTATGATCTTGGGCCCTACCCCTTCTATTTCTTTGCCTCAAGGGAAGACAGTCTCTTTGGTGGAAGACAGTGGGGAGGTGGTTTTGAAAGATAGGAGGGGGTTGTGGAGAAGTCTCAATTCTAAAATGGCGAAGCTGGGGATTGTTAGGGAGATGATGAACCCCCAAGTGATGGAAGATAAATATGGTAAAGTACATTTTGATGAACTTCTTGACCTGACTCTAGTTACAATCTCTAACAACACAAGAGAATATGGGCTCAATCTACTCAACAATGCTAAGAACAACATGATAGGTAATTTTTTTTCTATCAAATGGTTGTTTCATGAGATAGATGAGATCAAGGAGAGAACAAGCCAAAATGATGACCATTTGAGAAGCAATGACCAGGGACACCATGCTAACTAGGAGGATCGTATCTCAATGGTTGAAAAAGGAGTTCTAAGGATGGAAACTTAGAACTTGGCTAATTAGGTGATTGCAACTTTGAGCACCTTGAATGAGAATATCAATAGTTTGGGTAAATCACTAAAGGAAGTTGGATTTGGTGGGGAAAAAGAAGATAAAGATAGTATGGACTTTCGAAAAGCCGAGGGAGAAAAGAATGAGACCAGGGGATTGGTGGATGATCAAAACTAGGACCAAGTAGGAGCAGACAACCAGAGGACCAATGAAGATACAAAGACTCTGCAGGTTCTAGATACGGAGAAATAATAGTTTTTGTTTTCATTTTTTGTTTCATCCTTATCTAGAGTTATTGGCTTTTGTTTACTGGCTATAGGCCTGTCTTTTGGTTTTGGCTTTTTATAAGTAGACGCATAGTAGCTAGACTTTACTTATTATTTCTATTTTAGATATTATGTAAAAAAATTTAGGTTTCAGGATCCCTGTAAAACCTATTTTACTTAATAAAAAATAGTAAGAAAAAAATCATTATAATATCCTCGAGTTGGTAGCAGTAGTCTTATCATAATTAATAATCACCTTTAGGTCATGATGAGGGCACATAGTATCTTTCCACATTATTATATTGTCATGGATAAAATCCATGTTCGCAAGATAGTCCACCACCTAGTTGATTTTCCTATAGCTATGGGAAAAGAATATTTTTAAAGCTTTTCAATATATTCTTGATTTCATTAATAATGGCCTCAATAGTCAGTGACACTTTATTTTTATTATTCAAAATGTTGATTATGTTGAGTGACTCCCCTTCCAACCATAAATTTATGCATCTGAATTTAGCTACCAACTTAACCGTATAGAGGGCACCAAAGATTTTAGTTAAATGGCTAGATATAATACCTAAATGTACAACCATAGCACTAATTAGCTTTCCATTACAATCTCTAAGAGGTTCACCATAACAAGATTTGTCAAGGTTTCCTTTAGAAGCTTCTATTGGAAACTACAATTGGAACAATTGTTATGTTGTCATTGATGCCAAACCTACTAAAGACACATTTACTAATAGTGGAGAGTGTCATATCTATTGATTTACAAAGAGGATTTGTAAAGAGAGATGAATAGATGAACTAGTGAAGTTTTTGAGTGAAGAGGAGAAAGTATGTTGGAATAACAATGGGGACTTAATCAATTAGTCTATGATATGATTATTTGTTTTTTAATCATTATATAAAGTAATGGAGACAATGGAGTTGATGTCTAGAAGAGAAAACAAGAAGTTGAGTAAAATACTAAGCTTGACCGAGTGATAGCTTCAATTGGTCAATGAAGGAGTAGAACCAAAATATTAAGGAACTTAAGAGTTAGCTGAGTAAAATAGTATTAGCTAAGTTTTAGTTATGGCCAAGTAGATAATGAAGAAAATGTAGTAGCAACTAAGTGTAGCGATGACCAAGCAAGATAATGAAAGTTGAGTGAGACATAATAGTAGAGATTGAGTTACATAGTGTTGAATGAGTAGAAGACCATATTGATGACCAAGTGTTAGCAAATTAATAGTTTGTGGAAGAATCAAGTTTGATGATATAGTTGAATTTTTGGATCAATCAAAATACACGGATGATAAGGATTGACAAGCTAGAGTATTTAATGCACAAATTGAGTTTGTTAAGTGATCAAAGGTAAGGATTTTTAAAAAAGTTTCTAGAAGTGTCAAGAAAAGAGTAGAAGGAAAAAATGATGGATAGATTCATTGAATCTAATTAAACCCCAAGGTCTATGGTGATGTTTAAGCAACAAAAGATCATAGCTACCTATTTAAGGAGGCATAAGAGATATTTTTTATATGGTACTTTCATTGCTGATTGGTGATTTGGAGAACATGTGAATAACATAGTAGCAAAGGAAAAGTGAGAAGATTGGTGAATTGTAATTGTTTGAAGGGTTGCCAAGAAGATCAAGGAAGGAGACGAAGGAGACAATAATAACGTCCATTCAATAAACTATCAAATGAGACAAATGGAGATCTAAATTTGTAAATTAAGTTGTATCCGAATAGATCAAACCTGGTTGTTACTTTATAACCATTTTGGGAGTCAAAATCCTTTAATCAAGGTTGACCTAATAGTCTTTTTAAAAATCCTTCACTCAAGGTGACATTCTAATAGAATGATCAAAGTTCTATAACTAGGCCACTCCTAACATGTGTTGGGAGTCTATTGGGAAAGTTAGATACTGAGAGGGGAGTGAATAAGGATCTATAAAACTTAACTCTCTTCCAACACTTAATATATCATATATCTTTTACCTTAAATCCTTATCTCAACAATATCATAAATCACATAAATATTTTCTGCAACAATGTATTAAATCTAATAACTAATCACATCAATGAAACATGTAGCTAAATCATCAACAAATAACATTTTGGTTGCCCATAGACTCTCCAAGGTGAAGGTAAAACTAGGGCATGGATGACATGGTCCACAAATCTTCACTACTATGGCAATAAAGTTTACATTTCAGCACTACAATTTGATCAATTTTGTTGTCCTACCTTGTGAGGGGTCTACCTTGTTAAGAGCTTACAAGACTTATTCAATCTACCTTGATTAAAGAATTTAAAACTTACAACTATGTAAGAAATATATTAGGATATTTAAAAAGGTTTGTTAGGACCACTATGTTAAGAGATCTACCCTGAAATACTTTCTAGAATGTATCAGTACTTGATCCTTCAGTTTGCAATTAATATGCAGATTATAGATCTCCTCTTTCCAATCTCTATCTAATCTCCAATCTAATATATATGTAATTTTCCCTTCACTTCTTTGTTCAGTTTCTATATCTAGTTTACCTTCACACTTTTCCTGTGGCATCCAAACTTCACTTCTTTAGCACACACACGTGTGCACACACACACACACACACACACACACACACACACACACACACACAAAAATAGGATTTGGACCCTCCTTTTAAAAAAATTTAATGAAGGTTCTAGATCAAGATTAATGATCTAGATCTCTTCTCTTTGTTACTTAGTCCTTCTTTTTTTTGATTGGTTGGTCACCTTGCATAGAGATTGATGATTCATAACAAAATGTGTGATCATGTCCGTAATTGACTCCTTGAACAAAAAAATACATCTCTAGATCATAAAAATAGTTTACCATGATGTTTGTGTCATTCCAAATAATTATATCAAAACTTTTTTACTTGAATCTTGAAAATTTTGACACTTGGTCATAACTATTATGTAATATTATCACTCAACCTCTATCTGCTCAGCATACACTATGTGACTTAGCATGTATACACTAGAGTACTCGATGACCATATACATCTTGCTTGACAATCACTATAGCTCAATTTGTACATGTTATATATACAAGTATAGTTAGCTCAACCTTCATAGAATGGCCTAGTCACAATTATGACTAACCAACTCTGGAAAATATATTACTAAGTGTTTAACACAAATAGACAACATGACTTGGGGATCAACAATCTCCCCCTTTGACATTTGTGGCAAAAACACTTTCTCATGATCAAACATTTCATATTAATACAAAAATCACTCCCCTTAGACTATAATCCAGAAATCTTATGACTCTAAAACTAATATATACATAAAAATTTCAAAATTTACATACATGATTAGATAAATATACAATCTATAATACTATCATACCATTGACCATGCATCATACTAATTCCCCATTGCTTTTGTCATAGATGTTCTGACATGTAACTGGGGTCCATAAATGACTCCATATTTCTCAAAAAATGATCTATGGGAGTTTAGAATCATGTCCATTGTCTTCTCCAAATTTTCCTTCGATTCATAAAGAATATGACTTTAAATTTCTAAGGTAATGGCAAGATTAACCATATTGTAACTAATGGAGAGTTGTTGATTTCTCTGGATTAGATATTGGGCAATCTAAATATGGTTTTGCATGAGTGCCAAATGTGGAGTCAGAAAAGCTTGAATAGTAAGAAACTCAACTCATATCTTTTCTTGTTCATGCAAAAGTTTAGACTTCTTGGTCTACAAAACTATAACTTTGAAAAATGAAAACAACTAGTACTAGCAATCGAGGTCAATGTATGTGAACTATTCTTCATGTCTACATAATTCTTATCCATTTTTTCTCTAACTTCCTTTGTGGATGTTGGAATATAACATAGCCTTACAAATAGAGAATGAAAGTTAGTGTAAGTTTGCTCAACATTAGTGGCTTTGGTAGATAGATAAACCATTTTCACTGAAATCTTGATAGCTACCTTCTCCATGACCTTATTATCATATCACCTCTCTTCTCTTTCCATCATCTTTTGTTGAACATCAAATCTAGCTCATTTATTTTTTCTACAATACACACCAATTGATCAAGAATGGGTGTGTTCTCATCTAAATTGTCAATAACAATAGTATCTAAAAGAATATTCTTGATCTTAAAAAAAACTTGTTTCTTTTGGTGCTCTCTTCTTAACTCAACTTGCTTAGTCTTCCTTGCATATAACTCACTCAAAATTATCATCTTCTCCTTTGTAAAATTTGACTTATTTTATTATGGGGTAACAATATCTTCATCTAAGGTAACTAGTTTAAATTTGATCATTTGGGGTGAGTTCCTTACCTTCTTCTTCAATCTTTTATCTTTTGATTTTAGGTGTTGGAGCTTAGTAATGTCAATTTCAAACCTTTATTTTGAACTACAAAATTCAGTACTTGTGATCCTCAAATCACATAATTCTACTTCACTTCTTCCTCTATCTATTCTACTTTTGGTTGTGGTGTTGTTCCATGTGATTGATCTATGCTCATACCAATTTGGAGTTCACCTATTGAACTTAGTCTCTCTATCTCCTTTTCTCTCTCTATCAGAAATGCTAAGTCATGTGGCCTTTCTATGCCTATAGTAGACTAGTCTATTGTATCAATTTTTGTTTCCTCTTCCTTTCTTTCCACTTCTTGACTTAGCCCTTTTTAATTGTTACCTATTGAGTCCCACCTTTGTCTCCACTTGAAGGGTAATCTTTTATTTGTACAATTACAAGATTGGCCTCTGTCAATATATCCTTGATAGAATTTAAGGAATGTTCTCTCCCTTCCTTTGTCTTCTTAATCCTTTCCAACTCCTCTTCAAAATTAGTCACATCTTTCACCGTATCTTCGGGTGACTCATCTTCAATTATAATATTTTCAAATATCTTTACAACTTCTTGTGTCATTTTTTGTACAATCTCTACAAGTTTCTCAACATCAAAATAGATATCTATAAGTGTTATCTAATTCAACTTTTTCATCTTCCTTCTCTTCTTCTTCTTCTTCTTCTTCTATGGAAGCCACCAATCCAAAAAGATTCTTCTGAGTTATCTCTCTTGTACAACATTCTCAACTTTTTTTTTCAAAGTTTTATATGCCCTTGTCTTTGGCACAAATTTCTTCTTGCAATCTCTTAAAGCTATTTTCATATACATTTTTCCTAAATCAAGCATAGTTTGGGCCAATGTAGTCTCTCTTATTTCCCTTTTAGTGTTTAGAGCCCATTCCCACTTTGCATCAATTTTATTTTAAATTCTTCAAGAAACTCTTTTACTAACTATTTCCTATTCTACTTTTTTTCTTTTTCAACTTTATCTGAAGATTCATATTTTACACATTTGAAACCAATTAAGCCAACATAACTTCTTATGTTTTCACATACCTTCTCAATGTCTTTACGTTCTCTACTTGGTACTAATTGATACTAACTCAAGTCATCTGACTCGATCCTCTTTGCCTCATCATCTTCTTCATCATCTAGCTTAACCACTAATTTTATCCTTGGCTTCTTCTTTTCTTGACTTCGCTCAATTTTAGTAACCTATGATGTCCTCTTCTTAGGACTCATTCCCTTGATTGGCTTTGTGATTTTCACTAATCCATTTCTTATAGGCTCAACAACTATAGGGGTTTCTTCCTTAGACCTCTGTCTTGTGACCCTTCGTGGTGTAGATGTGGGTGGGGTTGCTACTCTCTTTAAGCTCTTTTTCACCTTAGGATCTACCACCACAATCTTCTTATCTTTAGTTTCCTTTCGCTTGACAGCAATAAGTTATTTTCCTTATCCTTCTTGGTCTCCTTCATCTTCATCTTCATCACTTCTTCTATCCTCTCCCATACCTTAAGTGATTTGAAGAGATGCTTCCATTTGATCTTCTTTACCCAATTTTCCTTCCAAATTCTCAATCATCTTCTTTCTCCTTTTATTCATAGGTGCAGTATTCTCAATCATCTTCTTTCTCCTCTTGTTCATAGGTGCAATCTTCACTTCCAATGTGATTTTTTCCTTTGCAACCTCATACTTGCAAAATGCCTTAGCCTTTGAATCAACTTTTCTTTCTAATGGTGCAATGATGACTATAATTACTTCATATATATTGATCTCATAAGGCAATGGTCACAACCATGCTACCCTAGGTGTAACTACCTAAACATAAGTATTATCTATATCAACTGGGAAGCATACACCATCATAATATTTATCAACAAGTGACTTGGGGATACTTATCCTCTTTTTCATCTTCTATTTGAAATATTCAAAATAATTGTCCATCACACTCTCAAAATTGTCACCAATTTGTTGAATAAATTCACCAATCTACCTAGTCAATGGCTTTTCTTGTTTCCATACCACATCGCCGATTGTAGGGAAATGATTATGAACATAAAATAATACACATATAATAAGTGATCCAAACTTACACACATAATTCTTTCCTTTTTGAATTGAGACAGAATTCTCATCCTCTTTTTCATCTTCTATTTGAAATATTCAAAATAATTGTCCATCACACTCTCAAAATTGTCACCAATATGTTGAATAAATTCACCAATCTACCGAGTCATTGGCTTTCCTTGTTTCCATACAACATCGCCAATTGTAGGGAAATTATTATGAATATAAAATAATACACATATAATAAGTTATCCAAACTTACATGCATAATTTTTTCTTTTTGAATTGAAACCAAATTCTCAACCAATTATGTCCATTGTAGCTCAACAAAGTTGTACTCATGACCCTACTTGATGATTTTCTAGGCTTGGACAAGTACTATGTAGGGCATGCTATTTAGTCATCTTGATTGATACAAATTGTGCACAATCACTCAAATGAGAAACTCAATAAGAGGGTCTTTAATGGTTGTGATGGTCAATCCTCTTCCATTCCATATTTCTTTTTAATTCTCCTCAATCGCCTCTCTTCTTTTACATCACATTATCTTCATTTGATCACATACATGGTATCTAATGATGGCATGAATAATTTTCTTTGTAAGATTGAGTGGTCCAGTTTCCAACCACGGCTACATATCATAAATTTAGTTAAGCACAACTATGATCCATTTAACTTTGAAGCTCTTCAAGAAATCTAGGTAAAAATTTAACCCTTTATCGGCAATAAGTTTGAACTCATCCTTCAAGATTCCTTCTTCACATAGCTTCTCACAAGCCATTATTATCTCATAATCTCCTACTTCACCAATTTTTTATGTATAACATGATCGTACATCATGTATCATTATAACCTTGGTTGTAATCAATGATAGGACACCCATAGAATCTACCTTCATCACAATTTTAGGTATAGCCTTATACATTGGAGGTGGACACACATCATTCTTAAGTAATTACATATTACTAACCTGAATTTATTTCTTCTTCATGCTTGTAGATGAATTGGTTACCATTTTTTCATTCTAGGGTTTGATCAAAAATTTCGATGAAACTTGACAACAACAATCTTCTCCACTTCAATTCACTTTGTCAATGACACACACTTAGATCTTTATAAAATTCATATAAATCACTCTATAATTACCTTAGCATTGCTCTAAAAGTTCTTAATTACATGGTGAATGAAAAATGAATCATAAAATATTCTAAATAGGTTCAAACAATTGAATTAGATCTTCCATCAATTCTTCATACTTAGGTAGGTGTAATACAGTTGTCTCGACAATCACTAGACAACTCAATCCCCATTCTTCAGTTTCTTTCTTAGTCAACACCTTGATGTTGGAATATTCAAATATGGAAAGAGTACTTATGAGAGATGGGGGGGGTGAATCATAAGTATCACACTTTAGCCAATAAAACTTTCAACTGAAAGTAAATTGCATGCATGTAAATACATCAAACAAATATGAAACTAAACACATTCATCAACAACTCATAACACTGGAATTTGGTAACCCAGAAACCCTCCATGAATAAGAAGGTAAAACTAGGGTAGGGATGATACCCACAAAAATTACTGTAGTAATATTGTTCAACCACTTCTGATGGTCTACCCTGTTAAAGGCTTTACATTGTGTCAATAGTGACCTGGTTAAAGGCTTTACAAACACTTAACATGAGGTGACACCCTGTTAAAGGATTTTAATCACCTAACTGAAGGCTCTACAAAATAGTTTTTATGCTAACCTATCACCATAGGATTTTCATTCTAATACAATTGCTAGAAAGTATTAGGTATAATGAACCTGATAGTTTACAATCCTTGATTGCTGAATGCAAGCACCTTTTTCGCTTTCTCTGATCTTGATCCTTTTATGATCTGATAACCCTTTCTTCTGAAAGTAGATTTCCTTGTGCACCCCTGTATGTCCACTCATATATATCTTTTCAATGAAATTTTGTCTCCCTTATAAAGACTTTAAAGACTTAGGGTTAGATATGGATCTACGATCCACATTGAATCTCAATTTCTCGTTCAATACTTGTCTTTAGCTTATTGGTTGCATGCCTTTCCAAATTTTCCAATTGGCTGCATGCAAATTGTATAGGAAAAATAAAAGATTCGATCTCATCATTAAATTCTTCAAGATTTTCCTTATGTCGGCTGCAAAAAAATTTGCATCATAGTTTGTGCAATTACAAACTCTTATGCTGATATTCTGAGTTACTATGCTCCTGAAGCATTGCTGATGCTCGGTACATGTTGTTTCCTGGATAGCTCAGCACCTAAACAAAACTGTATCACTCGTCACCTACTATTACTCAGCACTTGTTAAAACTTGGCACCTATTGACACTCGGCACTTGTTGACACGTAGTGTGAAGCATTGTTGATGCTCAACACATGTTGTTACTCGGCACTTGATATAGCTTAGCACTTCATATTACTCAGCACCTACTCTTTGTTCGGCATTGTTTAGTGGAAAAATGGTTAAGTGTATTGACACTCAGTTGTAAAATTTATTCTTTAAGCTAACAATCTCCCCCTTTGACATGAGTGGCAAAAACACTTAACTAAGATCCTTATGACTCTTTATTAGTTGATCCTATATGTACACTCATCCTGTTTCTGCATTCTGACTGATCAAAATTTGCTATCTCAAAATTTTCTCCCAAAATTTACTATCTCCCCCTTTTATCATACTTATCATTTCATTCCTGTACTTAACTCCCCCATACTTAATCTCTTCTTGTTACTCTCCCATACTTATTCTCCCCCTTTTTGACACTTATGTCAAGGGTCTTACAATGAAATGCCATACTTGGCCAAAAATGTACTATTTACTTCAAGGAGTACCTTCAGAGCTGCATCCCAATTTTCTAGTGCGACATCCAATGTCTTATGCTGGATGGCAATCTCTACTACTAGGTGTACAAGTCCATCAGATGAAGAAAAATTGGAGTCTTTCTCGAGGACTGTCTCTGCATTTATCTACTCCTTGTGAAGTAGTTCCAAATGAGGAGTTATTGATGATTAAATTTGCATCAATTTAGCTTTTGTGGTTGCCTCCTCTACTGCTAAGACAACTAACTCTCTTTTTGTGTGAAGAGATTAGGAAAAATGCTTCTCACTCTGAGCTACATTTGTGGGGAGTTGCATGCTAGAAATCTTCAGTTTGTTTTCCAAGCTCAGTATTTTTTGACTAGTGTCCTGTGTGAATGTGGAAAAATCACACAACTTGTTGTATAGGGAAAAGATGTTTCCTAGTACAATTTTAACTATTTTAATTTTATTTTCTAGTTCTTCTTGTGATAGTGCTATATCACTAGATATTTTACTATTTACCTTGCCTTGGAACTTCCTTTCTGACCATTCAAGCAATATGGCGTTTGTTTCCTGGTCTTCACTAGTCACCTGGTCAATTATATCAGATAGTTGCTCTATAATTGGTCTTGACTCATCTAGAGACTGTAAGCAGAAAGATTCTGTGAATATGTCTTTGATTTCATTCAAAGTAAGCTTATGCTTGTGTTCTTTTCTTAGTGCTTCTTATCTCCTTCTTCTGTCTAATGCACTCTGAATTTCATTGATCTTTTCTTCAGTAAGAGTGCTAGATTCATAATATGGGATCTTTATTTCTTCATCAAGCTCAGGAACTCCATAGTGAAGTTTCCTGACTGCCTTTGATGAGCTTGAGCCTGGTGTCCTGATTTGTAGTTGTAACCCATCTGTGCTCGGCTACCAAAGAGTCTGTATTGGAGTACCAAATTTTGGTAATGCAACCAGTGTTTGTATTGTAGTTTCCTCCTCCTTCTTTGTCTCATCATTTTCTTCATCTTGAGTATCCCTTTTATGATTGCTAGATGGGGTTGAACTTGTTGGTTATTCAGATGTTTCTTTTATTTCCCCTGCTGCTGTACTCGGCATTTGAAGTGTATAAGTGACTACACTTGGTGGAGGTGGTGGTGGAAGAAATAGAATACCAGTAGTTTGTATGGTCGAAGGTGGCACTTGTGCTTTTTCCTTGACTATATTTGTTTTAACTTCTAGATTTTGTAATTCATCAACACTGACCAATACAAGATTTGAACTTAATTTTGCTACTAGTGATGATTGGTCAAGGCTTTCTAAATCCTTTGCAGTTAATGGATTGATGCTTGGATTTGAAGTGTCAATAACATCTTTTATTTTTATAATATATATAGGTGTGATGGTGGCATGAGGAGGACTAGGAGGAGATACCTGTGTGTCTTGCATACTTTGATCTTGTGGCTCAGCTGTATCTTTCTCTTCCTCTTTCTCCTCTGTACGTGCCTTTTCTTCCTTTTCTTCTTCACTTTTCTTCTCCACTTGTTCGTTCTCTTTTTCTTTGGTTCCTAACATGTTCTTTTCCTTTGTCTTGGCACTTGCCTCTACCTTATATTCTTCATTATACACATCTTCTATTTTCTTGTAAACTATTTTCCACAATCTTGTGGATTTTGTAACTACCTCTTCAATTTTATTCTATAATATGTTGAATTCTCTATGCTTGGGAGTGAATCTATTATTATGCCTTTTTACTGCATTTTTTACTTGATCTTTAGTCAAATCAGGCAACAATCTAGCTAATGTTGACTCCCTTATTTCCTTTTCCATTTGTAAACAAAAATGCCATTTATCCTCTACAATTTTATAAAATTCTTTTGGCATAGATTCATCTAATTCTAGAGGTGTGTTCTTATATTCAGCCATCATAGCATACACAGATTCCTCTAATTTATTTTTATCTTCTTTGGTGAGCTTAGAAAAATTTAGGTTCTTTAAACCTTTCAAATCATCATTCCTAATTTTTTAACATAATTTATGAACATCAATCTGAGGTTTTTGTCTTACCACTTGAAATTGACTGTTCTCTTCTGACTCTGTCTTCTCCTCATCTATTCCAGGCTGGGGAATAAATTTTCTTTTCTTAGATTTGGCAGTAGTCTTCTTTGATTCTTTTTTCTTTCCTTTTCCCTCCTCTTGGGCTTTTTGTGCTGCAGCCCTTGTGGTAGGTCTCTTTGGTGCAGGAGCAACTACTTTCTTCCCTTTGGATTGAGGAGCAAGAGGAGTTGTGGCTTTTCTTTTAACTGGTGCTTCCTCGGCTTCTTCTTCCTCAGCGCTTTCCTCTTTATCTTCTCCTAACCCTTGAGTCAGACCTTGAGGTTTATCTCCATCTTCTTCAATGTATTCTCCTTCCTCTTCTGTTGTTCCTTCTTCTTCCACACCAAAGTTTATCTTGATTTGTCTCACCATTTTTTCTTTCTTCTTTACTGCAGAAGCAATCTTCAAATCTATTATCACCCTTGATTTAAAAACATCATAGGTTCCAAAAGTTTTTGCATTTTTATTAGCTTCTTCTGCAAGTAGGGTTGTTATTGCTACAGAGGCTTGATCAATATCAAGTTCATAACCTAGTGGCCTAAGCCATCTTACTCTAGGTATAACTGCTTGTATATAGGTATAATCTATATCTAAAAGAAAAAAAATGTCCTTTTCATATTTTTCAGTCAATGAGACTAGAATCCCCATTCTTTGTTTCATGGACTTTTTGAAGTCCTCAAAGTAACTAGTCATTTGGGCATCAAAATTTTCACCCATCTGTTCAATGTATCCATTGATTTGTTCAACAATTGTTTTGTTTGGACTCCATCTTACCTTACCCATAGAAGGGAATTCTTTCCTCAGATAGAAAAATATGCACCTCAAAACTGATCCAAATTTGCACTGAGCTCCCTTGCTCTTCCTTATAGCTCTCAGATTTTCATTAATCTGTTGAAACATGAGCTCGGCTAGATCATAAGTGTGATCCTTTTTTATTATCTTGTATGCAACATCAACTGCTATACAAGGTACACTGTTTAACTTGCTTGATTGATAGAATTCGTGTGAAATGATTCTCACAACAAAATCTAGTAGGGGATCTGTGATTGTGTCAATAGTCATTCCTCTATTGTTCCATTTACCACCTATATTTTTCTCTATTACTTCCCTTTTGTCACTTAGCAGGGTCTTTGGTCGATCTAGGGTTGGAATACCAGTAACCCTATGAACAGTTTTCTTGGTGAATTTTACTGGCCCTGACTCTAACCAAAAAGCTCCATCGTATATTCTACTCAAAACTATCTGTACCCATTCAATTTTGAAAACAATAAAAAATTCTAGGGTTTTGGTTAATCCTTTTCTTTCTATTTTTGAGAACTCATTTTTCAGTCTTTTGTTCTCACATAGTTTGTCATATGCATTATAGATTTCTAAATCTCCTATGGCTCCAATTTTGCAGTTATAACATCTGTGAACATCTTGGACCATAACAACTTTATCTAAAATAACTGATAATGCACCTACGGGATCATTCTTGTATGCTACTTCTGGAATGGGCTTAAATTCAAGTTGTTTAACTTCATTTTTGACCAACTGTATCTCATGACTCTCTCTACCCTTAGGGGTTCCTGACCCAGATGCCATTTGTTTGCCAAAATAGGGTTTACAATTTAAACAAGTTTATAAGTTCTACGTAGCTCAACACTTAAGTAAAATACCTGAAATCGATGAAACTTATCCTGAATCGCTGTTGAAATCTTCACAAATGGCTTCTAAGCTAATCTTGATCTTCTCTGCTCTTCTTGGCTTTTCTTATCGTTTGAATGGTGGGAAAATGATCAAAAATTGAATTTATGTACCCTTCAAAATAGAGTAATTAATGCTGCCAACTGTCTACTTGGCACCTGAAGGGTTTCAACATGACTCGACACTCATTGTGTTTCACTTTTCTCGGCTCCTATTGATATTTCACAGCTTGGCATCATCGATCAACTCAGTCGCTGTTAGCAACACGGCACCTGAAGCCAACTTTGATAGATCTTGCAAAGTTCTCAATTTTGACTTGGCATCTTTTCTTATGCTGATTTCTTCTTTTGCAGTTCTTCTATGTCTTGGGACTGATGTATAATATGACTTGTTTTATCAATCCCACACACTTATTCTTGCTTAATTTGATGAAGTGTGATCAGTTGACCTATTAGGTGAAGTGATCTCTGCACTTGATGTGCTATACTCATCTTTCTTCTTCCATGTCTTATTCATTTCACTTCTGATATGTCCAACATCTATCTTTGTCTTTCCATTGTTGAACTCAGAACTTGATGTCTTTGACCTTGTTGGGCAATTCCTGCTGACATGACCAATTTTTAAGCAATTGAAACATGTAGTTTGACTCAACCATCTTTTGTAGTTCCCTCTAAAATGTTTTCTTATACAGTTCTGTGGTATATGCCCATATTCTTGACAATAGCGACAACTGTACCTGGTGTTATAATCCCAAAATTCATGGTTTGATGTCTTTGTTGGTTGATTTAATGTCCTCATAGGGTTTGATCTACATTCAAAAGCTTTATGTCCATACTTTTTGCAATTATAACAATGTCCATCAAATCTTGATGTCTTAGTAGTTTTAGTTCTACATTCATATGCTTGATGACCTTGCTTCTTGCATCTATGACAATGGTTTATACTTTTAGGTTTGTCATGCTGAAGGGCATTCTTGCTTCTACATACATTAGATGTATGTCCTTTCTTTCCACAAAAATGACATGTACGTTTAGCATCTTTACCTTTATCACTTCTTTGTTCTGCACTCTTTGATGATTCTCCAACTTCAGTGCTATTGTATCCAAGTCCTCATGTATCATGGGTTGATCTTGGGGATTTCAGTAATTGCTTAAAGTATTTGATGGCTTCACTTGACTTGTTGAGATTCTTTGCCACCTCTTTTTCTCTGTTCAATTCATTCTACATTTGTTCATTTTGCATCTTCAAAGTAGAGATCTCAATATCTTTCACATTGAGTTCATGATGAAGGTTCATCATTTGGGCAAGTGTATCCATCTGCATGTTTGAGATCCTTTTCAATTTAGTACATTTTTCTTCAAGTCTGTTTGCAAGATTTCTTTTGTCATTTTCCATCATGACATTATCATCAATTGCTCTTTTCTTTTGTTCAGTAATTTCACATATCATTATGGCCTATGATTCATGTTCCATCTTGAGAGATCTTATCTCCTCTATTTGAGCTTTGTTTTTCTCCATTAGTTATGCTATTGCTGCACCAAACTCTTTGGTGTCTCCATTGGAAAATATGTTGGTGGTATCAATCTCTTTATAGTTTATCTCATTTTTGGCTATGGCTAGATCGTTCCTTTTTTTTAATGAATTTCTCAACTTATTTCTAAATTCCTCCAAGCTATTAGCCTTTTCCTCGTGAGAACCTGGATTGGCTCTGATACCAATTGTTGGAATATTCAAATATGGAAAGAGTACTTATGAGAGGGGGGGCGGTGAATCATAAGTATCACACTTTAGCCAATAAAACTTTCAATTGAAAGTAAATTGCATGCATGTAAATACATCAAAAAAATATGAAACTAAACACATCCATCGACAACTCATAACACTAGAATTTGGTAACCTAGAAACCCTCTAGGAATAAGAAGGTAAAACTGGGGTGGGGATGATACCCACAAAAATTACTGCAGCAATATTGTTCAACCACTTCTGATGGTCTGCCCTATTAAAGGCCTACCCTATTAAAGGCTTTACACTGCGTCAATAGTGACCTGGCTAAAGGCTTTACAAACACTTAACATGAAGTGTCACCCTGTTAAAGGATTTTAATCACCTAATTAAAGGCTCTACAAAATAGCTGTTAAGCTAACCTATCACCATAGGATTTTCATTCTAATACAATTGCTAGAAAGTATTAGGTATAATGAACCTGATAGTTTACAATCCTTGATTGCTGAATGCAGGCACCTTTTCCACTTTCTTTGATCTTGATCCTTTTATGATCTAATAACCCTTGCTTCTGAAAGTAGATTTCCTTTTGCACCCTTGTATGTCCACTCATATATATCTTTTCAATGAAATTTCATCACCCTTATAAAGACTTAAAAGACTTTGGGTTAGATATGGATCTACGATCCACATTGAATCTCAATTTCTCGCTCAATACTTGTCTTTAGCTGATTGGTTGCATGCCTTTCCAAATTTTCCAATTGGCTGCATGCAAATTGTATAGGAAAAATAAAAGATTCGATCTCATCATTAAATCCATCGAGATTTTCCTTATGTTGACTGCAAAAATTGTTTGCATCATAGTTTGTGCAATTACAAACTCTTATGCTGATATTCTGAGTTACTCAGCTCCTGAAGCATTGCTCATGCTCGGCACATGCTGTTTCCTGGATAGCTTGGCACCTAAACAAAATTGTATCACTCGACACCTACTGTTGCTCGGCACTTGTTAACACTCATCACCTGTTGACATGCGGCACTTGTTGACACTCAGTGTGAAGCATTGCTGATGCTCGACACATGTTGTTACTTGGCACTTGATATAGCTTGGCACTTCATATTACTTGACACCTACTCTTTGTTCAGCATTGTTTAGTGGAAAAATGGTTAAGTGTATTGACACTCAGTTGTCAAATTTATTCTTTAAGCTAACACTTGACTTGGTCACAATTACACTCTTAATCTTAATCTCAACTATTTCAATCATAATATCTCAGTTGAAACGAGGCTTGGTCCATATTATAACTCAGTCACCACTAACATTAATATTGATGCTTGACACCAACTATGCTCCAATTTAGCTTAGGTACCCTTTGCTTAGTTCTCACTTTAAATATGTCCTAATGCATCTCATCTCAAGTAGATATGGAATGTAACACATTATATGTTAGGAACTAATGTAAGATATAGCATTTAAATGTACAATTCCTTACATACCTTCTTTACTTAGTTTGAAGTGGTGTGATCACCTGATTTATTGGAATGGGTCATCTAAAAATCATTTTCTCCACTATTATTACCTCCATCCTTCTTTATCCATGTTTGATTTGTCTAGTTTCTTATATGTTCTACATCAATAATACCTTTTCTTTTTTTTTTGTTCATTTCTAGGGGTTGGTTCTTAGGTTCTACAATTTCTTATCATATGTCCAATATTATGACAACTATAACAAACTATATTGCCATTCATCCAACCCTTGGATTTTCCTCTAAAATTGATATAATTTACTACAAAATGACAATATTCACCACATAAATGGAAATTGTACCATGTATTGTAATCCAAATTATATGAATTACCTTACTTAGATGTATTTCCTTACTTCTTGGGTGTCCAATTGGGTTTTTCCTTTGATCTGCATTCTTGTGCTCTATGCCCATACTTCTAAAAATTGTAATAGTATCTTTCAAATCTAGATGCAACTAGTGTATCACTAGCTTTTTATCTACACTCATGTGCTTAATGTCCTTTCTTGTTATAATTATAATAGTATCCATTGAATTTAAGCTTCGGGTGTTTCTTACCAATCTTTCTTCTATAAATATTTTTTATATGACTTCGTTTCCCACAATGATAACATGTAGGCTTGTTGATCTTTTTCTTTGGATTCCTCTATTCTACACTCTTTAATGATTACCTTCCTTGATAAATGATAGGTACTCAATATAGCCTAGTCTAGAAGTGTTGTGAGGTATTCTTTGTGATCTCATCAACTCTTCATAGCATCTCACAACTTTTTTGGATTTATTCAACCTTTCAATGAATTCATTTTTAGCTCTTAGCTCATTCCTTAGATGATCATTCTTTGATCTTATATTTTCAATCTCCAAATCTTTCCTATTTATAAGTTCTTGATTTGTACTTAGCAATTGATTGAGCGTATCAAACTTCTTATGCATGAGCTTCTACACATCAGATATCCTTTCATTGAGTCTATTGGCTATTTTTATCCCATCATCATTGGTCATTCTCTTATTTTATTCAACTTTCTTTTTCTATTCAATCACTTCCCACAGTCTTATTAATTATATTTCATGTTCTTTCTTTAGTTCTCTTCTTTCTTCATTCAATGTGTTGTTCCTTTCCAATAGATCTACTATAATTGCATCATTTTCACTAGAATTTCCATCATCAAGTTGTTAGAACTTATTTAGAATAATTGAGAGGGGGGGTGAATTAGTTATTAAAGGTCCAAATGTCCTATTCAAACTTTTTACTAAGTATAGTGAACTGATTCATACATCCAAGCTTTGACCTATCTAATCAGCACGTTACTATAAATCAACATGCCAGCATAACACATAAGAAATCAACACATAACACAATGATTTACCTGGAAACCCAATTTGGGAAAAACCACCAGTAACATGCTACTCAATTCTCACCCTTTTGAAGTGATGTCCTATGAAAGACCTACCTTGTTAAAGACTTACAACACACTCTTAAATGTGACCTTGTTAGAGGATTTAACGACCCTATTAAAAGTGGGCCTAGTTAAAGGAGTTTAGAACATTCATTTGGAATGCCACCCTATTAAAGGATTTACAAATGATTGTTAGGCCAACCTAAGTCCATAGGATTTTCAGATCTAATACAATTGCTAGAGAGTATTAGAAAATCTTGACCTAACTACAACATACAACTTATCTTGTCGATCTCAAATCACTTCTTAGCTCATACCCTTTCCTGGCCTTTAATCTCTGTAACTCATAATAGCTTTCCCTCCTTCTAAGCTTTATCTCCTTGAGTCTCCATACTCATTGTACCAGTGCAATCATCTCTTCATGACCACTCATAGAATTAGAGCCTCTGTTCTCTTCGTTCTCCTAGATGTCTCCTCCTTGACACCCTTCTCACTACTTCGTAGATTTTGGCACTTCAGCAACAACAGTATCAATAGCTCTTTTCTTCTTGGTCTATGACTTCTTAAATAGAAGTCTTGGAGTTCCTTTTCCAACTCAATTCTTCCATTCTGTAATTTTAGTTCACATGGATTAGGTAGGATTCATTGCATCTAACCCATATTATATTTTCTTTAGAAACTTCTTGAATAATCCTTTAGATTTTGCACAAAAATGGTTTACATAGGATTTTGTACCAACAACTCATCATCCTTATCTTCCAAATTGTTCACAAAATTCAATGTAATCACTATGTCATCTTAGAATTGGAAAATCTTCATCATTTGAAATAATGTAGCAGCTTAGCACTATCGAGATATTGGTGCTTGGCACATACTATGTTACTTGACATCAATTGTGTTTTCTTGATGCTCAGCACCTAAAGATCAATTGGCACCAACTAAATTTTTTTGATGCTCGACACCTAATCTTCACTCGGCACACACTAGAAATGTCTATTACTCAGCTTCTACTAAAAATTTGATTGGCTTCAACTAACTTGCTCGACACCCACTAATGATCTTAGTTTAAGCTTTGTAGTCAACTTTGTTACAACTTCTTTCTCCAATGTTTCTAAGTGTGACCAACCTTTGTATCTTTGAGTATGTCATCAATACATTACTTAACCATTGTCTTAATTGATCCTTGCATTTCATTACAACATCATAACTCAACCTAGAGAAAGGTGCTTTTGTTACATCTTGTTGATCAAATACTCTTCATCAATCAACTAAGTGATAGTACTTGGACCTTATAAGAAAATATCATCCCTACAAATAGTAGGTTTAACATCAATGACAAAACAATGATTGAAAACATTCTTTTACAAAAATCTCCCTCTTTGATCTTCAACAACAATGAGCTTTTCAATCAAATTTCCAACAATCTCCCTCTTTGGCATCGATGGCAAACAAAACTAATCAACCATTAGACTAAAATATTCAACCAAAAGCTTACTATGTTAGAATGGTAAGTTAAATGCCAAAAAGTAAATTGTAACATCGCATCTCCTTCTACTATTCTAATTGCTTCATTTCAGCTTCTCCCTCTTTGCTGATGTATCCTTGTTCTTTGTCTTTCTCCCTTAGTATTGCTCAACTTCTACTATTCTGATCAACCTCTAAAATCTTCCTCTATCTTTATTTGATCAATAATCTACTTCTCTCCTTGTTTTCTAATGCTTTATCTTCAACAGTTGTTGATCAATTGTCTACTTAATCTCCTTCTTTGACAACAATGCCAAAGACATATTAGCATCTTAATATGCAGATGTAGCTCTTATAGGTTCATTCAATTTCTCCCTCTATCATCTTGCTTGTGACTGATTTGGAATTTCAACACTTCTACTACTTTAGGCATGGATCCCAAAGTAAACATCCTCTGCATCAATGTATTAAATCTTCAATATTCAGCTTATTTGATGCAGGGCATACTTGCTTTTTGGTTCAAGTAGCCTTAGCTAGGGGTATCACCCCTAGCTTACCTCTAAGATACTCAAAAGAATCTTTAGGTAGTGCTTTGGTGAATATATCAACAATCTGTTCCTTTGAGCTAACATATTCCATCTTCACTTGTTTGTCTTCTACCAACTCTCTTACATAGTGATACTTGATAGAAATATGCTTAGTTTTAGCATGCATTACTATATTCTTTGATATATTGATGGCACTTGTATTATCACAATAAAGTGTCATAGGTTAAATTACCTCTTCCTTCATACCTTGCAGCAAGTGTTTGATCCATACAATATTGGTGCAGTTTATAGCAGCTGCCACATATTCAGCTTCAACAGTGGACTATGAGGTGTAGCTTTGCTTTTTGCATGTCCATGTAATCAACCTCTTTCCTAAGAAACGTGCTCCTCCACTAGTACCTTTTCTATCATCAATGTTACCTCCCCAAACTGCATTAGTGTAAGCTTTCAATTCAAACTTCCCATTCTTCTTGTAGTATAAACCAAAGTCATCAGTTCCTTTCAGGTATCTCAATATTCTCTTCATTTCCATTAAGTGATTTTCTCTTGGATTTTTAGAAAATCTTGCTACTATTCCAACAACTAATGCAATGTTTGGTCTACTATGCACAACATATTGCATCGTTCCAATCATTGACCTATACAATGTCTAATTTACTTTAGCAAATTCATTATTCTTTGATAGTTTATGGCTTGCTGCCATTGGTGCGCTGACTAGTTTTGAGTCTTCTAACCCAAATGTTTTGAGTACTTCCTTGATGTATTTGGATTGAGTCACAAATATCCCATGCTTCAACTGATGTCCTTGTATTCCAACAAAGAATTTGATTTCTCCAAACATTGACATATCAAATTCATGCTTCATTTGATCAGCAAAATGTTTGGATAAAACATCTTTTCCTCCAAATATTATATCATCAACAAAGATTTCTGATATCAAAATTTCTTTACCTTCCTAAACTTTAATGTACAAGTTGTTGTTGTCATCTATTCTTTCAAATCCTATCTTCACAAGATACTTGTGCAACCTCTCATACCATGCTCTTAGTGCTTGCTTCAATCTATAAAGTGCTTTGTATAGCTTGCAAACCATGTCCTTGTTCTTCTCATCAAAAAATCCCTTTGGTTGTTCTATGTAGACTTCCTCTTCCAGTATACCATTTAGAGAAGCAGACTTCATATCCATTTGGTACACTTTGAAACCTTTATATGTAGCATATTCAAGTAATGTTCTTACTCCTTCCATTCTTGCAAGAGGGGCAAATGTCTCTCCATAATCCAATCCTTCTTTTTGTACACAACCTTTCCAAACTCGTTTGGCTTTGTTTCTTGTTATCTCACCATTCTCATCAAGTTTTTTTCTAAACACCCATTTTGTTCCAATCACATTCTTATCAGCTGGTGTAGGGACTAGAGACCATGTTTAGTTCTTCTCAATTTGATCTATTTCTTCTTTCATGGCTTTGTACCAGTCATCATCTTGTAGTGCATCTTTTACTATTTTGGATTCAACCTTGCTTAGCAGACATGATTCATTCCTAAGCCTATTTCTTGTCATTGGTTTTGCATCCTTGTCACTAATGATTTGATTTGTAGGGTGATGTCTTCTTACATACTTGGCCAATATGGGTTTAGTCCTTCTTTTCATGTTTGATCCTTAAACTTCAGAGTCATTTAATTCTTCTTCATTTGGCATTTCATCATTCCTTTCTTGCATACTATTTTTAGAATCAGAATGTGCATTTTCTACATTCTATAGCTTGGCTTCTGAATGTAACTTGGTATTCACAAGTTGAGACTTGACAGATACTGATTTTTTTTGCTAATTCCTAACTTGATTTGTAGCATTGTCTTCAACTGTCATTCCTTCAATAAAGTATACAAAGGGTCTATAATCCTCTATTTGCTTTGAATCATCAACCTGAACTTTTGCATACTCATCAAAATTTATATTTGCACTCTCCACAATTTTTTTAGTGTTACCATTCAAATACTTATATGCCTTACTTCTAGTGGAGTATCCAAGAAATATGCCTTCATCACTTTTTGCATCAAACTTGCCATTTCTAGTATCTTTTAGAATATAGTATTTACAACCAAATACTTTGAAATGTTTAACATTAGGTGAATGACCATACCATAATTCAAAAGGTTTTGTATTTGTACCTTTCTTGACTTGAACTCTATTCAGTGTGTAGACTATAGTACTTACAAATTCTCTCCTGTATTTTAGTGCAACATTTTTCTCCATCATCAAGGTTCTAGCATAGTCAATCACTGATCTATTCCTCCTTTCAAAAATACCATTTTGTGGTGCAGTTCTCGGTGTTGATGTTTTCCTTTTGATACCTTTGTCATTGCAAAATATTTCAAACTCTCTTGATGTGAACTCACATCCTCTGTCTAACCTTAGGCATTTCAGATTCTTTCCTATTTCCTTTTCAAATCTAGCCAAATACCACTTAAATAGTTGAAATTCATAAATTTTTTCTTTAGGAACATACCAGTCATCATCTTGAAATAATCATCTACAAATAGCAGTATGTATCTGTTTCCTAAGTAGCTTTGCACTTCTATTGGGCCACATAAGTCTGTATGGACTAACTCTAGTACTTCTTTGGAAGTGTATGTTTTTCTTTTCAAACTAGACTTAGTCATCTTTCCTAGTTGGCATTGTTTGCACATTGTGTTTTTAGGTTTCTTCAACTTGGGCAATCCCCTGACTTTCTTTTTCTTGCTAATACTAATTAGATTATCAAAGTTAACATGACGCATCCTTTTATGCCACAACCACACATCATCAATTCTAACAACAAGACATGTTGCATCTTCCATATCTATGTAAAATAGATTACTCCTAGTTTGGTCACCCTTTCCTATCAGATTTCCATCAGTATCATAGATCTTGGCAGTTTGGTTTCCAAAGTCAACTTTGCAACCTACCTTGCCTAACTATGATACACTTGACAAGTTATAGTTCAATCCTTCAACATAATATGCATTATCACATGAAATTTTCTTTGTAACTTTGATAGAGCCTTTTCCTTTTATTTGACATGGGGAATCATTACCAAATCTAACACTATTTCCATCATATCGAGTAAAGGTAATGAACTTACTTTGATCTCCTATCATGTGATGTGAGCATCCACTGTTTATGATCCACTTTTCATTGTTGTTCACATAGGTAACCAATGCTATTGCTTCATCTTCATCTTTTTCTAATTCATCTTTCATGGCTACATAGACTACTTCATCATCATTCTCATTATAGTCTTCTTCAACAATATAGCATCTCTTGTCTTTCTCCTTGTAATCTTTGTTGCCATCTTCTCTTTTGTTCCTATACTTGTTTCCTTCTTTGTAGTTCCTCTTCTATGGACATCTTGCAGCTATATGACCTACTTCATTGCAATTGAAACATATGATAGGTAGCTTATCTTTGGATTTTCCTTTACCTCTATGGAATCTCCTAGCCAGTAGTGCTTCTAACTATTCCACATCTTCTTCATATGTGATGCTATCACTAGATGCATGTTTTCCTTTTCTTCTTTTCTTGCTTGATGTGTCCTCCTCAATATCTTTTATTTTCATCTTGGCTTTGAAAGCAGATTCAAGGTTCTCAAGTTCGTAGTTATCAAAATTTGATAGCTCAAATGCAGTAAATCTTCCAACTATTCCTTCAAAGATTAGTGTCTTCCCTTGTACACACCTCAGCTCTAGGATGGATGAAACTCTTATAACATAGATAGGGAGTAGAGTTCTTAAGTATTTTCTAATGGATGTTTCTTCTTCCAATTGTCCACATAGAATTTTTATTGCACTCACCACTTCTTTTATTCTTGCAGGATACTAAGTAGCATTTTCACCTTCCTCCATCTTTATGTCATCAAACTTCCCTCTTAGGCTTTCTCTCTTTTCTCTCTAAACATTCTGATCTCCTCCTTAGATTTTTGATAAGGTTTTCCACATTTTGAATGCAGTGTCACAGTCTTTGATATCATCATATTCTGCATAGCTAAGTGCATATGCAATCTCCAACATTGCTTGGTTATGCTTCTTTTTATTCAAATCACATACAGTGAGAGGTCTTGTTGGATTTACATGTTCTATTCCAATTGAGGTTTGTGTGTAGTCACCTATTGATCCAAGGTGCAATTTCATCAGACTCTACCATTCAAAAAACTTGTCTTTGTTGAGCTTGATAACTTCTCTCTTGGACATCTTGATCTTCCTACTTCTAGTACCTTGAAACTAAATCAACAGATGGCTCTAATACCAATTGTTAGAATTACTTTAGAATAAATGAGAGGGAGCATGAATCAGTTATTCAAGGTCCAAATGTCCTATTCAAACTTTTTACTAAGTATAGTGAACTGATTCATACATCCAAGCTTTGACCTATCTAATCAGCAAGTTACTGTAAATCAACATGCAAGCATAACACATAAGAAATCAACACATGACACAGTGACTTACATGGAAACCCAATTTAGGAAAAACCACCAATAACATGCTAGTCAATTCTCACCCTTCTGAAGTGATGCCTTATGAAAGGCCTACCCTGTTAAAGACTTACAACACACTGTTAAATGTGACCTTGTTAGAGGATTTAACCACCCTGTTAAAAGTGGGCTTGGTTAAAGGACTTTAGAACATTCACTTGGAATGCCACCCTATTAAAGGATTTACAATTGGCTATTAGGCCAACCTAAGTCCATAGGATTTTTAGATCTAATACAATTGCTAGAGAGTATTAGAAAATCTTGACTTGACTACAACATACAACTTATCTTGCAGATCTCATATCACTTCTCAACTCATACCCTTGGTTGGCCTTCAATCTCTGCAACTCATAACAACTTGCCCTCCTTTCAAGCTTTGTCTCCTTAAGTCCCCATACTCAATGTACCAGTGCAATCATCTCTTCATTACCACTCATAGAAGTAGAGCCTCTATGCTCTTCCTTCTCCTAGTTGTCTCCTCCTTGACACCCTTCTCACTACTTCACAAATTTTGGCACTTTAGCAGCAATAGTATTAGCAGCTCTTTGCTTCTTGGTCTATGACTTCTTAAATAGAAGTCTTGAATATTTTTTCCCACTCAATTCTTCCATTTTTTCAATTTTAGTTCACATGGATTAGGTAGGATTCATTGCATCTAACCCATATTCTATTTTCTCTAGAAACTTCTTGAATAATCCTTTAGATTTGGCTAAAAAATGGTTTACATAGGATTTTGTGCAAAAAACTCATCATCCTTATCTTCCAAATCGTTCATAAAATTCAATGTAACCACTATGTCAGCTTAGATTTGGTAAATCTTCATCATTTTAAATAATGTAGAAACTCGGCACTATTCAAATACTAGTGCTTGACACATACTGTGTTACTCAGCATCAACTATGTTTTTCCTGATGCTCGGCATTTGAAGATCACTCAGCACCAACTAAAAATTTTCTAATTCTCAGCACTTGATCTTCACTTAGCACATGAAGATCACTCAGCACACACTAAAAATGTCTATTACTCGGCTTCTACTGAAAATTTGATCAGCTTCAACTAACTTGCTCGGCACCCACTAATGATCTTAGTTTAAGCTTTGTAGTCAACCTTGTTACAACTTCTTCCTCCAATGTTTCTAAGTGTGACCAACCTCTATATCTTTGAGTATGTCATCAATACATTACCTAACCATTGTCTTAATTGATCTTTACACTTCATTCCAACATCATAACTCAACCTAGGGAAAGGTGCTCTTGTTACATCTTATTGATCAAATACTCTTCATCAATCAACTAAGTGATAATACTTGGATCTTATAAGAAAATATCATCCCTACAAATAGTAGGTTTGACATCAATGACAAAACAATGATTGAAAACATTCTTTTACAACAATCTCCCTTTTTGATCTTCAACAACAATGAGCTTTTCAATCAAATTTCCAACACAAGTAGACCTTCAATGTCTTCCTCTTGATATTGTGTGTCATTTTGCAATATTTTTATCTCCCTTCTTCTCTTTCTACTTCAATATATTGCAGTGTAAGTTGTATGTCAAGCTTCTAATTCTTAATGATTTTTCCTACCTTATAGGCCTTCATCTCCAAGATCTTACCTCTCAATTGGTTAGAGTTCATCTAAAATAAAATGACTCTAATACCAATTGTTGGAAGTCTATTGGGAAAGTTGGATATTGAGAGGAGGGGGGGCTAAATCATTATCTATAAAAATTAACTCTCTTCAACACTTAATATATTAAATATCTTTCACCTTAAACTCTTATCTCAACAATATCATAAATCACATAAACATTTACTACAGTGACGTATTATCTCTAACAACTAAGAACATTAATGAAACATGTACATAAATGATCAAAACATAACATAAAGATTTTAGTTATCCATAAACCCTCTAAGGTGAAGGTAAAACTAGTGTGGGGATGACACCCACAAATCTTCACTACTGTAGCAATAAAGTTCACCTACTAGGGTTATAATTGTGATCACTTCTACTGATCTACCTTGTAAGGGGTCTTCCCTGTTAAGATCTTACAAGACTTATTCAGTCTACCTTGATTAAAAGTTTTAAAACTTACAGCTAAGTGAGCATTTTGTTAGGAAATTTACAAAGGTTTTTTAGGACCAATCTATTACGATATCTACCTTGAAATACTTGCTAGAATGCATCATTACCTAATCTTTTAGTTTTTACTTAATATAGAGATTATAGATCTCCTCTTTCCAATCTCTTATTTTATCTCCAATATGATATATCTGTATTATAACCTTCATTTCTTTTTTTAGTCATTGTATCTGGTTTGCCTTCACACTTCACCTATAGCATCCAAACTTCACTTCTCTAGCACAAACACTAAAAAATAGTGTTTGGATCCTCTTTTTATAACCATCTAATGAAGTTTCTAGATCAAGATTAACAATCAAGAACCCTCCTCTTTTTTATCTTTGTCCTTCTATTTTTCTAATTGTTTGATCACCTTGTATAGGGATTGATGATCCATAAAAAAAAATGCATAATCACTTTCATAATTGACTCCTTGAATACAAACATACATCTCCAGATCATAAAAACTCTGATGTTTGGTCATAACTCTTCTATAATGTTGTCAGTCAACCTCTATTTTTTTGGATTATACCGTGCAACTTGACATGTATACACTTGGCATGAACTATATTCTAGATGACTCAGCATATATTAAAGAACTTGGTGACCATGTATTTTCTTGGTAGTCACTACTGCTTGGTTTGTACATGAAATATACACAAGTCTAATTACAATGCTCAACCTTCATAAGATGGCTCGGTGATAGTGATGACCAACCAAATATATGACTAAGTGTTTGACACAAATAGACAACATGACTTGGGAAGAAATAAACATGGTGATTAAACCCTTTAACAAGGTGTTTTGTAACCTTTAACAGGATTGGCTCTTAACTAAGCTCACTTCAAAAGAGTGAAAACTTGTAGCATGATACTTGGTGGTTTTTCCAAAATTAGGTTTCCATGTTAAATCCTAGTGTCATATGCATGATACATGCTATTTATTGATGTTTATTTTTTATTATTCAACATATATTGATTAGAGAGTTAAGTGATGAATGAATATATTATGGTATTGATGAATTTTTATAAGGAATGAGTGGTTTTATGAGTTTAAATAAGTTGGTTAAAGCTATAAAAATTTGAATTCATACATCTAGATCCAAGGATGATCTTGACGATCTTAATGGTCTTAAAGCATTACTGACAAGAAGGCTACCGAGAGGAAAAGGAAAATACAAAGGTAAACTCCCTATAATATTTTTTACATGTAGAAAAATTGGTCATACTATTCCAAGATGTCCTAAAAGAGATGAGAAGGAAGAAAGGAAGGACAACACATATTGAGGAAGGAGAGGCAATAGAGATAGCTGAGGTAACAAAGACTACAAAGGAAAAGGTAAGAAATCTTAATGTTACATTGCTGAAGAAGATGGTTCTGATGAAAATGATGAAGTTATTTATGTTGGAATAAAAAATGAATCTAATGAAGATGAGAAAATTATATTGATTTCACATGTGAACAAAAATGACAAATGGATAATTGATAATGGTTGTTCACATCATATCATCGGTAATACAAGTAAGTTTGAAAAGTAAAAGCACTATAATGGAAGTAGTGTTAAGTTTGGAAATGATACACCATGTTATGTGAAAATTAAAGGATCAATTATACTAAATGATAATATCATATGTGATAATGCATATTGGGTTGATGATTTTAAAAAATAACTTGTTGAGTGTGGCACAATTGAATAGTTTAGACTACCAAGTTTAATTCTAAAATAGGAAGGAAAATATTTATGATGCTACTAGTGAACTAATTGGAAGTGGTGATCAAACAAGAGGTAACTTGCTTTGTCTATACCTATCTGAAGATACTTGTCTATTTGCAAAATTTGAAGATGTTTGGTTATGGAATAAGAGTCCATTTCATGTTAAGTTTGATAATTTGGTAAGTATTAGTAAGATGAAAAGAGTAAGAGGATTACCAAGATTGAGAAAACCTGATAAGGCAGTGTGCAAGCAATGTCAAATAGTAAAAATGAAAAATTCTAGTTTCAAGCCAAAAACTTATTCTTCATGTGATATTTTGGTATTGGTTCATAAGAATTTATGTGGTCCTATTGGAGTGCAAATCTGTTATGGTGAAAAATATTATATTCTATTTGTTGATGATTTCTCTAGAATGATTATTGTGATGTTTCTTAAAGAAAATATGATGCATCTCAAATATTTAAGTGATATTTGGCTAGAGTTGAAAAAGAAACGAGAAAGAGTCCAAAGTTCTTGAGATCAGATAGAGGAGGTGAATTCATATCAGATGAGTTCAAGATATTTTACAATGACAAATGAATCAAGAGATAAATGAGTGCACCAAGGACTCCAACAAAGGATGGGATAGCTAAAAGAAGGAACATAGCAATCATGGAATGTGCAAGGACACTAATGATGGGGAAGAATGTTTCACAAAAGTATTAAAGAGAAGCTATAAGTACGATAGTCTATATTGTGAATTGAGTTCAAGTTAAGAAAGGTACAAACCAAACACCTTTTGAACTTCTTTGGTATGGTTATGCACCTAATGTCAATTATTTCAAAGTCTTTGGAAGCAAATAATCATATTGACAAATGAAAGGAAATGAAAATGTGATGCAAAAAGCGTTGAAGGTGGGTGATCCCACAATAATGGGTTCCACTTTTTGACCAATTTTGACACTGAAATCAATATTTTTGCAACAAACGTCACGTTCAAGTGACCATATCTCCAAAACTATAAATAATTTCAAGATGACATAAACTAGTGGTTTTGAGTACGTTGTTCCTACTTTGTAAGCATATTTTTTAATCCAAAAAAAAAAATTATTTATGTCAATTTTTTTGATCTCTTCCGAAAAGTGGTACATAATAAAATTCAATATTTTAAAAGTGACAGTCCGTTTGACACACATAACCTTTTTTCTAGAAATGATAATGAAGTAATTCTTTTGATGTTTGATTTGTAACATCAATATCCAAAGGATGCATTTGGTTTGATTTATTTTGGTTGAATATTTTATAGTTTATGAAGTTTTGAAGTGAAATGAACTGTAATTCAGACATATGTTTTGTTTGACACAGATAATTTGAAGTCAATTTATCATAAACCATTTTTTTTTTTTGAATATAAAGGTATCTCAATAAGCCAGTGCCTCCATATTTTTCAAAAAGAAATTGACCTAATTTACTAATTTTCCCGAGGTGTCAAAGTCGGTTGATGTTCAATCGGTAATGAACCTATAATGAGTTAAACTCATATTTGAAAGTCTTAATGATTAAATTATGTAATAAAATTATAGTCGTTGGAAAGTTTTCTTTGAGCAACACATTTTCACATTTTTTATTTAATAGTAGGAGATCATTCTCCTACAATTATGGTAGTCAAAAGAACAAAAAAAAAGGGTTAAAATTTTTGTGATTTTGCATGTTCGTGTGAACATGGCGTTTGCATGAACATGTTTACCATGTTCGCATGAACACATGTTCGCGCGAACATGATTAAAAAATAAATTAAATTAACAGTTTGTGAAAGAATAAAGTTTGAGGCCAACATAGTTGAATTTTTGGATTAGTTAAAGCACGTGGATGATAAGAATTGATGAGATGACATATTTAATACACGCATTAAGTTTGTTAACAAATCAAAAGAAACAGTTTAAAAATAAATTTCTATAAGTATCAAGAAAAGAGTAGAAGGACAAAAAATTGGATAGATTCATTGAATCTAATCAAACCCTAAGATGTATGGTGATGTTTAGGCAAAAAAAGATCATAGTTACCTATTTAAGGAGGCATAAGAGATGTTTTCTAACGTTGGTTAGTTGTTGATTGATGATTTTGTGGAGAACCTATGAAGAATAGAGTAGCAAAGGAAAAGTAAGAAGATTGGTGAATTGTGATTTCTTGAAAGGGTTTCCAAGTAGACAGAGAAGGAGATGATAATGAATTTGTGTCAATGAGCCAACAAATAAGCCAAATGGAGGTCTAAATCTACAAAGTGAGTTGTATATGAATAGATCAAACCTAGTTATTACTTTCTAACCATTATGGCAATAAAAATCCTTTAATCAAGGTTAATCTAATATTCATTTTTAAAATCCTTTAATCAAGGTGACATTCTAATGGAATGATCCAAATTCCTCTAACTAGACCACTCCTAACATGGTGATTAAATCCTTTAACAAGGTCACTCCTAATAGCATGTTTTGTAACTTTTTATAGGGTTGGCTCTTAACCAAGCTTACTTCAAAAGAGTGAAAAGTGGTAGCACATTACTTGCTGGTTTTTCCAAATTAGGTTTTTATGTTAAATTATGTTGTCATATATGTGTGTGAATGTTATATGTGTGATGCATGCTATTTACTATTGTTTATTTTTTGTTGGTCAACATATACTGAACAAAGAGTTAAGTGATGAATGAAAATGTCAAGTTGTTGATAAATTTCTATATGGACTGAGAGGTTTTATGAGTTTGAATAAGTTTTTTGAAATTAGTAAAAGTTGAATTAGTACATCTAGACATGAGGATATCTAAGTCACACCTCCCCAATTATTCTAAATATTCTAATACCCTCATCAAAGTTGGATTTAGTCCAACCATTTGGTCAAGAGGTCTAGACATTTTCATCCCTATTAGAGGATGGTTTGTGATTATAGTTGGTGATGGAATGATTGTTAATATTGAACTTACTACTAGTTCTAGAGTAAGAAAATAAATTTTCTTTAAGAGAACTCATGATTTTCCTACCAACCACCCGAGGGGGGCCTTAGTATTTATAAAAAAAAAATTTGTTTCTTTCTTTCCAAAGTCCCCAACCTATATGAGAAAGGGAGAACTTCCAAACAATTTTTTCTTTAGGGAATTTCTAGCTAGAAAAATAATCAATTATTCTCTGTCTAGACACAAGATAATGCCTAGTAATCAAGAACTACTTTTCACACATCTAGGCTATACTAGTAATGAAGGAACAAGTGATCCATAGATTCATTATCCATTTGGAAAAGGAAAAACCTATTAATGAGATGAAAATCTATTTTGTTCAAGTTATCAATAGTAATAATATTATTCTATAAGGAAATCCAAAAAAAATCTCAAGTTTAGGAATCAATCCTCTAGTGTCATTATGTATATTACATCTCTTTGTATTGTTTACTTTATTGGTTTTTGAAGTTCTATTTGATAACTTAAGTTTAAGTTGGATTAAGCATACAAATAACTTGCGCCCCCCCCCCCCCCCCCTCCCCCGCCCCCACTCAATTGTATTGGTTGGATTTACCTTCTAAAAATTGGTGTAAGAGCTTCAAGTCCTTAATTAGGATGGTTAACAACTTAGGGCGATCCATGGAATTTGAGAAAGAAAGTAGGACATTTGATGGAGACAATTATGACAATTGGAAGCAAAAAATTAAAGACTCATTGTCTATGCATGGATATTAACAATTGGAAAATCACAAGGGATAAGAAGACTATAATGGAAGAAAAAGATCTAGACTCTTGTATTGTAGGCTAGAGTGAAAAATTCATGTACAACATGTATACTAGAAAATCATTAATATTTATACTTTTATAGTCATAATTTTTTGAGATAAAATGTCTACATATTTCTCATTATATTTGAACAAGGTTAGTAGTAGTATATAAAGGGGATGAACATGCAAAGAATTCTAGATTATAAGATTGGAAAACTATGCTTGAGAATGCAAAAAATGCAAGATGAATTAATTAAAGCTTTTACATAAAGAGTCTCTGATATTTTTGTAGGAATTAAAGGCTATGGAGGATCTATAATTGAAATTGATGTTACAAATTTTTTAGATCTTTGACCCTTACTTATGAGAACACAATATAAACTATTGAAGATATTATACTAGTTATGCCACATTTTAATAGAGAAATATTGACTGGGAAATTTCAAGAATGAAAATAAAGATTGAAATAGAATATACCTTGATTTGAGACTTCTTTTATAACTAGTGTGCAAAAGAATAAAAGAGTACTAACTAAAAGTGCAAGCATTAGTAGAGATTTTACAAGAATATTGTCAGACATAGACATAGAAGATATGAAGGTTGTTGAAGATCTTTCATTGATATAAAAAAGAGAACCAAGAGGTAAGAAATCATTTTATTATTGGGTTTATAAATGATTTCATCATTTTTCATATCAATGTCTTCAAAGAGAAAGTAAGGTGAAACATACAAAACCTTACAAATCTAAGATTACAAAATATTGCTTCTCTGTTACTGAAAATGGTGAATTGGATTTGAAACATATGAAATTTTTAGAGAGAGATGATCAATATGAAATGGGATTTGCTTCTATAAAGGAGTAAGGTCATTTAAAAGAGGAAAAATAATGTGTATCTCATGTTGAAAAGAATAAGTCTAATTGGATAATAGATAGTAGATGATTATTGTATCGTCTTAAAATGGAAGCACTTCTATGTTAAGAGAGTTTGGCCCTTTGAGTAAGTGGTCTAGAGTCATGTTAAGTTCCTTGAAAAGTTCTTTGCATGAATCTAGTTATTTTGATCCCCCTATTTTACTTCTCTCTCTATTTCCAACCTATTTTTGACAATTTTCTCTATGAAACTAAGGACTAATTTGACTTTCTGGGTCAAGGATGACCTAAAGGGTTAAGGTTGACCTTGTCTAACCTAGGTCAAGGGTGACCTCAATCCTAACCTAGGGTAGGGTTAATCTTGTCCTTGACCCTAGGTCCAATTTTCAACTTTCAAAGATTTCAAGCTATCGGGCTTTAGCAAGTTTCATTTTCCTGCTTTCGAGATGGATGTTTCATGTTTTAGAATGATACACTCTTAAATTACATTTAATCTAGGGCCATTTCTAGAGCTTAAGGTTAATTAGGATTTAATGCTCCCATTTTCATCTTCTCTAGAAGTTGTGTCCTAGGTCTCTATATAAGGAAGTCTTCTTCCCGCATTTTGACATCCACTATCTACCTACTATGAAGTTTACACCCACAAGAGAGATATCGGATAAATGATTATTCTATGAAGTGAAGATCTATTATCTATTATCTATCAAGTTATTATATGAAGTGAAGATCTATTATCTATCAAGAATTCAAGATCCAATTCAAGGAGGACAATTGTTAACCATTGAAGGATTCAATCTCTATGGAGCTCACTTGTTGAAGATTTCTCCATCCACATTCATCCAAGCCTTTTTTTATGCAAAGATCCATTCAAGATTTGTATTGAATATCTAATGCCATTGATTTGAGATATCCTACATTCATTTCTACATTCATTTGGATCATCCATTTTTGTGGATTTAAAGATTTGAATCCTCCACAAGGATTTCAATATAAGCAAGGTGGATAGCTTTCCATTTACTTTGTTTATTTATATTGCAATTTCAATGATATTTCAAGGTTGATTCCAAACTGGGATTTGACCAAGGTAAACCCTTTTTCTTGTAGATATAGGTATAAGGAAGTGAATTAAAGTGTATATTTGGATACCCTTTTTGTCAAACTTTTGGGATCTATGAGTAGAAATTTTGACAGAGCAGTGCAAGTGAAGGTCAACTTTTTTGGGTACAATTGTGCCTCGAGGTAAGATTGTGCCCCTCTATCTAGATCAAGATCGACTTGCATTCAAAAGGACAAAAGTTTTATGGGTTTTCTCTATTTTGACATTTCTAGTTTGGAACAAGTTGTAAAATTCTCTAAAATTGTACACAAAGATCATAAATCAGCATTTTCTATATTTTCCCTATTTTGCAGTTAGTATTTGTCTTCTATTCATTTTGTATTTTAAGTATATACTTTTCCACACAAAAGATTATAGGATCTTCTCCTTTCTCTCTATTCTCCATTGCTTGATCCATTTATGCATTGATCACTTTCTTGTGGTTAATCAATTTGGATCATTTCTTTTGCAACTTAAGGTTGAGGATAGGTTCTATTGTCTTCCTATTCATTTTGGTGAACCTGACATGCTTACCCTCTTTTCTGTTGTGGAATTAGATTCTGTATTGTGTTTTGTGGTGTTATATTTCATTTCATATTTGTTAGGTCTTTTCTTGCATTAAGATTAGATTTCTTTTATGCTCTTGCATTATAAAATTCAAAAATACAAAAAATTGCAAAATCTCTTTCAAAATACAAAAATATGTATGCTTTATCTTTTCTTAGTTTAGTTCATTTCCATTGTATTGGTTTATGAGCTTTATTACTTCTATTCCTACCTGTAATCTTTGGGTTAGACGAAGTCATAGAATTGTGGGTATCTTCAAGCCTAAGTCTTCTTCTCCTTTCCTTAGGATCCTGAATGAGAATTTGATTCTTCCTAACTCTAAAGATATTATAGTGCAAAACTCTTCTCACTCATATCATGATGAGGATGATGTTGTAACAATTCCTCCTGAATAAGTCCAAAAAATTTCACATGAACTTGATAAAATGGGTAATTATCTTACTCAAGAAAACCATAATCAAGATTATATTCAAGCTACCAAGGATCTTAAGAAAGTTCACTGTGATAGTGATCAAGGTGTTAATCTCTTGTGTGCTATTACTAACCTTGTGCATTCCAATGTTAAACCTGTTGATAATGGCTATATATAGGTATGTAAATGTTGTCATTAATAGAAACACATGATGTACATGCTTGTACAAAACCTCAAAAATAAAGATACTTAGCTTTTTGGTAATCAAAAAATTGTCTAATTATGGAAGTGGTTTATAACAGTGTATTGTTTTATATGCAACTAGTTTATATGATGTTATTCATGAGAGAGAAGATATATGGAAATAGTATACATGTTGATGATGATGTGTATAACCGCAAACATCAGTACAGACAATATGGAAAAGAGATCATTAAGATTTACAAAATAGTGAAATAAAAGGTAAAGAAATTACTTTGCTTACAAAATAATTACTTGACCAATTAGGGACAACATCCTAGAAGTTTACTCTAAGTTGGAAAAGTTTATTTTTGTCCTAGCTGAACTAGCAGCAATTTGTGAAAAGGCATGGTATTTATGCAAAGATGTCTTGCAAGATTATTTACTAGAGAAGTGACATGCAAAAGTTGTGAATATGAAGTTTTGTATCATTTGCAGAAGCCAGTTTTTGATAACCTGATTTTGTAATGTGAGATCGAGCTAAGGTTAGAGATCAGATGAAAGAAGGTACAACATCTATAGTTCTTTATTCAAGGAACATAAATTACTTGTTTGGGTAGTGAGCTCTTCTTCTAATTGAAAGTGCATGTTTTGGCAGTGAGCTCTTCTTGCACATATTGTACCACAACTTCCAATAGGGTTGGAATCTCCTAATAGGGATTCAAAGTCTCCCAATAGGGACTCATATGTATTGAATGATTTTATAGACTCCTAACATGGTCCATCCTCTAACAAGGAACATTTCTATTAGTACATCATCTTGTGGGTATAATCCCCACCAGAGTTTCCCTAGTTAACATAAATATGGTGTTATGAGTTCTCTCTATGCATGGTTACTTTTACTATTAAACATTGCTTGATTACTTTCTTATGCATGGTTCAAAGTAATAAATAATATCCATTTGCTGACAAAAGTTTGCAGAATACTAATTCACCCACCACCCAGTATTCCCTATTTCTAACAATTGATATCAGAGCATAGTTACTTAGAAGAGGCTTAAGACCTTGAGTAAGATCCCTATGGATATGGAACAATATATGAAGAACCTTGAAGAGGCACTTGAAAAAATTGATCTCCTTACTGAAGAAAAAGATAAGCTAAAAAATAGATATCAAGACTCCAAAGTATAAATTGGGCAACTGAAGGACAAGATTGAACATCTCAAATCCAAGCTTCAATCTACTAGATCTAAAATTAGTGATGATGAATATTCAAAGCTAAAAATAGAGCACAAGATCTTGAAGCATGAATTGAAGATTAACAATCTAAATTTGAGTTTGAGGAATGATCCTAGCAAAGTTGAATCTATTTTGAAGACTAAAATTTAGATCTTATCTAGCAAAGAGGACATTTGAACTTGAAGTATTAAAACTAGATCATGAAGAAATTCATAAGTACAAAGCTATTGTGAAAGGTGAACTAACTAAAAACAAGCTATAGCTTGAAAATATTTACTTTAGCAAAGAAAATCTTGATGAACAAATGTCAGTACAAAGACCTACCTATGATAAGACTGGTCTTGGTTACCTATTTAACATATCTATGAAGAAACCTAAAAGTGGATCATATCTGATAGGAATAGATAAATCTAATGATAAGATTGAATCGAGTTAATCTTCTGATAAAGATAAAGAAGCTAGACAAGACAAGGAAACTGAGAAATTAGATGAACTTAAGCAAGTGGAATCTCCTAAGGAAACTAGGTATGAATTTAAAGGTAAGTGTTTTTCATGTAATGAAATAGGTTGTATGAAAAGAGATTGTGCAACTAAGTCATTTGATCATGTTATGAATTTTTATTGTCATAATTGTCATCATATTGGTCACAAAGCAATTGATTGTAAGAAGCCTAAATATGATAATGATAAAAGGAATAGTAGAATGTCTGGAAATACTAGCCCTAAAAATAGAAGAAGATCTAATAAAAGGACATCAAGAGAAAGAAGACCTTATGAAGAAAGAAAGCAGATCGTGTGTTATAAGTGTAACAACTTTGCACACATAGCCTAGAACTATCAAGCACCTATTGATCAATAGAATCCCAGAAGTAGAACCCCAGTATGTTAGTTATGAAACAACTTCAAACATATAGTGAAGTACTACAAAATAGACAAAAGGAAAAATGAAAGAAACTTTAGAAACAAAAGCAACAATTGAAGAAACTTCAGAAACAAAAGCAACAATAGAAGAAAATTTGGAAATGACAAAAGGAATCATGAAAAGAACTTCAAAAATAAGAAAGATAATGAACATCAAAGAAATATAGTTAGTGAACTTTGAGAAGAACTTGATGAGACATTTTTAAAGTAATTAACTATTGGATTTGAAAAAAAGTTAGATGATGCAGAGAAAGGAAGATTGAAGTCAATAATTGAGTTTGATTTAACCAAGTTGAATTGAGCTTGTTCACAACACTAGAATTTGAAGCTTCATTTATAGTGAGGTTGAGAAAAGATTTAGCTAAATGATTTTAGATTGTATCTAAGCTCGCTTTCAATTTGGAGCTTATCGAAACAAGTTACGAAGGAAATAAGAGTTACTAGTATAATAGAGAAAGTTTATTCTATGACAAAAGATGAAATCTATGTTTTTGCAAAAAATTTCATGCAGAAAAGTTTTGTGGAGCTTTGTCATGATGAAAGGAAAGTATGATTAACCTCAGGTAGCAATTGAAGATCAGACAGATGATTCTAAATAGATATTGGATTTTAGAATGAAATTAATAGCTTTTTTTTAATTTAGCAAAAGTATGCAATTAATGTAAGCTCAAGTTGATAAATAAATGGAGTACAAACTTGATTATTTCCACATTACAATTATCTCAGAAGCTTAGAGCACTCAAAAGTGATTTTTCAAAGTGATTTCAAGCAAAACCCTACTTCTAAATAAGGTATTTTATCATTTTTCACACATAATTGCTTTGATAAATTTCTATTTGATGAAATCTTGGATATGGGAGTAGTTCATATGGTTGTGGATATTGAGAGACCTAAATTGAAGGTTGTACCTATGAAACCCTTAGAAGAAAACCTTAATTTAGCTCTATCGACAATTCCAAACAATGTAGTTTACTTGGAAGATATAAGAAGCTATTTGTTTAGCAAGCTTGAAACTATTGGAGGTGAATTTATGAATAGTGATATGGAATTATTTTCAACCATGATATGTCTATGAAGCCTAGATTTGAACATCTAAAAGATTTAGATTTATTCAAATATTACTTCTATTGTGAACTTGATAACAAAGAATGGACTCAAATTATATTAAGCAGAATTCATAATGGGAAGTTTTGGATGGGAGATAATGTAGTTAACATTTCTACCAACCTTATTCATGAGATTACTAGTCTTAGAAAACAAGGTGGTGTACCCATTGGTGAGAAATTAGTAAAGAGTAAAGTTGAACTCAATACTAAAGTAGTTTATAATGGAATGTGTATCTCATGTCGAAAAGAATAAGTCTAATTGGATAATAGATAGTAGATGATTAGTGTATCATCTTAAAAGGGAAGCACTTCTATGTTAAGAGAGTTTAGCCCTTTTGGTAAGTTTTCTAGAGTCATGTTAAGTTCCTTAAAAAGGAGTTTGCATGAATTTGGTTGTTTTGATCCCCCTATTTTACTTCTCTCTATTTCCAACCTATTTCTAACTATTTTCTCTATGAAATCGAGAACTAATTTGACTTTATGGGTCAAGGATGACCTAAAGGGTTAAGGCTTCCCTTGACTCTAACCTAGGTCAATGGTGACCTCAATCCTAACCTAGGGTAGGGTTAATCTCGTCCCTGACCCTAGGTCAAATTTTCAATTTTCAAAGATTTCAATCTATTGGGCTTTAGAAAGTTTCATTTTCCTGCTTTCGAGATGGTTGTTTCATGTTTCAGAATGGTACACTCTTAAATTACATTTAATCTAGGTCCATTTCTAGAGCTTAAGGTTAATTAGGATTTAATGCTCCCATTTTGGTCTTCTCTAGAAGTTGGTGTCCTAGATCTCTATATAAGGAAGCCTTCTTCCCGTATTTTGACATCCACTATCTACCTACTATGAAGTTTACACCCACAAGAGAGATATCGGATGAATGATTATTATATGAAGTGAAGATCTATTATCTATTAGCTATCAAGTTATTATATTAAATGAAGATCTATTATCTATCAAGAATTCAAGATCCAATTCAAGGAGGTCCATTGTTAGCCATTGAAGGATTCAATCTCTATAGAGCTCACTTGTTGAAGATTTCTCCATCCACATTCATCCAATCCTTTTTCTATGCAAAGATCCATTCAAGATTTGTATTGAATATCTATTGCCATTGATTTGAGATATCCTACATTCATTTGGATCATCCATTTTTGTGGATTTAAGGATTTGAATCCTCCACAAGGATTTCAATATAAGCAAGGTGAATAACCTTCCATTTACTTTGTTTATTTATATTTCAATTTCAATGATATTTCAAGGTTGATCCCAAACTGGGGTTTGACCAAGGTAAACCCCCCATCCAAAAAAAAAAAAAACCCTTTTTCTTGTAGATATATGTATAAGGAAATGAATTAAAGTGCATATTTGGATAGCCTTTTTTCAAAACTTGTGGGATCTATGAATAGAAATTTTGACAGAGCAGTGCAAGTGAAGGTCAACATTTTTGGGTACAATTGTGCATCGAGCTAAGATTGTGCTCCTCTATCTAGATCAAGATTGACTTGCATTCAAAAGGACAAAAGTTTTATGGGTTTTCTCTATTTTGACATTTCTAGTTTGGAACAGGTTGCAAAATTCTCTAAAATTGTACACAAAGATCAAAAATCAGCATTTTCTAGATTTGCCCTATTTTGAGGTTACTATTTGTCTTCTATTCATTTCATATTTTAAGTACATACTTTTCCATAGAAAAGATTATAGGATCTCCTCCTTTCTCTCTATTCTCCATTGCTTGATCCATTTATGCATTGATCACTTTCTTGTGGTTAGTCAATTTGGATCATTTATTTTGGAACTTAAGGTTGAGGATAGGTTCTATTGTCTTCCTATTCATTTTGGTGAACCCGACATGCTTACCCTCTTTTCTTTTGTGGAATTAGATTATGTATTGTGTTTTGTGGTGTTATATTTCATTTCATATTTGGTAGGTCTTTTCTTGCATTAAGATTAGATTTCTTTTATGCTCTTGCATTATAAAATTCAAAAATACAAAAAATTGCAAAATCTCTTTCAAAATAAAAAAATATTTATGCTCTATCTTTTCTTAGTTTAGTTCATTTCCATTGTATTGGTTTATGAGCTTTATTACTTCTATTCCTACTTGTTATCTTTGGGTTAGACGAAGTCATAGAATTATGGGTATCTTCGAGCCTAAGTCTTCTTCTCCTTTCCTTAGGATCCTAAATGAGGATTTGATTCTTCCTAACTCTAATGATATTATAGAGCAAAACTCTTCTCACTCATCTCATGATGAGGATGATGTTGTAAGAGTTCCTCCTAAACAAGTCCAAAAACTTTCACATGAACTTGATAAAATGGGTAATTATCTTAGTCAATAGAACCATAATCAAGATTATATTCAAGCTACCGAGGATCTTAAGAAAGTTCTCCATGATAGTGATCAAGGTGTTAATCTCTTGTGTGGTATTACTAACCTTGTGCATTCCAATGCTAAACTTGTTGATAATGGCTATATGTAGATATGTAAATTTTGTCATTAATGGAAACACATGATGTACATGCTTGTAGAAAGCCTTGAAAATAAAGATACTTAGGTTTTTGGTAATCAAAAAATTGCCTAATTATGGAAATGGTTTATAATAGTGTACTGTTTTATATGCAACTAGTTTATATGATGTTATTCATGAGAGAGAAGATATATTTAAATAGTATACATATTGATGATGATGTGTATAACCTCAAACATCAGTACATATAGTATGGAAAAGAGATCATTAAGATTTACAAAATGGTGAAATAAAAGGTTAAAAAATTATTTTGTTTACAAAATAATTACTTGACCAATTAGGGACAACATCCTAGATATTTACTCTAAGTTGGGAAAGTTTATTTTGGTCCTAGCCGACCTAGCATCAATTTTTGAAAAGGCATGGTATTTATGCAAAGACATCTTGCAAGATTATTTACTAGAGAAGTGACATGCAAAAGTTGTGAATATGAAGTTTTTATATCATTTGCAGAAGCCAGTTTTTGATAACCTGATTTTGTAATGTGAGATCGAGCTAAGGTCAGAGATCATATGAAAGAAATTACAACATCTATACTTCTGTATTCAAGAAACATAAATTACTTGTTTGGGTAGTGAGCTCTTCTTCTAATTGAAAGTGCATGTTTGGGCGGTGAGCTCTTCTTGCACATATTGTACCACAACTCCCAACAGGGTTGGAATCTCCTAACAAGGATTCAAAGTCTCCCAATAGGGACTCATATGTATTGAATGATTTTATAGACTCCTAACAGGGTCCATCCTCTAACAAGGAACATTTCTATTAGTACATCATCTTGTAGGTATCATCCCCACCAGGGTTTCCCTAGTTAACAAAAATATGGTGTTATGAGTTCTCTCTATGCATGGTTACTTTTGCTATTCAACATTGCTTGTTTACTTTCTTATGCATGGTTCACAGTAATAAATAATAGCCAATTGGTGACAAAAATTTGTAGAATACTAATTCACCCACCCCCTAATATTTCCTATTTCTAACAATTGATATCAGAGCATAGTTACTTAGAAGAGGCTAAAGAGCTTGAGTAAGATCCCTATGGATATGGAACAATATATGAAGAACCTTGAAGAGGCACTTGAACAAATTGATCTCCTTACTAAAGAAACAGATAAGCTAAAAAATAGATATGAATACTCCAAATTATACATTGGGCAACTGAAGGACAAGATTGAACATCTCAAATCCAAGCTTGAATCTACTAAATCTACAATTAGTGATGATGAATATTCAAAGATAAAAATAGAGTACAAGATCTTGAAGCATGAATTGAAGATTAACAATCTGAATTTGAGCTTGAGGAATGATCCTAGAAAAGTTGAATCTAATTTGAAGACTAAAATGTAGATTTTATCTAGCAAAGACATTTGAACTTGAAGTATTAAAAGTAGATCATGAAGAAATTCATAAGTACAATGCTATTGTGAAAGGTGAACTAACTAAAAACAAGCTATAGCTTGAAAATATTTAATTTAGCAAAGAAAATCTTGATGAAAAAATGATAGTACAAAGACCTACCTATGATAAGACTGGTCTTGGTTACCTATTTAACATATCTATGAAGAAACCTAAAAGTGGATCATATCTAATAGAAAAAGATAAATCTAATGATAAGATTGAATCTAGTTAATCTTCTGATAAAACTAAAGAAGCTAGACAAGACAAGGAAACTAAGAAATTAGATGAACTTAAGAAAGTGGAATCTTTTAAGGAAACTAGGTATGAATTTAAAGGTAAGTGTTTTTCATGTAATGAAATAGGTCATATCAAAAGAGATTGTGCAAATAAGTCATTTAATCATGTTATGAATTTTTATTGTCATAATTGTCATTGTATTGGTCACAAAGAAATTGATTGTAAGAAGCCCAAATATGATAATGATAAAAAGAATAGTAGAATGTCTGGAAATACTAACCCTAAAAATAGAAGAAGATCTAATAAAAGGACATCAAGAGAAAGAAGACCTTATGAAGAAAGAAAGCAGATCATGTGTTGGGTATGTGCAGGATCATGGTGTACCAAACTATGGCCTTAAGTGGTAGTGAAAAATCAACAAATCAGGGTTATGTCAACTTGACACATAATTTTAAAGTGGTTCTGGACTTTATATCAAAAAGTTGTAAGAAAATAATCTATAGGAAATTGAATCTAGTTTCTAAAATACAAGGCCTTATTTGGAGAAAAAATTATTTGATTGGTCAAAAGTTTGGATTTTAATGCAGTACTACAAAAATTTCAGGGCAAAAATAAAAAGTAGGTGTATATCTAATCACCTTAATCATAATCAAATGATAATATTTTTAAATATAATTTTAGATATAAAAAGTAGACTCATGCCTGGATGTGACACATATTTTTGGCAATTTTTATTCCAATTAAATAATTAATTATGAATTTTCTACTATACTATTTTCAGAATTAAAAAACTCCCATGTCTGACCACCTTAACTAGTTAAAAAAAAATCAAAATTAACTTTTTCTTTCTTTTTTCTTATACTAGTCAAAGCATAGAATGTGACGCATCTTTTTGATTTCACAAATCTTATACGGTTTGAAAGTTATAGCTATTTTTCAACCAGTATGTCAATCAGCACTTTGTAGCTAACTCCATTAGAAAATAAGTAATAATTACTTACTAAACTTGTAATTTGACAAAACTTACATTTATGAAAAGCTAAGAACATTCTTAAGAAACCCTTTTCATTACATCAAATTTTGGTTAAAAAAAAGTCATCAGCTACATGCTTGAAGTAAAAAACACATAAGAACATGCCAAAAACACTTTTTCAAGATGTTTTAAAGATGACCATATAAGGTTGGCATTGAAAGATATAGTAGGAATTATAAAGGTATTAATTGTTTTCATTTAGTATCAGGATGAGTGGGAAAAAAGTGGGAATAGATTTTTAAATTCTTTGAGGCATTTCAAAACTACATATTTTTTAGATTGCCACTTTTTGGCACACCATGATCCTGCACATACCCTGTTATAAGTGTAACAACTTTGGACACATAGCCCAGAACTGTCAAGCACCTATTGATCAATATAATCCTAGAAGTAGAACCCCAGTATGTTAGTTATGCAACAACTTCAAACATATAGTGAAGTACTACAGAATAGAAAAAAGGAACAATGAAAGAAACTTTGGAAACAAAAGCAACAATTGAAGAAACTTCAGAAACAAAAGCAACAATAGAAGAAATTTTTTAAATGACAAAAGGAATCATGAAAAGAACTTCAAAAATAAGAAAGATAATGAAGATCAAAGAAATATAGTCAGTGAACTTTGAGAAGAACTTGATGAGACATTTGTAAAGTAATTAACTATTGGATTTGAAGAAAAGTTAGATGATGTGGAAAAAGGAAGATTGAAGTCAATAATTGAGTTTTATTTAACCAAGTTGAATTGAGTTTTTTCACAACACCAAAATTTGAAACTTCATTTATAGTGAGGTTGAGAAAAGATGTAGCTAAATGATTTTAGATTGTATCTAAGCTCACTTTCAATTTGGAGCTTATTGAAACAAGTTACGAAGGAAATAAGAGTTACTAGTATAATAGAGAAATTTTATTCTATGAAAAAAGATGAAATCTATGTTTTTGTAGAAAATTTCATGGAGAAAATTTTTGTGGAGATTTTTCATGATGAAAGGAAACTATGATTAACCTCAAGTAGCATTTGAAGACCAGACAGATGATTTTGAATAGATATTTGATTTTAGAATGAAATTAATAGCTTTTTTTTTAATTTAGCAAAAGTATGCAATTAATGCAAGCTCAAGTTGATAAATAAATGGAGTACAAACTTGACTATTTCCACATTACAATTATCTCAGAAGCTTAGAGCACTGAAAAGTGCTTTGTCAAAGTGATTTCAAGAAAAACCCTACTTCTAAAAAAGGTATTTTATCATTTTTCACACAGAATTTAGTTGATAAATTTCTATTTGGTGAAATCATGGATATGGGAGTAGTTCATAATGTTCAAGATATTGAGAGACCTAAATTGAAGGTTGTACCTCTGAAACCCTTAGAAGAAAACCTTAATTTAGCTCTATCAACAACTTCGAACAATGTAGTTTACTTGGAAGACATAAAAGCTATTTGTCTAGCAAGTTTGAAACTATTGGAGGTGAATGTATGAACAATGACATGGAATTTTTTTCAACCATGATATGCCTATGAAACCTAGATTTGAACATCTAAAAGATTTAGATTTTTCAAATATTACTTCTACTGTGAACTTGATAACAAAGAATGGATTCAAATTATATTAAGCAGAATTCATAATGGGAAGTTTTGGATGGGAGATAATGTAGTTAACATTTCTATCAACCTTATTTATGAGTTTATTGTTCTTAGAAAACAAGGTAGTGTATCCATTGGTGAGAAATTAGTCAAGAATAAAGTTGAACTCAATACTAAAGTAGTTTATAATGGAAAGGTAATGGTGATCAGCACCATCAGACAACATGATGTGAGATTCTTGAGAAAAATCATTGTATATTCTATTGTGTAAGGTCTAGTAGTAATGAGTTGTTAGGAAGCTTTATCTATCCAGCCTGCAATATTTTTATTGATAAAGAACAAGAGAATTTGAGTGAGATTTTGAGAGTACAACTCCTTGAGAATCTAGAGAAGATTAAGAGAACTAAGAATGGTGTATTCAAATTTTAGTCACTAATCAATCATATTTTCTTTCATGTACTTAAAAGATTTCCATTTCTATCAGTTATAGAGATTATGAGCAGTGAAAGATGTACTATGGATAAAATAACAGATGTATGCAGAAGGCATCCTACAAATAAAATCTTGGATAGTGGCAATTTGATTATGAGAACATTCCAAAATGAAATGAAACAAAAATTCAGAATTGCAGTGGCAATTGTTGATAGATTTAAGGATGACATATGTTTTATGGTAGATACTAACCAAACTTATGTTGAAGTAGTGGAATCAAGAGAAACATTTCTTCAACCCTTAGGTTATGAATTGAGTGATGATGTAGCTATTGGTTACATTGATCTATTGTTGAACTCTAGAAAGGGCCAAGCTTCATATAGATTTGGAACATATGAAGAGTTAACCTAGTCATCTCACCAAGCACCTTTAGAAAAAGTATCTCATAAGAAGGTTGAGACTATGATGAAGAAAACATTGTTTCAGGCTAGTATGTTAGAAGAAGATTCACAGGTAGTTAGACAAACTATCTCCAAACTAAAACAAACTAGTGAACAAGGTGTGATGTATGTGACACCTCTATCAATTGGTCAAGCATCAGATGTATCCATTGCAATGACTTCTATAGAGTAGAGCATCCCATATGTTGTTGTATTAGCCAAGAAACCTAGTAAACCCAAAAGGAAGTCTAAAAGGCTAGTAGAAGTTGAGACTCATAAGTCAAAAAGAGTTAAGCAACTAGCTACTGGACCTAAGAAAAGGAAGAAAACATTATTGAAAATTATAGATTCCAGTGAGGAAGAAGAAGTGGAACAAGAAGTTAAAAAACCTAAAAAGGTTATTGTTTCTAAGCAACCAGTAGGTAAAACAAGGCAGCCTTAGAAATCGAAGATAGAAAAGATTAACATAGCTATTGGCAATGAAGGGAATGAATAAGTTTTATGATTTGTACACTAATATTGAGAAAGAGCATATTGATATCTCTACTATTAGATATATGATTCTCAACAATATGAAACTTGAAGACATTGAAAGCATTGTGAATCAAAAATTCTATGACAGACTTATAACAAAGAAGGCACTAGTTAGTGAAGAAGACATGGAACTTCAAAAATCCATGCTAAAAACTATATATAAAATTGATGATGGAGAAGAAATTAGGAAATTGATGAACAATCTAGTATCTTACTTCCAAAGTAAGATGAGGGCATTTTTGTTTATGGGAGGTGAGAAGAATGTCATAAGAAGTGAAACATCTACAACCATTGACAAGATGATGATTGAGCTAAAGACAACACCTAACACTATTGAGAAAAATTTGGAAGTGTTAGTAAGTGGTGATATAATAAAAATTGATCAAACTAATAATACTATTAATATTGAAGACAATCCTTTTAATCAGCCTGGGTCCCATTTTGAAAACATTCAAGATCAGTTAAAACTAAGTGAGGAGGAGAAAATGCAGTTAGAAGAGGAAAAGAAAAAGGTCGAAGAAGCTAAGTTAAAGTCTCTTGAGGAAGAGAAAAAGTTTGAAGAAGAAAAGAAAGAATAGGAAAGGAAAGAAAAAGAGGAGAAGGAAGAAAAAGAGAGAAAAACAAGGGAGACAATAGATAAGAAACAAAAGGAAGATGAGACTAAAGCATCTAGTTCATCCACTTCACTATCTCTTGTTGACCTTATAGGTGATGATGATGATCAATCTAACTTGATCTCATATTTAACCAAGCTGATTGAGAAGAACAAAAAAGTCAAGAGTCTACAAAGGACATTAATGGAGGTAACTAATAGATTGCATAGCACTCTTGTAGCCAAACACGCAAAAGTAGACCTTGAACAGAGAGCCCAAGCAATAATAAAATCTTTTGATGATGAATTTACATATTTGTTAACTATTGCAGAGTCTAAGGCTCAAATTTCTCATGATGTTAATCTTTTTAGCACTATTTTTAGAACATAAAGAACAATTTGTTGAGTCTTGATACCTATATCAAGGAACTCTGAAGATGTCAACAAGATGGCAAGGTATTGTACATAAAATGTACTTTATCTCATAGGTTGACTAAAGAATTAGATGATAAGATGAAAGGGAAGTTGAGTGATCTAGAAGCTCTGACAAGTTGGCTACAACCCTCTAGTAGAGTTGATGATTTTGAAGGACAAGTTGTGGGTATTCACACTAACATTCGGAAACTACAATTTGAAAAAGAGAAAATTTTGAGAAGATTATCATATTTCAAAGAATCTATAAATCTGAAATTGTCAATCATTAAGAGACAATTGGAGGAATATGTTAAGCAAAGGACACTTATTCCAATTTCATATATTCTAACCTTAATGTAGTTGAGATTGCATCATATGCCTTATGTGCAATTCTCACTACTACCGAAGTAGTCAAGGATGCATGGGTGAAATTTATGGATAGACTAAAGGAAAATTTTGATGATTATATGAAGATGATATCAGCTTGAGGCAGTGAGATAGAAATTTTGACAGTTTTTGATAGCAGTTAGATAGAATTTTTTGATAGTTTTTGGACATTCCGACCTTTGTCATTGATGTGAAAGGAGGAAAAGTTGTATGAGAAAATTTTAGGTAAATTATTTATTTTTTAGTCATATCAAAAGGGAGAGCATTTTAAATAAATAAAGATGAAGCATTTGTAATAGATGGTAAGTGTAGTAATGTTGTAAATTTTTTGTAAAGTCTTTAATACTTACCCAATTTTCCTTCTTTGTTTCCATCAATGCCAAAGGGGTAGATTGTTGACAATTGGCTATATGTAGATATGTAAATGTTTTAATTAATAGAAACACATGATGTACATCCTTGTAGAAAACCTCAAAAATAAAGATACTTAGCCTTTTGGTACTCAGAAAATTGTCTAAGTATGGAAATGGTTTACAATAGTGTATTATTTTATATGTAACTGGTTTATATGATGTTATTCTTGAGAAAGAAGATATATGGGAATAGTATATAGGTTGATGATGATGTGTATAACCTCAAACATCAATACAGATAGTACAAAAAAGAGGTAATTAAGATTTACAAAATAATGGAATAAAAGGTAAAGGAATGATTTTGTTTACAAAATAATTACTTGATCAATTAATGACAACATCCTAGATGTTTACTTTAAGTTGGGAAAGTTTATTTTGGTTTTAGTCAACCTAGCAGCAATTTTTGAAAAGGCATGGCATTTATGTAAAGACATCTTGCAAGATTATTTGCTAGAGAAGTAACATGCGAAAGTTGTGAATGTGAAGTTTTGTATCATATGTAAAAGTAAGTTTTTGATAACCCAATCTTGTGATCCAAGATCAAGCTAAGGTCAGAGATTAGCTAAAAGAAGGTACACCATATATCCTTCCATATTCAAGGAACTTAAATTACTTCTTTGGGTAATGTACTCTTCTTGTAATTGAAAGTGCATGTTTGGGTAGTGAGTTCTTCTTGCACACATTGTACAATTCCTAACATGGTTGGAATCTCCTAGCAAGGATTCAAAGTCTCCTAATAGGGAATCATATGTACTAAATGAGTTTATAGACTCCTAGCAGGGTCCATCCTCTAACAAGGAACATTTATATTAGTACATCATCTTATGGGTATCATCACCACTAGGGCTTTCCCTTGGCCAAGGTTTCCCTAGTTAACCAAATATGGTGTTATGAGTTCTCTCTATGCATGGTTACTTTTACCATTCAACATTACTTATTTACTTTCTTATGCATGGTTCAAAGTAATAAATAATATCTAGTTGGCAAAAAAATTTTGTAGAATATTGATTCATCCCCTACTCACGCCCCCCCCCCCCCCCCCCCCCCCGCCCCCCCTTCGCTCTTTAGTGTAGAACCTATCACTAGTGTAGAACCTTCTTTTGTTCCTTTCCCCAGTGTTCCTACCTATACTCCTTCTTTGGTGACTATGGTGGTTCCCTCGATTCTTATGAGCATTCCTTCTGTGTCTCTTCCTATATCACAACCTTTTTATCATAATGTTCCTTTTACTTATTCTAATCCTCTGCCAACTGTAGTTCCTAGAGTTTCTCTAGTTGTGTCTTCTATTCCTATAGCTTCATACACTTTTCCTAGTGTTTCTAATGTTGCTAGTTCTCCTATTTCTTCTAATGATTCAATAATTACCAGTTTGGCTCAAACTATGTCATCTTTACAACAATAACTGGCTACCTTAACTCAAAACAAGTTTAGTATTGTTGAAAATTGGCTAATAGTGATATGTAATTATTATCACTTATGGCAACACATGATGTATATGTTCACAGGAAACCTCAGACATAAAGATACTTAGTGTTTGGTAATTAGAAAATTGTCTAACTATAAAATTTAGTTTACAGTAGTGTATTACTTTGTTTATAACTTGTTGGTAATGTCATATTATGACGCCAAAGTTACAAGTGAAATAGGAAAAAGGAATTAAGGAAAGAATTATTTTATTTATGAAATAACTACTTGTCCAATTATGGCTGACATCCTAGATGTTTACTCTAACTTGGAAAAGTGGTTTGTGGTCTTAGCCAACCTAGCAACAATTTGTGTAAAGGCATGTTATTTATGTAAAGGACATTTTGCGATAAGAAGTGAGCAAGAGTGAAATTGTGATGTAAGTTGTGCAAATATTGTGATGTGCGAACTTACTGTAAAAGTGATATATGTGAAGTTTTATATGAGCTATTTGGTGATTCAAGATTGAGATGAAGATCAAAGATTAGTCAAGAAAGAAAGATAACAATAAATTACTTGTTTGAGTAGTGAGCTCTTCTTGTAATTGAAATTTCATGTTTGGGTAGTTGGCTCTTCTTGCATACATTATACCACAACTCCTAACAAGGATTCAAAGTCTCCTAATAGGGACTCCTTATAGTGAATTTTCTTATTGACTCCTAATAGGGTCCATCCTCTAACAAGGAACTTATATATTAGTATATTATGTAGTGGGTATCATCCCCATTGGGGTTTTCCCTTGGCCAGGGTTTCCCTAGTTAAAAAAATGAGTTGTTATGAATTATCTTTGTGCATTGTTACTTTTACTATTCAACATTACTTATTGCTTTGTTATGCATGGTTTAAATTAAGTAATAATATGCAATTGGTGACTAAATTTTGTAGAATACTGATTCACCCCCCCCCCCCCCCCCTAGTATTCCCTATTTTTAACAATTGGTATCAGAGAACAATTACTTTGAAGAGGCTTAACAGATTAAGTAAGATCCATATGGATATGGAATAGTTGATGAAGAACCTTGAAGAAGCTCTTGAACAAATTGAACTCCTTACTGAAGAAAGAGATAAGTTGAAGGATAGATATGAAGAGTTCAAAGTATACATTGGTCAATTGAAGGAAAAGATTAAAAATCTCAAATCCAAGCATGAATCTACTAAATCTGGAACTAGTGATGATGACTACTCAAAGTTGAAAATAGAGTACAAGCTATTGAAGAATGAATTGAAGATTGCAAATCTGAAGTTCACTTTGAGAAATGATCCTAGCAAAGTTGAATCTAATTTGAAGATTGAAAATGTAGATATAAGAGAAAGTTTGGCAAACAAAACATCTGAGTTTGAAACATTGAAAGAAGATCATGAAGAACTCCATAAGCACAATACTATTGTGAAAGGTGAATTAACATAGTACAAGTAGTAGTTTGAGAAGCTTTATTCTAGTAGAGAAAAGGTTGATGATTCAACGTTAATACAAAGACCTACTTATTATAAGACCAATCTTGGTTATATAATTAACATGTCTACAAAGAAACTTGAGATTAGATCAAATCTAAAAGAAAACAAATCTAAAGATAAGCTTGAATCCATTCAATCTTCTGACAAACCTAATGAATTTAGACAAGACAAGGAAGTTGAAATCTTGGATGAACCAAACAATGTGGAGACTCCTAAGGCAAATAGGTATGAATTTAGAGGTAAGTGTTTTTTATGTAATGAAATAGGTCATATGAAAAGAGATTGTACAAATAAGTCATTTAATCATGTCAGCGACTTTTATTATCATAATTGTCATGGTATGGGTCATAATGCAATTGATTGAAGGAAACCTAAGTATGATAATAATAGAAGAAATAGTAGAATGTCTAGAAATAATAACCCTATAGATAGAAGAAGATCTAATGAAAGGGCATCAAGAGAAGGAAAATCTTATGAAGATAGAAGATAGATCATGTGTTATAAGTCTAACAACGTAGGACAAATTGCTCAGAATTGTCATGCACCTAATGATCAATAGAATCCTAGAAGCAAAGAACCACTATGTCAGTTATGCAATAACTTCAAACACATAGAGAAGTACTATAAAATGGACAAAAACTTTGAAGATACCGGAAACAATGGAATTAACTTCAAGAATAGAAAGAATGATGGAAAGAACGTCAAGAATGATAGAAGGGGTCATGAAAGGGACTCTAGAACTAACAGAGACAATGAAGAACAAAGAAACATTGAGAGTGAACTTTGAGAAGAACTTAATGAATAGATATCTCAAAAGAAAAGTAAGATGATGATGAGACATGAAGATCAAAGTCAATTGTTGAGTTTGATTCAATTAAGTTGAATTAAGCTTGTTCATAGCATCAGAATTTGAGAACTTCATTTAGAGACTGAATTAGAGGTAGTGAAATTGGGAAAAGGTGTATCCAGTTATGTTTAGATGGTACCCAAGCTTGCTTGTAAATTAGATCTTATCTAAACAAGTTATGCAAGAATTTAGAGTTACTGATATTATAGTAAAGGTTGATTCTATAACAAAAAATGAAAAGTATGTTTTTGCAGAGAATTTTGTGATGTGAAATCTTGAGGATGTTAATCATGATGAAAGAAGGCTATAGTAAACCTCAAGTGACATCAAAAGGTCAGATAGATGATCTTGAGTAGTTATTTGAGTACAGAACATAGTTGATAGCTTTTTCATAAATGCAAAGTATGCAATTAATGCAAGTTTGAGTTGATGGGATAAATGAAGTATAGAATTGATTTTCACTTCATTGTGAACACATTCAAAGCAAAGAGCATTCAAAAGTTACTTTTTAGAGAAATTTCAAAGCAAACCCTATTTTTAGAAATAGGTATTTTATCATTTTTTTGCAAATTTGTTTGGTAAAAGTTCATAATTGATATAATCCTGGATATGTCAGTAGTGCATAGTTTTGAGAACGAGGATAGACCTAAGTTAAAGATTGTTTATATAAAACCTACTAAAGGAAATCCTAACTCAGCATTGCCAGTCACTCTAAACAACATAGTTTATCTTGAAGATGTAAGAAGTTATTTGAATAGCAAGTTTGAGTCAATTGGTAGTGAATTCATGAATAAAGTTTTGGAATTGTTTTTTAACCATGACATGATTGTGAAGCCTAGATTTGAACATCTAAGGGAATTAGACTTGTTTAAATATCACTTCTACCATGAGTTAGACACAAATGAATGGACATAGATCATATTAAGTAGGATACATGATGGTACATTATGGATGCAAGATAATATAGTTAACATCACTGCCATCCTTATTCATGAGTTAATTGGGCTTAGTAAACAAGGTAGTGTACCTATAGGTGAGAAGATCGTCAAGATGAAAGTTGAAAGTTATACTAAAGTAGTGTATAATGGTAAGGATATGGTGATTAGCACCATCAAGAAAGATGATGTGAGATTTTTGAGTAGAATTATTGCTTATTCTATTTGTGCAAGTTCTAAGATTGATGAACTTTTAGCATGATTCATTTATGCAACATATAAGATATGTATAGAGAAAGAACATGTGAATCTTAGTGAAATACTAAGAATGCAACTCCTAGAAAACCTATAAAAGATTAAGAGAACAAAGAATGGTGTGTTTAGATTTCAGTTATTGATCAATCACATATTCTTTCATGTACTTAAAATATTGCCTTACTTATCAATTACAGACATAATGAATAGTGATAGATGCATAATGGAGAAGATTACAAAGATACGTAGACAACATCCTGCAAATAATATATTGCATAATGGCAACCTAATAATGAGGAAATTTAAGAATGAAATGAAACAAAGATTTAAAATTGCACCTAGAATTGTGGAGAGATTCAAGGAAGATTTTTGTATTTTGGTTGATAAAGATCATACCTATATTCAAGCAGTGGAACCTCAAGAGACATTTCTTGATCTCTTGAGCTATGAATTCAATGATGATGTAGAAATTGGTCATATTGATTTATTGCTAAATTTAGACAGAGAAAAAGTAGAGTATAGATTTGGCACATATGATGAGATCACATAGAAAACTCATCAAGCAACCTTGGAGAAGGCATCACACAAGAAAGTTGAATCTATAATGAAGAAGCTGCTATCAGAGGCTGGAATGATAGAGAGTGAATCTAAGGCTGTAAGACAAAAAATGAAGCAAGGTATACTAAACATACAACCTTTGTTAGTATTAGTTGCTAAGACATCTTCAAAATAGAGCATTTTGTATGCAACAGTATCCAATGTTCAGCCTAGGGAACCAAAAAGAAAGTTTGATAGATTGATGGAAGCAATTTCTTCTAACACAAAGAGAATCAAACAATAGGCCACTAGACTAGGTAAAAGACAAAAAACATTGTTGACAATTGATTTTAGTGATGAAGAAGATGAGGAACAAGAAACCAAGCAAGCAAAAAAAAGTGACTCCATCTAAGCAATCAGCAAGCAAAGCTTGACAACCTTGGAAGTTGAAGATAGAGAAGATCAATACAGTGATTGCTAATGAAGATAATTTGTTCAGATGAATAAGCTTTATGATTTGTACAAAAATTTTGAGAAGGACCATATTGATATATCTACTTTGAGATATATTATGGAAAATAATCTGAAACTAAAGGATTTTGAGAGGATTATTAACCAAAAAGCCTATGAGAGACTCATTCAAAAGAAGGCTCCTACAAGGGAAGAAGACCTACAACTTCAAAATTCTATGCTCAGAACTATTTGCAAGATTGATGACGAAGAAGAAATTAAAAGAATATTTAATAACCTCACACCATATTTAAGGAATAAATTAAGACCATTTCTATTTATGATTGGTGAAAAGGATAAGCTAAGAAGTGAGATTATAGAAAAAATAAATTAAAATGTTGACAAATTCAAAGGTAGCATCTCCTCTAGCTCCTAGAACCTCGAAAGTGTTAGTAAGTTGTGACACTATGCACATTGATCAAACTAATGTTACCATTAACATTGATTATACCAATCTATTTGGTGGTTTTGAACCAAATGAACTAGACACCAAGGATATTAGGGATAAGTTGAGACCGATTGAGGAAGAGAAAATGCTACTTGAAGAAGAAAAGAAGAAAATAGAGGAAGCCAAGCAGAAAATGCTTGAGGAAGATAAGAAAAGAAAGGAAGAAGAAAAGAGAAGATGAAAAAGAAGAGATTGGAAGAGAAGAAAGAAAGCAAGGAAAAGGAAAGGAAAGAAGAAGAATAGAGAAGAACAAAAGAAGCAGTGAAGAAATAGAGGGAAGATGATACTAAACCATCTAGTTCATCCACTCTATCTCTCTTGCCAGTTTAGCTACTAATGATGATGATTAAATAAATCAGATCGCATCCTTATCTAAACTTATAGAAAAATATAGAATAGTGAAAAGCTTACAAAAAACATTAATGGAAGTGAAAGATAGACTGCACAATACATTGGTAGTACAACACACAAAATCAAATCCTGAATAGAGGGTGCAAGTAGTGCTAAAATCATTTGAAGAAGAGTTTACAAATTTGTCGAATGTTGCAGAGGAAAAGGCACAAATTTCCCATGATGCTAACTTGTTTAGCACCATTTGTCAAAATATCAAGAATGATTTGGTTAATCTTGATACTTGCATAAAAGGACTTCAGAAATGCCAATAGGAAGAGAAATTTTTTTAAATTAAATGTACCTTGTCATACAAGCTAACTAAAGAAATTGACAATTAGATAGAGATAAATATGAGTGAGCTGGAGGCTTTATCTAGCTAGATCCAACATCCATCTTGCAAAGTAGATGATTTTGAAGGATAAGTGGCTAGTATCCATAGTGACATTAGGAAACTAAAACTTTGGAAGGAAAATATTTTGAAGAGGATATATGATTTCAAAGAATCTATTGCTCTAAAATTATCTTTTGTTGAGAAACAATTAGAGGAATGTGTCAAGGCCAAGGACACATATTCCAACTTTTTGTATTAAGATATTAATGTAGTTGAGATTGCATCATATGCTTTATGTGCAATTCTCACTTGAGATGAGTCTACCAAGGAAACATGGACCAAAGGTATGGATATTTTAAAGGAAAATTTTGATGATTGCATGAAGATCATATCAGCATAAGAAAGGACAATATTTTTGGATATTTTTTGCATAGAATCTTGACATTTTGACCTTTGTCATTGATGTCAAAGGGGGAGTAATAGTTGCAAAAAATTGGAAAGTAGTAGTAGTTGCAGAAGAAAATATTGTAATGTATACTATAAGGGGGAGCATATGTAAAGTTGAATGAGTTGTAATAGATGTAATGTTTATATGTTAAGTTTTTGTCACTTAGCCAATTTTCCCTATTTTGTTTCCATTAATGCCAAAGGGGGAGATTGTTGAAAATTGGCTAATAGTGATATGTATTTTTTTATATTTATGGAAACATATGATGTACATGTTCATAGGAAACCTCAGAAATAAAGATACTTAGTGTTTGGTAATTAGAAAATTGTCTAAGCGTAGAATTTCATTTACAATAGTGTATTGTTTTGTTTATAACTTGTTGCTGATGTCATATTATGACTAGAGAAGTTATATGGAGATGGTATACATGTTGGTGATAACATGTATAACCTCAAAAGTCAATATAAAGTGTACAGAATAGAGATAATCATGTTTGAAGTGAAATAGGACAGCGAAATTAAAGGAAAGGATTGTTTTGTTTACAAAATAATTACTTGTCTAATTAGGGTTGACATCGTAGATGTTTACTCTAACTTGGAAAAGTGGTTTTTGGTCTTAGCCAACCTAGTACCAATTTTTTAAGGCATGGTATTTATGAAAAGGACATTTTGCGATAAGAAGTGAGCAAGAGTGGAATTTTGATGTAGGTTGTGTGAATATTATGCTGTTTGAACTTACTATGAAAGCGATATATGTGAAGTTTTATATGAGCTATTTGGTGATTTGAGATTGAGTTGAAGATAAGATCAATCAAGAAAGAAAGATAACAATAAATTACTTTTTTGAGTAGTGAGCTATTCTTATAATTGAAATTGCATGTTTAGGCAGTGAGCTCTTCTTGCATACATTATACCACAACTCCTAGCAAGGTTGGAATCTCCTAATAGGGACTCCTTATACTAAATTTTCTCATTGACTCCTAATAGAGTCAATCCTCTAACAAGGAACTTATATATCAGTATATTATTTGTTAGATATCATCCCCATTGGGCTTTTCCCCTGGCCAGGATTTCCCTAATTACCAAAATATGGTGTTATGAGTTATCTTTGTACATTTTTATTCTTATTAGTCAAAATTATTTTATTACTTTGTTATTCATGGTTTAAAGTAAGTAATAATATCTAGTTGTCACTAAAGTTTGTAGATTATTGATTCACCCCCCTAGTAATCCCTATTTCTAACAAGTATTCCTACTTGTGAAATGGGAAGTCCTTTGTCTCAAGATATCATTCGTACTCCCATTCCTCAGCAAGTCAATATGCCTCATCTTGAGAATTACAATGGTAAGGGAGCCTGTTCATCATGTTAAAACATTTCAAATTCTTTGTAGTGATTATGCTCATGACAATAGGATTTTAGCCAAGTTACTTTTCATGACAAGGCCTCACAATTGTTTTGTTCCTTGCCTCCTTATTCTATTAATTCATTTCCACAAATTGCCAATGATTTTATTCAATAATTTCAAAATAACAGTGGCCTACAAGTGTCATTGACTAATTTGATGCATTATAAACAAAGTTATAAGTAAAAATTGACTGAATTTATTAGTAGTTTAGGCATTTACATGCTCATATTTCCTATCTTGTTCCTTATATTGATATTCAAAGTATGTTTATTTCAAATTTTCAAAAGGATATTAGAGATAAGATTGTGCTAACTTAATTTACCTATTTTCAACAAATTTGTGCAGTGCTTCATCATTATCAATTACAAGTGAGTTAATTTGAGGGCACCACTCCAAAGGCTCCTATTCCTATTGATAAAAGTGTTGTTGCTCATAATCAAAATAAAGTTCAAAAATTCAACAACTATGTCAAGATAAACAAACAAGAAAATGTAGTTGTTGATCAAGTTGTTGCATCTCACAATGCCACTTGTGCATCACTTGCTTTTTGATTAAATCATATGTTTACTCCTCTTTCTAAATATTTACATTCTATTATGAATAGGTTTTTAACTGCTAATATGATTACTTTACCTCCTATTCGACCTCTTTTACCTCCTATGATGACATCTAAATCTTTTGATCCTAAAGCTTTTTGTCAATATCATTATCAAAATGGCCATGATATTGATAAATATTATTCTGTAAAATAAAAGATTCAAGTCTTAATTGATTCTAATGCCTTATCTAATGATAATTTTGATGGTAGTGGAAATAAATAAGTTTCTCCTCCTAGTCAAAATCTTCAAATCTATATCAATCCTTTACCTACACATGATACTAATATTATTGCTCAGCCATCTTCTATGGATATTGGGTATGATTCAAAGATGGATGATTTTAATCATATTGTTAATCAAGTGGAGTATTGGTTTAATATGTATCTCCACCTCAACCTTAGCTTCAATCTCAAGTTTTGGCTCAACCTCAATTGAAACCTAAGCCTAAATTGAAGCCTTAAACAGTTAAACCTCGATAGAAAAAATGACCTCAAGAACTTTTGATTACCTCTAGTGATTCTGAGACTATTAAAGCTCTTGATGGTCCCTTTTATATTAATTCTAAGATTTCTCAGATACCCTCTCATGGTTGTCTTGTTGATATTACTCCTCGGCCAATGTTATTATAGAGGAAAATATTTTTATGAAAGGATTGAATTGTGATTTTCATGATACATCTGATGTGTAGATTCAAACATGTAATGTTTTTCTTTATCCATCATTTGGTTCTATTGATTTAACGAATGAACTTTGTGGAAAAATTGTTAACATTACCTTTGTTGTTGTTCCTACTTCTGATCAATTTCAAGTTAAGCTTGGTTTGCCATGGTTAAATGTGATGCATGTTGTTGCTTCACCTATTCATAAATGTCTTAAGTTTATTTATGATGATGAACTAAAGATGGTTAATCATATTTTATATCATACTTCTAGGCATAAGGATTGTGCTACACTTGATTTCTTTTGGCCTTCATTACCTATTTCATGTCCTTCTGATCCTAA